>OX637467.1:34570584-34925887 GCA_951799995.1 Trifolium subterraneum
GGCCCAAACTGTGGAACTAGTGGGTTTCACCAACAAAGGATGGCCAGTTTGGGGAAAATGCTCCAACAAATTTTGACGTATTCCAAGCTGGTGTACTGAAAGGCTTGTTGGATGTGTTTCAGATGTGGAGAAAAATGCACCTAATAAACCATTGTTCCGAGAAACATTTGAGACTTCTGATTTTGAGAGACGGTGAAATCAGTGAATGAAGTTCAATTTATTTTATGGTTTTCTTTGTAATTGTTATGGCTAATCAATATGTTATAGTTTCCTATATTTATCATTTTCAATGTTATTTTGTGCCTATGGAGTTTAATTTATTCCATGCTAGATATTTGATGTTGCTCACCTAATTTCACTAAGCTTTGTTTATACATATATATATATATATATATACCGCTCTTTAGTTTTGGGAAACTTACTGTTCTGTAAACTGATGCATACTACAGGCAGAGGAAGCACAAAAAGAGCGCAGAAGAAAAAAGGCTAAAAATAGCCAATTGCTGGACATTGAAAGAAGGTCAAAAGAACGCCTTGAAGAAGTGAGAGAGACACGAAAGAAGGTTGCAATTATGTCTTTTAACTTGCAGTGTTTCTTATGCTAATTCTACTTCACATGCTCATTATTTGTTACTGTCAATTTTTTTTTCCTTTAATTATATTTGGTGGATTTGGATTTTCTGTGTCCCCTCAATTCAGAGGAGCTAGATCAATGTTTCTTAGTTAATCTTGTAATTAATGCCAAATTCAGGACGAAGAATTAATGAACACGAAAGATAAACTGCGCGACGAAATAAAGAAGAAGCTCGGTCAATTGGAGAGGCAATGCCCAGATATGACCTCACTGCTTCGTGGCTTAGGAATAAAAGTGGGGGAAAGTCTTAGACCTTCGCCAAACGAGGCAAGTTGTGTTTATCTATTGCTTTGCATAAGTAAAAAGGGTAGGGAGGTGAATGACTATGGTGGTTTTGTAAACTCTGATGCTTAATAGCACCCCTTCAAAAGGAATTATCCATGAGAAAGGGAGAGAAGGGGATGGCAGAAAATCAGATATTCATTATATTTTAAATTTTATTTTCCTCATTTACAATTCAGTATGAGTCCCAAAGTTCTTCCTGTGTGACATCTGATGTCTTCCCCTTCTCAAGGCTGAGTTCACTTTTAGTCATTCATATAATGGAATTGTGAGCTATTTATGATTCTTATTTGTATAGTCCCTTTTGTTCTTTGTTTTATGCTTTAACAATTTTATACCTTCCGATAATCATTTCAGGTGCAGGCTGCCTATAAACGGGCTATGTTTAAGTTCCATCCAGATCGTGCATCAAAAACCGACATTAGCACACAAGTTGAGGCTGAGGAGACGTTCAAGCTCATCTCACGCATGAAGGAGAAGTTTTGTTTGACTTCATGGCGCTAGATAAACTCCCACGTATGAATGGATTTGGGTAGTGTTTTAATTGAAGCACCTATGCTTCATTTTATATTTTGTATTATTTTTTTAATTCATTTAGTCTTGTCTTCCTTCTCTCAAATTTAATGGCAGGATAATAGGTTAGAGAACAAGAACATGTAAAGGTTATAACTCTTAGGAAATGCCAGTTTTTCCAAGAAAAAAAAAAAGGAAATTACAGTTTTAGAAGATGGGCTGTAAAATTAATCCACTTATTGAATTCTGTAGTACATATTGAAGAACTTAGGGGCTAGCAAAAAGACACTGAAATAAATGGATCTGTGATACTAACTTGGCAATTGTTACCCTCGCCCCATATTTTGCTATCCATATTGCCCTCTAGTTAAACAAGTCTTAGAACATGTGTATTTTATTTTTTTAAAGTATAAATAATATTTGTTTCAATGTGAAAATTATTTTTTTAGCTTCTTTATAGCATGATCCAAAAAATTGAAAGTTTTTCCCAATGTCATTATTTTATGTGAACAGTAAATGTCTCTAATAGCTAATTATATTGTTTTACTTTATTTTAAGGGTTAAATTGAGCAGGATATGTTGTATCTCCAGTAATTTTGTTTTCTTTCTTCAATTTCATCAAAGTTTCCATGTTTTTAGTCCTTCATCACATGTAACTTACAAGGTGTAAGCATCTATCTGCATATTTTGCTGACGTAGGCACGTAGCTAGTAAACCTATCTAATTAACTTCTTTTTTATTTATTTCTACCGGCACATGGAATCACACATAATTTTTAAATTGTATTTTATTAAAAAATTAGAATAAAGTAAAAGGAAGGAAATTGAGATTTTTCGTTTTACTGTTACTTGCCCTAGAAACGAGAGAAGATGGACGAATGAAATGATGGCTCTGCCGCTGGTTGTGGTGGTGGTGGTGTTGGAAGGGTTTTGCAAAGCAGAAGAAAGGGATAACGAAGGTTGTTGCTCAATTTCTTCATTTGTGAAGGGTTAATTTTGATATTATTTGTAACTTTTAGAGCTCGTTTTGTGTGTAGTATAAGAGACATGATAGGATAACTGGATTATATCATGTCTCAATTCAGTGTTTGGTGAGACAACATGATATGATAAATTAATGGGTCATGTTAACATGTGCCCTAAGGGCACATGATAAGCTACCTAAAAGTAGAAATTATGCATTTAATGATACAAGACATTTAATGTTCAAGTAGTTGATGAATATATAAAATGCAATAAATTTTTACCACATTTGTATTCTTAACATGTGCCCTTAAGGGCACATGTTAACATTCCCCTAAATTAATTCTAAAACTTATTCTATTAAATCTCTTTAGTTAAAATTTTTATCCTGAATTTGAGCTGATTACCAGCAATATAGAATAAGAAAGTAATTTACTGAATTATTCCATAAAATATATTTTAAAATAAAAAATAAAATATAAATAAGAAAGAGTTTGATATTAAATTAAAAATAAAATAATTAATTTTTAAATATATACACGATTTTCTCACAAGGGTAATTTTGTAATTTATATAAACTATTCTATAATTGCAAAATAATTATAATATTTAAAAGTATAATTTTTTTATTTACTTCTTCTAAAATTATAATATTTAAAAGTAAAATAATTGCAAAATAAGGAGATAAATTTAAATTTTATAATAAATTAAATTTCTTACAATGATAGTTTTATTATTTATATATAAGATATATCATATATTTATTTAGCTTATCTAATATATATAATTGAGTTTTTGATCATGATTCATATAAAAAATTTAACTTGTTCATTTGCTCTATGATTTTTATTTAAAATTATGTAAAATTATTTGTTTACTTATTTAAATTTCTTTATTTTATAAAATTTTAAGTATTACAAAATATTTTAGAAAAAAATAATCGTTTTACAAGAATAATTTTGTCATTTAAAAATTATATGAAAAATGTGATATAATAGTTATCTTGTTTGTTATCATATGTACACCAAAATATGATTTCTTCATCTGTTTCAACTCTGGAACTTATTCTATCAAGTCTCTCTAGTTAAAATGTTTATCCTGAATTTGAGTTGTGTTATCAGCAGGATAAAATTAAAAAAAAATTAAAATTAATAAAATATAAATAATGAAATAGTTTGATATTAAATTAAAAATAAAATAATTAATTACATGGTTATTTTGTAATTTACATAAACTATTATATCAAAATTCTTTCTAAAATTATAATATTTAAAAGTAAAATAATTATTAATAATTGCAAAATAGGAGGTAAATTTAAATTTTATAATAAATTAAATATAATTTTCTTACAATGATAGTTTTATTTTTTACATACACGATATATATTTATTTAGCTAATTTAACATATATAATTGAGTTATTTATTTGATCATGATTCATATAAAAAATTTAACTTGTTTATTTGCTCATGATTTTTATTTAAAATTATGTAAAATGATTTGATTACTCATTGAAATATATATATATATATATATATATATATATATATATATATATATATATATATATATAATCATATTATTTTGAGGTATGTATGAAATATGTGATATAATAGTTATCATGTTTGTTATCATGTGTGCACCAAACACATGATATGATAATTGTTATTCTGCATATGGCATATCTTATTCTTATTATGTTTTATATCCTATTTCGTCACTATCATATCATACGCACCAAATGAGTCCTTAAAGACATTAAAGTCATGCTTATCTCCACTTGTTTATTTTTTGCTTCTCTATTGTAAATGATTCTCTAGTAGGGTCATAAAATGAGCTTTAAGTCACATGCTTTGAAAAATTTTATGCATTATGTTTTGGACTAGGCTAAATCCCATCTACGAGCTAGACCAGATTACTCAAACCACGCTTAGAAAGGTGGACTACACACACACACACCATAAAATTAAACAATTACTGGTTAAAAGGGACATGTGGAACATCGAATCACGTTGTCCTGCCATCAAACAACACCCATCCAAACGACATAAAAGAAGGAAATGTTCGAGGCCGTGCAAATCATAATTCTCATCCATATAAACATGTCTTATGGGATAAGTCAAATATGTCTTATCTAACCCTAAATACCTCTTACCTTTGGTGCATACTGACTTATTGTTAGAGTGTGTACAAGTATCACCTCCTCATTCACAACAATGTACCACCTTCAAACCACCAATATTCTATACTCTACGACTCACTATCAGTCTATCATCCATATTTTAAATTTGGAGATGGATCATATTGTTCATTGTTGTTTGTTTATAAGTGAGGGTAAAAAATGGTGGAATTTTTACACGTGTGTAACAAAAAAAAATGCAATCTTTTCACAGAAAATTGAGTCTCATTACTGTTGTTTTTCATCATGGTGGGGAGTTTGTAACACCCAGATTTTGTAATTGTGTTATTTATTCTATTATTTTATATTTGATTTAATTACGCTGCATGCTTAGGTGTTTGGTTAGATATTTTAATTGTGACTTTGGTTATTTGGGCTAGTTGTAGGGGTATAGCCCATTAGGGGAAGGGTATGAGAAGGAAACCCACTCGGAATTGTGGGATATATAATTGAACTTGTAAGACAAAGTGAAAACGTATGTATAAAAAGTGGGTTCAGAGAGAAGTGGTTATTGTATGAAGATTGAGAAGGAGGTAAAGAGAGGAATTGAAGAGAATGAAGAGAGAAAGAAAGTGTTTTGGGAAAAGTTAGAGAGGAAGGGTTAACAAAGGAGAAGAAAGAGGCAATCTCAGGGATTCATTAAGCCAATCTATCAACATTTCTCCATTTTAATGAGAGGTAAGGGGAGTTTTGTTTAGAGTTTGGATTCACTCAAATTACCACTAATGAGTGGTTTCCACAAATATTCTATTGTGTCTAAACTCTTATGGGTTGAGTAGGTTGATGAGAGTCGAAAGTAATTTCATATCTCTCTCCCAAGTACTCTCACCCCTCTCATAGGTTTGGGTTTTTGAGAAAACCCTTACGGGTAGATTATTGCTCTTTATGTTGTTAATAATCTTGTTGATTCTTTTAATTTCATGAATGAATCATATGATAAAATTCATGTTTGTTGATGTTGTTGTTATTCGCAGTGTTTTAAAAATCGGACTGAACCGGTTGGTCGAACCGTGAACCGGAGGCGTCTTCGGTCTGGTTCAAATGTTGGGGACAAAGGTTTTATGCGATTTACATGAAATTGGTTGTTGGTGATGTGTTTTCATGAATGATGTCGAGTAAAATGCTGAATTCATGAAATAGATTGTTGTTGTTGTTGTTTCATGTTATCCTATTGATTCCATTTATGCTTCTACTTGACATGATTCTTTCTATAGATGAAAATCCATGTTTTTGGCAATTTTTGTCATTCTTTTGATTGTTTTTGAGAAAATGGATTTTGTGTGATTTTCATGAAAATCGATGCTTGAATTTTGATAATTTGAGATTGATTGTTGTTGTAATGATGTTTGTTGAAGTCCAAATATCATGAGTGATGATTAGAGAAGCTTTTGGTTTAATAGAATTTAACTTGGGTCTTTGGAAAATTAAAGGTTGAATTTTAAGTAGTGTAAGAAAAACTGTTTTTAAGAAAGTTTGAAGGGAAAACGTAATTAATTGACCCCATTGCACTTTGAGTTGGTTTTTTATGTCAACATGAAAGTTGTAGTTTTTTTCTTTAGCTTTCAACACATATTGTCGTATCTCAATCGAATACTCGTAGCTCAACTAATGGTCTGTGTGGTGAACAGGTCAAAACCTGCAAAATTCTGCAGGTGAGTGCTGTCGTTTTTGCCCCAGGCGAAAATTGTGGTAAGTCCAAGGCTTCCTGCTCTGAATTTTTCGCCCCTGGCAAAATTGGCAACCCAGGGGGCCTTTTTCTGTGCTGTTGTGCAGTTTCATTTATCATATATTATTAATGTGTTATATGACTGATAATGTTTCTTTAGTCTGGTGATGTGTAGATTATGTTAGTGAATTTTGTATGAGTAATGTGTAAATTGAAGTGATGTAATTTCATACTTTGTTTATTTGTCTGTTATTATTACTCATAAATATAAACTTACCCGGTTTTGTGTTATGTGCCGAACTCTTGGGAGTTCAGATTTCCAGGTTGTTGTTTATCGATGTTTCAAGTATTTGGTGAAGCTCCACTCTGATTGTAACACTCGGGAAGGACTCTATATGAGCCTTTCGTTTTGTATTACTTAATTATATATGTATAGTCTTAGAAAAGAATTTTCTTAACAGATGTTATGCTATTAATTACTTTAGCAATGTATGAATTAGAATGTAATGTCTTATACCAATAGTTATATACACTCATTTTTGACTTCAAGTCGTAGTTATTTTTATCCGCTGTGTGTTTCTGAAAAAGCATTCTAAAACTAGAATATAAATATTGGGTTTAAAGTGTTACAGAGTTTGTAAGAGATAATAACACAAAGTTTTACAGAGCGGTTCAAACTTTGGTATCTAAGCAAAATTCTGACAAATGGTGGGAGGGGGGGTTAGAAATTTGGGTATGTGTGAAGTAGTTAGCTTGGTGAAAAGTTGATTAGGATTAAGGTTGTTAAAATTCCGATTTAAAACCTAAAAACCATAGATTTTACGTTTCTAGGTCATCATTTCGAGTTAAATCGCTGGTAGAATCCTTTTTGGGTAAAATCGTAGTCTAGAACGATTTTACATGATTTAAATCGCTCTAAAATCGCTGAAATCGTGTAAAATCGTAGGTTTTAATTCTTTGAGATGATTTTACCTTTTGTTTTTGGATAATTAAGGATAGAATGTAAGGGTAAATGTGGGGTTTTAGTTTTATGTTCTAAAGTGTGTGACAAACACATTTATCAAATAAAGACTTGGGTGGACACCTATACACATGTGTTAGGGTTTTCTACAAGTTAAGTCTAAGTGGGTAGCAAAGGAAGTCGTCAACAAAATGCAAACAAGTGAGAATTGCTAATATCATTTCAAGACATGAGAATGAATTATTATTTAGTGGGTACGTATTACTATTTCAAGAGCTTGGATAGCTAACTAGTCATTTTGGTGCACTAGTTAAAATAAATATGGTAAAAAAAATAATTGAAACTTGTGAGGGTTATTTGACCCTACTTATTTTTTACTTTTCTATTTCTCCTTAAAAGAAGTAGAGAAGTAAAAAAAATTGTTTGGCCCTACTCCTTATTTTCTACTTCTTTACTTTATTTCATTACTTCATTACTTCTTTTACGGAGAAATAGGGTCAAACACAATTTTCGAATTCTCTATTTCTTTTAACTTTCTTAACTATTTATCGGGGGAACTAGTTAGCATGACCCCTATTTTTCTATAGTAAATTTTAAACATAAAATAATTATGGGTTGGCCTATTTAACTTGAATAGGAACCGCAGTATAAGTTTTAAAATCTAGAACAAATCTGTTTAAAATAAAATAAAATCTCACTTTATTTTGAAACATATCTTAATATAAACACAGATAGAATATCCTCCAAAATAACTTTCCCAAATACAAAAATAAAACAACAATATTTCTCACCTCTAAGGGTGGGAAAATGAGCCAGGTTTGTCGGATCGACCCGTTTAATCCGATATTTTTTACGAACTGAGTTAATTTTTTAGGCTTACTCATAGATTCATTGAAGATGATTGTTGAGAAGCTTAGTGGAACTTGCAATTTGCTTTTTGCACAACTTTATTCCGACGGTACAAAAAGATAGGTTAATGGAGATCTACATTGTAAAATAGTTTTACACGATCAACCAATAAAAATCTATCATCTTGCCATGTCATATAAAAAAAGTGGGGTGTCGTGGGATGAAGTGTAGGAAAACATGGTTGATATCGGTTGATAGTATCCAATAGTTTGATTTAAGGTAAGGACTAAAAACACTGATAAAAAAAATCTTGAGGGACTAAAAATTGTGGAAAAAAATTTCAGGGACTAAAAACGAAATTCTAAAAAATTATAGGACCAAAAACATATTTAATCATTTTCTAAAATAAGGTGATTCTAAAATAATATTGATCCTGTGTATAAAAAAATAATATTGATCTTAAATCACCTCTCTGCAGGATCATTAAGGCCACGGCTTTAGCCCTCTTGATAAGCCTTTAGGTTTCATTTTTTGAATTTTATATATAGCATTGTATGTGATTTTTTATAAAATAATATTGGTGATTGGAATATCAACACTTAATTAAGAGTTTATCAAAATAAAAAGTTGTGAGTGAATGTAATATAAAGTAAATAAAAAATTATAAAAATAAAAGATATTTTGACTTGAAGACGAGAATTTTAAAGTTTAGGAAAATCAATACTCCATGGTATATGTTTCATTAGATAAAAGTTATTTTGAATTCATTTTTACATCCCTCAATGATTGAAGTGTTGTCAAATCTATTGGTTCTTGAAATCTTTCACTAGGTTTTCCTTCGGACATTTGCTTGGACTGCTGAATTCAACCCTCACACGGTGCAGCACACCATTGCTCAAACATGGATGCGTATACATTGTCTTGCTCGTTAATATTGGTGCCCCAAAATATTGTTAGAAATTGCAGGGGCTCTAGGAATTCCTTTGGCACTTGATGAGGCAACAATGAAGAGAACTTTCGATAATTTTTCCAGAGTTTTAATCGAAGTGCATCTAAACTATAATCTACGCAAAAGAATCCTTGTTTAAAGGAATGATTTTGATTTTTATGTGGATGTTGAGTATGAGAAACTTCCCCGTTTTTGTAACTCCTATCAGATTATTGGTCATTCTGTTTAGAACTATATGTATCAGACTCCTAAAGCTACCGCAAGTTCAACAATTGTGAGCAAACCCAAAGTGCAACCTAGTATTAAGCCTACTGCGTCATATGTTGAGAAGCCGCTTGTTAACAATATATTGTAGAATGTAGTAAAATTGTTGAAGAAATAGACCCCCTTGTTAACGTTATAATAAGGTCTAAAGAGGCTACAGAGGCTACAACCTCTATGTTTGTGGTAGACGTCTTAAATCATGAGTAAGAGATTCCTAATTTTTCTGTTGAAGCAGTTCATGTCTATGTACAAGATACCTCATCTTGGAGTGGCATGACTTCCCCTATTGTGGGAGATGTTATGAACCTTGAGAAAGATATTTTTCATGAAGAGTTGCACAAGAAAGTGGTAGCAGACTCACTTCCTTTGGTAATTCACGATAGGTCCTTAGTGGTGCAAGAATATAATTTGGTGACAGATTCTAATTTGTTAAACTTTAATGCAAATGTTATTCATGACATACAAGATTTAGGGATATTATGTGTTCCTATTGTGACCCAACAAGCTATGGATTTTTTGAGTGATTCTTGGGCTAACATGGCTCAGACTGAAAAGATTGTTTATTTGGTTGAGAAGAACAAGTTCAAGCAGAAATAATATGCGGCTAGGAAATAGTTCAAGGTTGGTGTGCTTCTAATCGTTCGTCTAGCTAAATGTTTGAAGGGAAATTGTGGCTCCTACTTTTAATTAGTTTTTTATTTTATTTTAATTTATTTTTACCTCTTCTTTTCTGCTTATCTTTTTCTCGAGGTTTTAGTTTACGTCTCCCCTCTTTTTTTATGCTTTTTTTATTTCTTTTAATCTTATTAGGGGTGTTGCAGCAGGAGACTATTATGCAACTCATCTTTTGCTTAAAAAAATAAAAATAAAAATTCGATTAAAGCTTAATATTTTCATTTTTAACTAGTAATTCTATCCGTAAAAAAAAACTAAAATTCTAAAAGAGATCGATCTTTCATAATGTTAGAAAAAGTTACATTATATAGAAGTGGTTTATAGAATAAAAAATTAAGTGAGTAATTGAGACAAGATAAATACATAATAATGAAGTTTTTCATACTTCAAAGAAATGGAAAGATAAATATAAAAATATTATTCCCTCCGTTCATTTTTAAGTGTCGTTTTGCAATAGTAACATCAAATTCGTGAAGTGTGTTTTTGCACATTTTTTTCTATTATATCTTTACTTTTATCCACCAATAAATTCTATCCTTTTTGCACACATAAAAAAAATTAATATGTTATGTAAAAAAAAAAGTTAACATTATTTTTTTTAATATGTTATATTTCTCTTTCCAAATATATAGCATTAATTAGTTTTAGTGAAAAAGATAAGAAGTAATTGACAAAGAGAATAATTGACAAATCGTACTCTTAAAATATCAAAACAACGATTAAATAGGAATGCTAAATCCACAATCAAATGACACTTAAAAATGAACGGAGTATATTATTGGACCGGGTGTAAATATAAACGGTGTATTTAGCAAGGCTCAAACATTATTTGATAATCCATACAACGGCCCAGTAGCAACGACCCAACGCGTAAGCAGTATTCAGCCCAACTTCGCACAAAGGCGCGACATAAAGGGCGAAACATTCACTTTTGATAAGGCGAGACAATGCGAGATATGCGAGACACCCATGATCCCACGCTCTACCAATATAACTGTCACTCTTCCATAATTCACCTCATTTATCCCCACCTTCCTTACGACTAGGAGCATGATTTAGATGAAACTTTAACATTCAACCCACGTTCCCCATTATCACCTTGCAAATATGCATGTGATTAAATGTATAGCAGGAGAACGTGGAAAGGGCAATGAAGATAAAGGGGGGGGGGGGGATATTTATTATAGACTGATTATTTCTATTATTGACAGACCAATTTAATTACTTTGCATACCCCTTTAAGTGTTCACCAGAACAATTATAAAATTCGATCTCTTTAAAGTGTTTATCTTATGCCTCAAAATTACTCTAATAGATAAACAAACAAACAAAAAAGCTTAATTACATATTTGGTCTCTTATGTTTATTTAGGTTTCAATTTGGTCCCTTAAGTTTAAAAGGTTTCGATTTTGTCCTTGTAGTCAAATTTCGGTTTAAATCATTCATATAAATAACAAATTTGCATAGTTTTAGACGAAAAAAACTCAAAATTTAATAAAAAATTAGACGAAATTAACCCAAAATTTAATAAAAATGATCAACTTATGTTATTAGTCCTTACATTTCGACAGACTTATAAAAATAATCCTTATATTTTTTTATTATATTTTTAGTCCCCCACGTTTTTTCCGTTTCCAACTTGGTCCCTAGTGTGAAATTTTGATTGATTGGACAGACATGAAATGTCACATAGATGTCACGCACACTTATTTAATGACGTGGACGCACAAAGAGTAAATATTAAATGAGTCTGTGTGACATCTATGACATTTTTCGTCTGTCTAGTCAACCAAAATTTTACATTAAGGACCATTGTTGAAAACAACAAAAATGTGGGGACTAAAAATATAATATAAAAAATGTCGGGACTATTTTTAGAAGTCCGCCTAAATGTAGGGACTTGAAACATATTTAACCCTTGAAACTTTTAAAACATAGAGACCAACTTAAAACCTAAAATAAATATAAGGGACCAAATATGCAATTAAGGAAGAAAAAAAAAACCGATAGAGGGAGAATTAGGATTTTGTAATGATACTTCAGCTAACATTAATTAATGATGATATGATGGTATAAAAAAAGATTACGACCTAGCTTGTAAAAAAGAAAAGAAAGATCAAGATATTTTTTGACGGAAAAAGATCAAGATATATATAAAACGAACATTGTTATTATATCCTATCCAACATTTAGTATACCTAATAACTAAATTAGAAAACCTACTGCGGCAACAATACCATCAACAATGGCAATCACTACTGCAAAATCTAAATTAGAGAAGCTACTGAGAAAACAATTCAGGGGAGCATCCAAGGCAAAATTATGTGTCAAGAACAAAAAGATTGTAACTATTACAGTGGTGGCACACAAGAAAGAAGAAGAATCAACAAGAGTTCATCATCATGATCAACATTGTTACAAGAAATTAGATCATACTTCTATTGATGATCAACAAGTGAAGATCACATTGTCAAATTGGAGATGAATGACAAAAATGCGGAAAATCGATCACGAGAGAGAAATTGCTCGACTCAAACTTGATCAAATGAAGGATACCGCTCGAGTTAATGACAACATTGAGGCAATGATAGGTTATCATAAACTCATTGGGCAGCCCATGAAGTATCCCACATTCACAAGGGAACAATTGATCTTTTGGTAGTAATTAACAACATTAAATGAAGTGAACATCCATTTTCTTATGGGTCATACAACATTATTCGATGCAGATGAGATGATCAACTATTGACTCTTAGTTTCTTGTAAATATTTTCTCTATATTTATTTATTTTCTTGTAGCTTATTGATGAACTTGATCAATGTACTTTGCAACATTTATTGTCATGGATATAAATAAATCTATAATTTTGAATCATTATTTGTCTTTTGTTAAGAAAAAGTATGTAATTATTTATGAGTTCTACTTTTTCCTCTATCTACTATTTTCAAATTATTTAAATTCGTTCTAAGAAGTACGGACACTTCTTGAATTAGAAGTGTTCCATTATCGGACACACATTGATGTTCGACACTTACACCTATAATTATATTGAATTAAAATTTTTCCCCAAATTATTATCTATCAATTATCATGTCGTGTTCGGTATTTTTGTTTTGTGCGTGCTTCATAAATTTTCTTTGGTAACACCAATCATATGTGATACCTACACCAAACACTTCGTCAATGGAAGTTGTAGAAGAAGAGAAATGGCATGGTGTTGAGTTGGCAATAGAGCGATGAAAATGTGCGAGATTGCTGAACAATTATGCTAAGCATCTTGCTGCAATCTCCAGTCTACAGTCTCCACTCTCGTTTCTCAGTTGTAGTAATCTTAAGAACTTGTATCTAAGTTCTTAATTACTTTAACAACTAGAACTTCGACCCGTGCGGTGCACGGGTCTAATTAACCGTAACGTGAAAAAATAAAATATAAAATTTTTAACACTAAAACATATATAAAAAAGTCGAGTACCATTAAATATTAGTTCGACAATAAAATTGGATAAATGTTCATACAACAGAAATTATGGTATATTACCAAAATACTTCTTTGTAGACTACATTAGAAGTTTTATTCGTATTTTTACTGTCTTCGTCGATAATCAATATTTTTAATCATTATCTTCAAATAACTCTTGAAATTGCACTATACAACTGACCATGTAGAAACATCTTTGACAAAAGATATATCCCAACATGCTTAAGGGATTGTCCCTGACTCTTATTAATATAGTCGCCACAAAAGAAAAATTAAAGGGATGAGGGTTCGATTCCCAACAAATTTGTATCTTTTTTTAATATAATGGACCACATGAAAAAGAGAGGAAAAAAAATAGGTTTGGGGTTACAATTTCGGAGAAAGTTTAGAATATAATATAAGAGATATAATAATAATAATAATAATTTTCTTAAAAAAAATAAAAAATAATAATAATAGGAAGCTAATAATAATAAATGTTTAACATGGTGAGTTAAATGGTGTGGGTTCGATGTATTTTTTAACATTTTATTTGAATTAATAATAATAATAATAATAAATATTTAACATGGTGGGTTAAATGTTGTGGGTTCGATTCTTGTGAGATATTTTTTAATCTTTTATTTGAATTAATGTTAGGGTAAAATGAGAGAGAAAAAAATTAGGGTTAAGAAACTTATAATATAAGATATAATATAGTTGATATAGTTGGAGTTAACTACTATTTGTGTATGCTTAAAACAAAAATTACTATTTGTATAAATAGCATATAAACAAATGCCATTGTAATATAAAAAATAAAAAATGCTATTGATAAAAAAATAAATAATATCAATCTCATCAAAATAAAAATAAAAATAGTAATACGATAAACCATAATAGTAGTCTTTGAATATTAAACCAACGAAAATTACAGCTTAATGTGACCTTAACTTATTGGAATAATAATTTAGTCAAAAAAAAAAAAGACAGAAAACAAATAAACTTGAGATCCTGCAATTGTCACTTTCCATCAGGTTTCTCGATCTTCACACGAACCATTTTAGGGGGTTTGGTGATAGAATTTTCTCCAATGTCATCAACAGCAACAACATCAATAGAGTTCACACTATCAGATGATCTCTTCAAGCTTGACTTGGTTGTTGGAGTTTGCTGCGCATCAGTGTTGCTGCATGAATCAACACATTCCAATGTTTCCTACACACGACAAATAAATAATTAATTGATTTGAAAATTAAACCTTAAATAAATACCTTGTTGATGATAGTAAATATTTTATTAATAATTAATTTCAATTGATAGACGTATCAATACCTTAATTAATTGTACTTCATTTTCATCGTTAGCCACCTGCTTAATATTCAAATATTTAAATTTAAATCAATAAATGAAGATTCTCTATAGAATACCAACATCACAAAAAGTAATAATAAGATAAATATATGGACCTTAAGATTATGTTTAGATATAAAATGTTGAATTGTATCAACATCATCTGAAGCCCTCTTCACCGTATAATTCTGTCATTTATTATGAATATTGAGTTTTGAAACTTCCACTTTAAAAAGCATGTCTAAGTCTTTTGGATATTTGTCAATATTGTCGGACTCTATATTAGTAGGAAAAAAGTGGGGTTGTTAAGAAAAAATTAGACGACGAACTTAACGAAATAAATAATTTAACGATACTACGTTATCAAAAAAACTTACCACATTATTGCCATCTAGATGATCTTGAACATTTCTACCGACAAATTTATTATATTAGGACGGTGTTTATCAGGAACTGTTCACATATTTGTCACGCGAACTTTGACTTTTAAATCTTTTTTTCCAGGAGAAAGAGCGGTTAATGAAGTATAGATATTAGCCATGAGACGGTTGTTAATTTCTGAATTTGAATATTTTTTCTATATATCACAATCAGTGGGATTTTCAATTCGAAGGCAATAGCACTTAGAGTGGAGTCAGTCAATATATATATATATATATATATATATATATATATATTAAAAAGTGGTGTGCCTAAATTTTGGAGAGTTTGTTATGTTGTGTATCTATATCAAATATGTGCATGTATATCAAATGATTCATCGTAAATTTTGGAGAGTTTGTTATGTTGTATAGATAATAATATGTGATATATTTCAAAAAAGTTGGTTATGTTGTGTATGTATATATATCAAATAAGTGATCATAAATTTTTGAGAGTTTGTTATGCTGTATATATAATATAATAATATGGGATATATTTCAAAAGTTCTGTTTTCCTAAACATATTATCCGTATTTTCTGTAAACATGATTATTTAATTATTTTGTTTTCATTATTTTTAGTGACTTTCTTTTTAATAATCACACCTAACTTGCACCTGATAATAGGGTCACTTTGTTTGCATCGATCCTTATATAATATATAATAATAATAATAATAATAATAATAATAGTATGAATCTAATAATAATAATAATAATAATAATAATAGTAAGAATCTAATAATAATAGTAGTAGTATAAATCTAATAATAATAATAATAATATTAATAGGAAGCTAATAATAATAATATTAATAAATATTTAACATGGTGAGACATATATAGAATTCCATATTTATTAGATGTTGATTGCAAAATAATATCAAATTGATTGATGTATTGTAGTGGCAAAAAACACAAAATAGATCTTGAAGGTTGCGGATTCGATTCTTGGTGAGGCCATTTTTTAACATTTTATTTTATTATTTTAGTGAAAAATGAGAGGGAAAATGAGCGGGAAAATAATTAGGTCTAGGGTTAGCTTTTCGGAACAAGCTTATAATATAAGAGATAAGTATTATTTTTTGAAAAAAAATTATAATTTCTTTTAAAAAAAATATAATAGGTTTTCACCTAAACTTTTTAAAGTTACTTTTCGTTTATTTACCATCATAAAAATATTTTTTAATAAATTTTAAGAGTTTAATTGTTGTGCACTGTCAGTGTAAAACTTTTTTACACATGCATCCAATGATGTGTTGCCACGTCATTTCATGAATGTGACACATTATGTGTTTTTAATTTTAAATACAATACATGATGTGTTAGTATATTATTGGATGTATGTAAAATAACTTTACACTGACCGTGTATATAAATTAAATTCAAATTTTAAGCTCCTACACTTAAGTTATGTGGCTTTAAAAATAATAGATTTTTAAAAAACTATTTTAATTAGCTATTAAAATTAATAATGGAGAGAAAAATAAAAAAATAAATGGAGACAAACTTTTTTTTTTTTTTGGTGAAAATGAAGTTGATCCTAATTAACTATAACTAACTAACCACAGAATAACAGCTAGAATAACTATAACGGTAAAATAATAAACAGGCCGTATATAAATTAAAAAAAAAAAAGCTAGCATAACTATAACGGTAAAATAATAAAATAAAAAAAAACTTGTAAAAAAAATAAAAATTAAGAACCGATTGTTATATATATCTTAACCAAGATATAAAATTGGGTTTACAATATCTTTTAATAACTAACCATATACTTTGTCCAAAAAAATAAAATATACTGGCAATGCAATCAATGACAAAGTAATCTAAACTAGATCTTGTGATTTAATCATCTAACACATGCATTCAAGACATTTTTTTTGAGTTGTAATCCTCTCCATTTCCTATTATTTCCATTTATTCCATTACTAAAGTTTTAAATTATTTTGAGGTGTATAAAAGATATTTGGACCCACTTAATGCCACATTTTTGCATTTATATTCCAAAAACTATATAATAATGGAGGAAATGAAAAGAATAGAAAATGAAGAGTATCATAACTCACTTTTTTCCCTCTAAATCAATGCATTCAAGAAGTCTTAATGTTACTTGTAATAATTTTTATTTTATTGTTTAATATACACTTCAATAAGGAGAGGTGATTTCTTAGATATTTCATATTAGAAGATTTGTTTTTGTAATAAAAAAAATCATTAATGAATAATTAGATATTATTTTACAAAAATAAAAGATGTTGAGTGAAGGTAATAAGTTACCAGTTAGAGCAAATAAAAAAATACATTAAAACTTACTATTTCCATTTTTTAACTAGTAATTTTATCTGTAAAATAGAATCTAATAATTCTAAAAGAGCTGAATCTTTCATAATATTAGAAAGAGTGACATTATATAGAAGTGAATATATAGAATAAATAAAAAAGTGAGTAATTGATACAAGATAAATAGATAATAAGGAAGTTTTCCATACTCAAAAGATAAATATAAAAATTAATATTAGGGTTAAATATGTTTTTGGTCCCTATAGTTTTGTCCGTCAGTGTTTTTAGGCCCTACTTTTCATTCAACTCGTGCATATCATTCAAAATTTAAATTTTTTTCTACGGTCAGTTTAGTACATTATATGAATCTCTCTTACAAAAGTTTAAATTTTTTTAACAAGTGATTATTAAATATTGATCTTAAATCACCTCTGTGCAGGATCATTAAGGCCACGGCCTTAGCCCTCTTAATAATCCTTTAGGTTTCATTTTTTGAATTTTATATATAGCATTGTAGGTGATTTTTTATAAAATAATATTGGTGATTGGAATATCAACAATTAATTAAGAGTTTATCAAAATAAAAAGTTGCGAGTGAATGTAATATAAAGTAAATAAAAAATTATAAAAATAAAAGATATTTTGACTTGAAGATGAGAATTTTAAAGTTTTGGAAAATCAATACTCCATGGTATATGCTTCATTAGATAAAAGTTATTTTGAATTCATTTTTACATCCCTCAATGATTGAAGTGTTGTCAAATCCATTGGTTCTTAAAATCTTTCACTAGGTTTTCCTTCGGACATTTGCTTGGATTGCTGAATTCAACCCTCACACGGTGCAGCACACCATTGCTCAAACATGGATATGTATACATTGTCTTGCTCGTTAATATTGGTGCCCCAAAATATTGTTAGAAATTGCAGGGGCTCTAGGAATTCCTTTGGCACTTGATGAGGCAACAAGGAAGAGAACTTTCGATAATTTTTCCAGAGTTTTAATCGATGTGCATCTAAACTATAATCTACGCAAAAGAATCCTTGTTTAAAGGAATGATTTTGATTTTTATGTGGATGTTGAGTATGAGAAACTTCCCCGTTTTTGTAACTCCTATCGGATTATTGGTCATTCTGTTTAGAACTATATGTATCAGACTCCTAAAGCTACCGCAAGTTCAACAACTGTGAGCAAACCCAAAGTGCAACCTAGTATTAAGCCTACTGCTTCATATGTTGAGAAGCCGCTTGTTAACAATATATTGTAGAATGTAGTAAAATTGTTGAAGAAATAAACCCCCTTGTTAACGTTATAATAAGGTCTAAAGAGGCTACAACCTCTATGTTTGTGGTAGACGTTTTAAATCATGAGGAAGAGATTCCTAATTTTTCTGTTGAAGCAGTTCCTGTCTATATACAAGATACCTCATCTTGGAGTGGCATGACTTCCCCTATTGTGGGAGATGTTATGAACCTTGAGAATGATATTTTTCATGAAGAGTTGCACAAGAAAGTGGTAGCAGACTCACTTCCTTTGGTAATTCAGGATAGGTCCTTAGTGGTGCAAGAATATAATTTGGTGACAGATTCTAATTTGTTAAACTTTAATGCAAATGTTATTCATGACATACAAGTTTTAGGGATATTATGTGTTCCTATTGTGACCCAACAAGCTATGGATATTTTGAGTGATTCTTGGGCTAACATGGCTCAGACTGAAAAGATTATTTATTTGGTTGAGAAGAACAAGTTCAAGCAGAAATAATATGTGGCTAGGAAATAGTTCAAGGTTGGTGTGCTTCTAATCGTTCGTCTAGCTAAATGTTTGAAGGGAAATTGTGGCTCCTACTTTTAATTAGTTTTTTATTTTATTTTAATTTATTTTTACCTCTTCATTTCTGCTTATCTTTTTCACGAGGTTTTAGTTTACGTCTCCCCTCTTTTTTTATGCTTTTTTTATTTCTATTAATCTTATTAGGGGTGTTGCAGTAGGAGACTCTTATGCAACTCATCTTTTGCTTAAAAAAATAAAAATAAAAAATAGATTAAAGCTTAATATTTTCATTTTTAACTAGTAATTCTATCCGTAAAAAAAAACTAAAATTCTAAAATAGATCGATCTTTCATAATGTTAGAAAAAGTGACATTATATAGAAGTGATTTATAGAATAAAAAATTAAGTGAGTAATTGAGACAAGATAAATAGATAATAATGAAGTTTTTCATACTTCAAAGAAATGGAAAGATAAATATAAAAATATTATTCCCCCCGTGCATTTTTAAGTGTCGTTTTGAAATAGTAACATCAAATTCGTGAAGTGTGTTTTTGCACATTTTTTTCTATTATATCTTTACTTTTATCCACCAATAAATTCTATCCTTTTTGCACACATAAAAAAAAAATTAATATGTTATGTAAAAAAAAAAGTTAACATTATTTTTTTTAATATGTTATATTTCTCTTTCCAAATATATAGCATTAATTAGTTTTAGTGAAAAAATAAGAAGTAATTGACAAATTGTACTCTTAAAATATCAAAACAACGATTAAATAGGAATGCTAAATCTGCAATCAAATGACACTTAAAAATGAACGGAGTATATTATTGGATCGGGTGTAAATATAAGGGGTGTATTTAGCAAGGCCCAAACATTATTTGATAATCCATACAACGGACAGTAGCAATGACCCAACGCGTAAGCAGTATTCAGCCCAACTTCGCACAAAGGCGCGACATAAAGGGCGAAACATTCACTTTTGATAAGGCGAGACAATGCGAGATATGTGAGACGCCCATGACCCCATGATCCCACGTTCTACCAATATAACCGCACTCTTCCGTAATTCACCTCATTTATCCCCACCTTCCTTACGACTAGGAGCATGATTTAGATGAAACTTTAACATTCAATCCACGTTCCCCATTATCACCTTGCAAATATGCATGTGATTAAAAGTATAGCAGGAGAACGTGGGAAGGCCAATGAAGATAAATGGGGGGGGGGGGGTGTTTATCATAGACTGATTATTTCTATTATTGACAGACCAATTTAATTACTTTGCATACCCCTTTAAGTGTGAAGGTGCGTGGAGAAAACACAAGAAGGGGGGTTGAATTGTGTTTTTGGATATTTAAAAACTTTCCAAGATATTTAAATCTTTTCAGAGTCTTTAAAGCACAGCGGATTATTCACACAATTAACTTATGTCGTTATGAATGATGAAGGAGTAAATGAGAGAGTGAGAGAGAGAGAAAAACACACAACAATTTATACTGGTTCCCCTCACAAATTGAGAGTACTCCAGTCCCCTTGTTTCCAAGAGAGTTTCACTATAATCACAAGGATTACAATAGTTGCTCAAGCACACAAGCTCAAGACTTCCTGCTCTTAGTCATACAAGACATAGAGACTTCCTTGCTTTGATCACACAAGATCAAAGACTTCCTTGCTCAAGCACACAAGCTTGAGACTTCCTGCTCTAAGTCACACAAGACAGAGAAACTTCCTTGCTCTGATCACACAAGATCAGAGGCTTCCTTGCTCAAGCACTCAAGCTCAAGACTTCACTGCTCTAATCACCAAGACTGAGACTTATGTGCTTCTACACTAAGCAGAAGACTTTCTTGCTTCTACACTAAGCAGAAGACTTACTACTAACTTAAGAGCTTAAAACTTATTACAAACATAATAACTTCAGAGGCTCTAAGTTTGTTTCTATGCTCACTTCATTTGAGAGATATTATCTATTACAATTCAAATTCTCACTTTCTTCTGAGAGATTTTATCTAATGGTGAGCGCTAGTCATCAATTCTTTCTTTGGCATATTTATATGAGTTGAGAAAGACATTGAGACGTTGGAGAAATTCCCGTTGTAACTTGGACAGCTGTTGACATTGAAGATCCGTTGAGTAAAGCCACGTCTTCCTTTGCAGAGAAGTTTCACCTTTGCTGTCTGTCCAATGGTACAGTTATAAGGTACAACTAGCTCCTAGAGAGAGGGATCACATCCTTTGTGACCGTTGCATTTTAGTTGACCTTAGAACAAGTCATCAGGCTTGATAAGTTGTAGTTGATGTAGCCCTCTGATGACTGGGAATTCCTTTGCTTCTGATGAACCTTTGATAACTTGGAGTCTGATTGGTCTTTGAATGGTTGGCCTCTGATAGTCTTTCGTAATTCAGCTTCTGAACGTCTTCATCCTCTGAATGACTTATGACTAGTAGACAGCCTCTGAACTCTTTTAGGCCTCTGAACATCCTTGAGCTTCTTAAACTCCTCAGAGTTCCAGAACAGCTTTCAGACGTTCAGAACTACTTTGAGCTTCTGAACTTTGTATAGCTTCTGACCACGTTGTAGCATCTGAACTCTTTCAGAGTCTAAAATTCAGGCTTCCATTGGTTTCATCAGAGTTTAAATTAAGTGTGCTCTTGATTAAACGTTGAGTTCTCCTGCACTTAATTTAAACATTAGTACCATCAATTGTGCATTTAATACTTTGTTATCATCAAAACTTAAGGGTGTGTATTAACACATATTTTGTTCCAACAAAGTGTTCACCAGAACAATTATAAAATTAGATCTCTTTAAAGTGTTTATCTTATGCCTCAAAATTACTCTAATAGATAAACAAACAAAAAAAAAAATCTTAATTACATATTTGGTCCCTTTATTTATTTAGGTTTTAATTTGGTCCCTTAAGTTTAAAAGGTTTCAATTTTGTCCTTGTAGTTAAATTTCGGTTTAAATCATTCATATAAATAACAAATTTGGATACCTAGACAACTTAGGAAGGTGTGAAGTGAAAGTTTTAGACGAAAACAACTAAAAATTTAATAAAAAGTTAGACAAAATTAACCCAAAATTTAATAAAAATGATCAACTTATGTTATTAGTCCTTACATTTCGGCAGACTTATAAAAATAATCCTTATATTTTTTTATTATATTTTTAGTCCCCCACGTTTTTTCCGTTTCCAACTTTGGTTCCTAGTGTGAAATTTTGATTGATTGGACAGACATGAAATGTCACATAGATATCAAGCACACTTATTTAATGACGTACAAGTATTATTTTTTGAAAAAAAAATTATAATTTCTTTTAAAAAAAATATAATAGGTTTTCACCTAAACTTTTTAAAGTTACTTTTCGTTTATTTACCATCATAAAAATATTTTTTAATAAATTTTAAGAGTTTAATTGTTGTGCACTGTCAGTGTAAAACTTTTTTACACATGCATCCAATGATGTGTTGCTACGTCATTTCATGAATGTGACACATTATGTGTTTTTAATTTTAAATACAATACATGATGTGTTAGTATATTATTGGATGTATGTGTAAAATAACTTTACACTGACCGTGTATATAAATTAAATTCAAATTTTAAGCTCCTACACTTAAGTTATGTGGCTTTAAAAATAATAGATTTTTAAAAAACTATTTTAATTAGCTATTAAAATTAATAATGGAGAGAAAAATAAAAAAATAAATGGAGACAATCTTTTTTTTTTTTTGGTGAAAATGAAGTTGATCCTAATTAACTATAACTAACTAACCACAAAATAACAACTAGAATAACAATAACGGTAAAATAATAAACAGGCCGTATATAAATTAAAAAAAAAAAAACAGCTAGCATAACTATAACGGTAAAATAATAAAATAAAAAAAAAACTTGTAAAAAAAATAAAAATTAAGAACCGATTGTTATATATATCTTAACCAAGATATAAATTTGGGTTTACAATATCTTTTAATAACTAACCATATACTTTGTCCAAAAAAATAAAATATACTGGCAATGCAATCAATGACAAAGTAATCTAAACTAGATCTTGTGATTTAATCATCTAACACATGCATTCAAGACATTTTTTTTGAGTTGTAATCCTCTCCATTTCCTATTATTTCCATTTATTCCATTACTAAAGTTTTAAATTATTTTGAGGTGTATAAAAGATATTTGGACCCACTTAATGTCACATTTTTGCATTTATATTCCGAAAACTATATAATAATGGAGGAAATAAAAAGAATAGGAAATGAAGAGTATCATAACTCATTTTTTTTCCTCTAAATCAATGCATTCAAGAAGTCTTAATGTTACTTGAGATAATTTTTATTTTATTGTTTAATATACACTTCAATAAGGAGAGGTGATTTCTTAGATATTTCATATTAGAAGATTTGTTTTTGTAATAAAAAAAATCATTAATGAATAATTAGATATTATTTTACAAAAATAAAAGATGTTGAGTGAAGGTAATAAGTTACCAGTTAGAGCAAATAAAAAAATACATTAAAACTTACTATTTCCATTTTTTAACTAGTAATTTTATCTGTAAAATAGAATCTAATAATTCTAAAAGAGCTGAATCTTTCATAATATTAGAAAGAGTGACATTATATAGAAGTGAATATATAGAATAAATAAAAAAGTGAGTAATTGATACAAGATAAATAGATAATAAGGAAGTTTTCCATACTCAAAAGATAACTATAAAAATTAATATTAGGGTTAAATATGTTTTTGATCCCTATAGTTTTGTCCGTCAGTGTTTTTAGGCCCTACTTTTCATTCAACTCGTGCATATCATTCAAAATTTAAATTTTTTTCTACAGTCAGTTTAGTACATTATATGA
Organism: Trifolium subterraneum; assembly: GCA_951799995.1. Taxonomy (NCBI): domain Eukaryota; kingdom Viridiplantae; phylum Streptophyta; class Magnoliopsida; order Fabales; family Fabaceae; genus Trifolium; species Trifolium subterraneum. The sequence continues at coordinate 34,594,675 of OX637467.1, forward strand.
ATCTCTCTTACAAAAGTTTAAATTTTTTTAACAAGTGATAATTAAATATGAATTTTTTAGTTTTTTGCATAAAAAAATTCATAAAAAATTCTAAATTTTTATCGGAGATGTTTTTATAATATTATAAACATGAATACAAAAAACCATTCAAAAATGTAAAAGTATACAAGATATGCAAGAGTTTTATTACAATTAGGGACTAAAAACACTGACGGAAAAAACTTCAGGGACTAAAAAGTGCTAACAAAATCTTCAGAGACTAAAAACAAAATTCTGCGAAACCATTAGTGTGGTTACACACAAAAAGAAAGAAGAAGAATCAAGAATTCATCATATTTCATTTGAGGAAACTACTTACAAAAAAATTGGTTCTACTTTTGTTGATAATCAAGAAGTGAAGATGATATTGTCCAATTGGAAAGGAATGAGAACTATGTGGAAAATTGATCAAGAGAGAAAAATCGCGCGACTCCAACTCGAACAAATCAAGAACACTGCTGGCTTTAATGACAACATGGATGCAATGTTAGGATATCACAAACTCATTGGGCAACCCATGAATTATCCAACATTGACAAGGGCACAAGTGTTTTCATATTAACATTAAAGAAAGTCAAAATTATGGGTCGATCTCTCATTCTCAATCCCCTGTCTTCAACATCATTGGTTCAACTATTAGATTTAGAAAAATCGATTAGTATTAGGGGTGATGAATTTAATTGTAAATAGTTTCTCTCTATATTTGTTTATTTTCTTGTAGCTTATGGGATCAACTTGATCCATAGTTTCCAACAGTATTCTTATATATAAATAAATCTATAACTTTGAAATATTATTTGTATTTTGTTAGGAAAAAGTCTGATTATTTATGAATTCTACTTTTTCCTTATCTACTATTTTCATATTATTTAAATTTGTTCAATCAAGCATGGACACTTCTTAAATTAAATGTCTCTTAATGTTAAATATGCTTCCTGTCTAACACCGATATCTTGTATTACATTGAATTAAATTATTTTCTCAAATTTTGTTTGATAACATCAATTATATGTGATCTATGGAAATTGTAGAAGAAGAGAAATGGCATGGTGTTGAGAAAATGAAGAAACTTGTAAAAAAACAAATAAATCAAGAACGGATTGATATCTTTTAATAACTAATCATCAATGACAGTACCAAAAACAATCCGCGATATAAAATAAGAGCTAACAATTATATCCTAATCGTTTTGTAGTTTTACTTAATTATATATGTATAGTCTTAGAAAAGAATTTTCTTAACAGATGTTATGCTATTAATTACTTTAGCAATGTATGAATTAGAATGTAATGTCTTATACCAATAGTTATATACACTCATTTTTGACTTCAAGTCGTAGTTATTTTTATCCGCTGTGTGTTTCTGAAAAAGCATTCTAAAACTAGAATATAAATATTGGGTTTAAAGTGTTACAGAGTTTGTAAGAGATAATAACATAAAGTTTTACAGAGCGGTTCAAACTTTGGTATCTAAGCAAAATTCTGACAAATGGGGGGAGGGGGGGTTCGAAATTTGGGTATGTGTGAAGTAGTTAGCTTGGTGAAAAGTTGATTAGGATTAAGGTTGTTAAAATTCCGATTTAAAACCTAAAAATTATAGATTTTACGTTTCTAGGTCATCATTTCGAGTTAAATCGCTGGTAGAATCCTTTTTGGGTAAAATTGTAGTCTAGAACGATTTTACATGATTTAAATCGCTCTAAAATCGCTGAAATCGTGTAAAATCGTAAGTTTTAATTCTTTGAGATGATTTTACCTTTTGTTTTTGGATAATTAAGGATAGAATGTAAGGGTAAATGTGGGGTTTTAGTTTTATGTTCTAAAGTGTGTGACAAACACATTTATCAAATAAAGACTTGGGTGGACACCTATACACATGTGTTAGGGTTTTCTACAAGTTAAGTCTAAGTGGGTAGCAAAGGAAGTCGTCAACAAAATGCAAACAAGTGAGAATTGCTAATATCATTTCAAGACATGAGAATGAATTATTATTTAGTGGGTACGTATTACTATTTCAAGAGCTTGGATAGCTAACTAGTCATTTTGGTGCACTAGTTAAAATAAATATGGTAAAAAAAATAATTGAAACTTGTGAGGGTTATTTGACCCTACTTATTTTTTACTTTTCTATTTCTCCTTAAAAGAAGTAGAGAAGTAAAAAAAATTGTTTGGCCCTACTCCTTATTTTCTACTTCTTTACTTTATTTCATTACTTCATTACTTCTTTTACGGAGAAATAGGGTCAAACACAATTTTCGAATTCTCTATTTCTTTTAACTTTCTTAACTATTTATCGGGGGAACTAGTTAGCATGACCCCTACTTTTCTATAGTAAATTTTAAACATAAAATAATTATGGGTTGGCCTATTTAACTTGAATAGGAACCGCAGTATAAGTTTTAAACTCTAGAACAAATCTGTTTAAAATAAAATAAAATCTCACTTTATTTTGAAACATATCTTAATATAAACACAGATAGAATATCCTCCAAAATAACTTTCCCAAATACAAAAATAAAACAACAATATTTCTCACCTCTAAGGGTGGGAAAATGAGCCAGGTTTGTCGGATCGACCCGTTTAATCCGATATTTTTTACGAACTGAGTTAATTTTTTAGGCTTACTCATAGATTCGTTCAAGATGATTGTTGAGAAGCTTAGTGGAACTTGCAATTTGCTTTTTGCACAGCTGTTGCAATTCTTGGTAATATCTGATCCAAGCATTGATGAGGAAGTATAAAGTCTTCACATTCTTGGCAAAAGGACAATTGCTATGACAGTGAATTTGTACTTTCTTCTTTCCTCATTGTCGACTCTGAATGTGAATATTTGAGATACCAAAATCTGGTCTTCCAAACTCTGACTGGCCCAGACTCTGATGTTCTCTGTCTCTAAGGCTTTTCAACTTCTGAAGCCTAGCATCCTCTGAACGTCTTCAGAGCATGCTATCCAGAGTTTGCTTTTCAGCTTATCTTTCACCCGTTCAAGTGGATGATGATTAATTCTTTTAGTCGTGCACACATGAACAAATATCAGTAACACCAATTGTTCTTTAACTACTTTCTTATCATCAAAACCATTAGAGAGAGATTTAAGAAAACTAATTTTGTTCTAACATAAAGCACTTTTTAGGATACCAAATATCATAAATTGTAGAGGAAAAACATGGGCTGAGATCAAAATTGCAACAACTATGAAAATAGAGAGACCAAAAATGTCAATTTTAAAATAGGGAGATAATTTTCATGAGTTTGATAAAATAGGGGAACAAAAATGCAATTATGCCAAAACATTGTTATAAAGGAAAAATATACAACTCGGGAGATATGGTCAAAATTGAAGGGAGACTAGATCAAGACAATAAAAAAGGTTCACATTGTCTCTAAGTGTTTGGTCATGAGGCGGAGCCTCACTGAGTTGAATCAAAATGACGAACTTATATATTAACATCAATAACATAACCAAATTGAAACTTTTTAAACGTAAAAGACTAAATTAAAATCTAAAATAAACATAAGACACTAAATACGCAACCAAACTTAAAAAATTAGAAAATCGTTAAACTTTTTTCTAAAGAAGGTAAATGAAATATAATAAAAAACAATTAAATATAATGTGTGCCTAAAAGGAAAAGGAAAAACTATACACGCCACATGTTTCCTACTTTCAAATTATTGCGTCTTCCTCATTACATTTAGTAGAGGGTTATCAATCATATATTTCACTAAATGTGCGGGAAAATATGTTTAGTTTCTCCACAATAGTATCATATTAGCCCCACAAAAACATTGCTTGTAATTGCTTATGATTAGATTCAACAAAATAGGTAGAAAAGGAGAGAAAGCATTATGGTTACTGATGAGGCCTCACATTCAAGAATACATATGTGGAAATTTCAGACATTACCCCATACTTCCATTTCCCCACACTTTTGTTTTACATTTCCACATACGCATTATTACATGTATCAATTTCAATGTAACCAAATTATAAACCTTAAAATGTGTGTCCTTACTCTTTATACACCTTAAAAGTTAAAATGTAGTTCATTGGGACAACATAAAGGATACATTAAAGCAAATGGACAACCTACAATGTTCTGCAAGCTGCAAAGAAGTATGCAATTATTTTTTATCTTATGATTTGTATAGGGATTATGAAAATCAAACACTAGATTATACTAAATCAAATATGAAAATCACATGATATTAATTTGAGATTTGACTCTACTTTGTGAAAGATTTATGAGAAATTGAAGGGCTGAGTTGGAATTCAAAACATTTTCAATGAGAATGAGAGTTATTCTTGGAGACTTGTCCATCAGATGGATATAATAAGTGATGATCTTTACACAAATAATCATTCAAAGATTGCAATTGGTTCGATGTTAATGAATGACTCATTCATTAACATCGAACAAATTGCAATCTTTGAATGATTATTTGTGTAAAGATCATCACTTATTGTATCCATCTGACGGACAAGTCTCCAAAATAACACTCATTCTCACTGAAAATGTTTTGAATTCCAACTCAGTCATTCAATTTCTAATAAATTTTACACAAAGCAGTGTCAAAATACCAAATTATATCATGTGATTTTCTTATTTGATTTAGTATAATCTAGTATTTGATTTTCATATTCCCTATACAAATCATAAAACAAAAAATAAATGCATACCTCTTTGCAGCTTGCAGAACATTGTAGGCTATACTTGCTTTAATGTATCCTTTACGCAGTCCCAATGAACTACATTTTAAGGTTTATAAAGAGTAAAGATACATTTTAAGGGTTATAATTTGATTACATTGAAATTTATACAGGTAATATTTGTTTTATTTCTAAGGGACTAAAATTGATCCACAAATTCATAAAGAATCAGATTACTAAGAGTAGATTCGAGATAATATAGTCCAAATTTTAAACTCACCATGCTAAGATGTTTTCCTAGTATGTTTAATTTCATTATGCTAGTTCATTATGCTAGTTCGCCTTCTTCAATAAACAGACAAGCAGTCAACCATGCTAAGATGTTTTTCTAGTATGTTTAATTTCTGGTCGACATGATGATGTTCTAGTTGTTGTACTTGGTAACCGCTTGAAAATAGATGCTTGGCCAGTTTCCAGAACAATAGTTGCCAACATATATATTTCCAAACGGTTACCAAGTACAACAACCGGAACATTATCATGTCGATCAGAAATAAAACATTCTAAAAAACCATCTTAGCATGGTTGAGAGCTTGTTAGTTGATTGAAGAAGGAAAACTAGTGTAGTACATGGGTGAGATCAAACTGATATACCTAGACAACTTTCCAACAGAGGCATCTTATGCAATTTTTGCGATGAGGAAGGTTCTGTAAGGAACTTTGAGAAGCATGCTCAAAGTCGCCATAAGAAACCATACAAACACATTTACTTGATCATGTCATAATCTAGATTAAGCGGTTGCAATTTGCGAAATTGAATGGAAACATTAAGTTATTTAAAAAAGAAACATTTATATAATTGAGAAGAGTAATAACATTTTAGGGAGAAAATGGCTTTTAGTTGATTTGTTAGATTAAAGGATTTTAAAGAGGAAAGTGCATGTTTGAGTTGAGAGTGATTTAAAGTTTAAATTTGGTCTTTTGTGCATTAGCGACGGACAATGGTGGTGAATTGGAATAAAACAATAGGTGCAACAAAGACGAGTAGTTCTACTAATAATGATCATTCCACAAAACATTAAAATATGTGACTTAGAGGAGCTTAATAAGCAAAAAACTGTGGACATATCCATTTTCTTAAGTTCTTCCAAATACTAATGCATGTACTATGGATATATCATTAGCAGTTTTCGTAAGCTCTTCAAAACATCCTCAAATTAATAAACCCTAAGAATGATAATATTAATTCTTCATTTTTTGTGAAGATAGAATTTACATCATTAGACATCAATTTGATAATAAAAAATAACTAAAAATATCCAATGACAACTAACTACAACTATATACATAAAAAACAACCTAGATATTTCACATTTATGATCAAAATCAAACATCATAACATCATATATAGACATAATTTACCAATAAGCTACAACAAAAAGTAAGAATCATGAAGAAAAAAAACCTGAAAAGCTCTTAAAATCGAGACCACTAGCATTGTATATTTGATTAATTGTATGTTCAAGAAGATTTGAAGTCTTGGCACCATATTTCGAATCCATTATTACTTGCTGCTTGGAACTCTCTGTCTAAAATTTCCTCTCCCTCTAGTCACTTTCTCCTTCAAAAAAAAAATTCAAAAACTCTACATGTTTTTCTTAACCTAAATATATAAAAGAAAATCGTCAAATTGAAGAGAAGTAAAAGATCAATGGTCTTGAAATAAAGATTAACAACATGAAAGTTAGTGTTGGTTATACAATTTACTGAAAAAATGGTAACCGAAAATGAACGACTGGAGTGATTGTTGAGAAATGAAGCTCTGGAGCATTAAGAAATCTTTGATTTCAAAGTTGTATATAATGAAAAAGACAGTTGCCATTGTTCGCAATTGATTGATTTCGGCAAGTTGTGTATTACAATATATAATGTAATAATAATAATATAAAGCTACGGTTCTTAGTATGCATTCAATGTATATATTTGAATATAGAAATTATTTATTATTTAAGATATGGTTTGACTAAATATATTAAATAACCAAATTTAATAAAAAAGACAAATAGAAAAATAATTAATGAATTCCAATAATGACAAATTTAATATAGAAAAGATTTTATATGGAAATAGAATATTTATTTAATATTTAAGATAAGGTTTGACTAAATATATTAAATAATCAAATTTAATAAGAAAATATACAGAAAAATAATTAATGAATGCCAATAATGAAAAATTTAATGTAGAAAATATTTTACATAGAAATAGAATATTTATAAATAAATTCAAAACCCTTAAATGAATCTCAGTTACATCGAGCAGATTTGTCTCTGGAATTCCGCGTGGAGGATATCTTTGATTTACCAAAAAAATTAGTTAATTAATTAATGACAAATGTAACAAAGATATTTATATAGATATAGGATATTTACAAATAAATAGACATTAATCTTTTATTAAGGGTCTGTTTGGTTCGAAGTAGATGGAGCAAAGGAAATATTTTTAATTAAATATGTTTGGTTCAATTTTTAGGAGGGGAGAGTAGAAGAACAAAAGTTAGAATTTACTAAAATTTAATTAAATTTTTTTAACATGACATTTAATTAAAATATCATATAAAGTTTATTTACTAAAATATAGAATTTTTTAACATGATATAATATGAATTTTTTAAATCGCAAAAGTTTAAGATAAATGTGATGAAAATCATGATCTAGAAATCAAATGTTTAGCTCATTGTTTCTTTAAAAAATGCTGAATAAACAATTTCCAACGACGGGAGCTAATTAACCGCCTACCTAAAAATCTATGATTGCACATCGTAGGGCCAAATCAGCAGCTTGAACCTTTCTTTTCTTTCTTGTTAGCAGCTCATTATCAGAAGCTTCTTCTTCATCCACATAAACCACATCATCTCTTTTCTTTCCACCTCCAGCTTTCTTTTTACTAGAGTCTGTCAAAGCAGTCTTTCCTTTTCCTTCAGTCTTCACCTTCTTCTTTTCAGCCTTTTCTTCAGAACCTTTGCCTTCCTCAATCTTTATACCCTTAACCAACCTTCCTTTCTTCTTCTTCTCAGCTTTAATTTCAAATGCTTCACCCAGATTCTCTAGAAGCTGAATGTACTGATTTATGATTCCAGTAGCATAGCTTGAGACAGATACATTTAACTTTTTGAGAAGATTGGGTTCAAATGTAGTCTTCTCCTTCATAGCTAGCATCAGTAAGTACTAACTTCTTGTCCTCCATCATCTTCATATGAACAAGTGTAGCTACAGAGATGAATGAAGCTCTTTGTTCCATAAGCAGTTGTGTAGCACCAGAATCCTTTATAGCATCAACAACTCCACACTGGTAGAAAATCTCACTTAGCAATTTGGGATAAATGATGTGAATGTTTGTCTTCTTTGGCTCTTGAGAGGTCTTGATAGCTTTTGCCAAATGATTGAAGATGTACTTAGCCCAGTTTATTGGTGTTTTTCTGGACAGAAAATACACAAAGGTCTGTGATCCAGGATAGTTGATCAGGGCTTCCACTTCTAGGAAATATTGATTCTAGCATGATCTTTGCTAGCAGTCTCTGAGTAGGTTGTAGATCTCCAACCTTATTGCTTTCACATGTTTTACCAGGCAGATAGCATTTCTTTGTCATATTTTTCAAGAACTTTGATTGCTTTGTTGTAGCTTGAGTAAAAGCATAGAAAATTCCTTCGTTGGGAATGTGTAGTAAACTTGCCAGATTCTCCAAGGTAATCCTTACTTCAAATCCACAAACTACAGATCTGATTTCATCATATTTTATCTCCTCCAGACCTAATTCATCTGATGTCTTATTCTTGTTCTCTTGTTTTAAAGCCCTCAATCTTGTCAATTCTTTATCAGATTCTTCGACAATTACAAATTTGCATCTTTGCCAGAAATCCTTGACCAAAGTAGGGTAAACTGACCCGTTTAATAATCTGAAGAATCCAAAACCACCATCTTGGCTAACGAAGTAGTCCTTAACATCAAATCCATTCTGACTTAGACTTTCAAAGTCTACTGGTTGCTCTATTATAAGATTGAAGTACTTGTCCTCAACTGCTATAGTTCTCTCGCAACTAAAAACGTCTTGACAATCAATAATGTTGATAGGGATATCCTTTGGAAAAGATAGAACAACTTTTGGTGATGATGTACCTTCCATTTTTTAGGCTTAGGGTTAGGTTTTTGCTAGATTTAGGGAGAAAGAAAGATTTCTGAGGTTTAGAAGAATGCAAAGTATAGGTAGTGAATAGTGAAAAGTGTGTGAAGTGATGTAGTGATTTTCTAATAAAGAATAGAAACAGTTTAATTAAAATTAAATCACGAATACAAATTAAACCATCACAAACAGTTATCAGCTAATAGAAACATGAATACGTGTTTAAAGATTAGCGCCAAAAAATACAGATGCACTAACCTAAACGTTTACACTTCTGATATCATTAGAGGCATTTTCATTTAGAAGCTAAAGACTTCTCAGAGTCTGAAGCACTTCAGAGGCTAAAACCTCAACATTGCTTCAGATCCCAAAAATTAAATTTCTTTTTAAGACATAGAAATATGCTCAGATTTAAAATTGTTTTATTCTGAACATGTCTTTAAATGGTATATGTCTCTTAAAGAAAACTAAATCTTTTAGCTAAATGAGAATCCTTTGATAGAGAAAATAATTAAAAACTTACAGTGTTTATTTTGTTCCAGACAATGCTCTTTATTAGATATGTACATTGAGCCTTCTCTGGTCCTTGATTAATCTATGTAGAGGTTACATTCTGGGATATCTTCCCACCACGATGTATCACCATCATCTTCATCATAGTCAAACAAGTTTTCATATACTTCATCTTCAGATGGATATTTTCCAAAATTTCAACTTGTTATATCTTCTGATTCTGAGTCATCATCTTCATCATAGATGTACTTTCTTGAGATGATTGCTGTTCTTTCATTGCATTTAATATGCAGCCAAGTGATTGGAATATCCAAACTTCTCTCTTGATTACCTGGAAGATAAATTATTTTGTCCTTTGGTACCCATTTGCTGATGGATCCTGACAGATTAGTTTCAGAACCTTTAGTCTCATTTTGTGCTTGTTGTACTATCTGAGTACTATCAGCAACAAAAGTAGAATAAAGATTTGTAGGTACATAACCTTCAATACTGCTTAATGAACTTGGTTCTTCACATGTGTTATCATATGAATACCCAATTCCATTTTGCAATTGTTTCCAGTTTTACAAAACATAGATAAAATTCTACTCTTATCAATATTTTTGTTACAGAACTCTTGAAGTACAATTTCATGCTCATCGTGAGGTTTGTAACAAGCAGCACAACCTTTTTCAAGATTCTCTATTTTATTTAAAGCTTTATTATAGAGATCTTCAAAACTGTTTGCTTTTTTTGATACATGCTCATAATCAATTTTTAACATGTTATATTTATGTGAGCTAAGATTCAGTTTGTAAAAGGTTTTCTCAAGAATTTTTATTAATTTGGCTTTAGAAAGTTGAGAATATACCTTTACAAGCTTTTCCATATCAGAGTCTGATTCGTCATCCTCTGATTCTGAACCTTCTTCAGAACTTAAGTATGCTTTTGACATCATTCTTGCTTCAGAGTTCGAATTTTTCTCTTTGTTGATAGTTGATGTAGATTTGATTTCATCCTCTCTTTCAACAACTTTGTCCAGATCTTCCCAAGCAGTCATTTGTCCTTGATTACCAGATTTTAATTTCTGGAGTCCAGTCCACCTTTGGAATTTCTTGATAAACTCATCAAAATAATCTTGTTCTAATACTTCTAAGATGTAATCTTCAATGTCCACAGTACTTGCTTTACTTTTGCCTTTAGCTTTCAGAATCATCTCATGACTTCTGAGTTTGTTCACAAGTGCTTCAAGGCTTATGTTGTTGATACTTCAGATTCCTCAATAATTGTAACAATCTGACTCCAACTCTGAGGTAAGCTTCTTAGAATCTTTCTTGTGAGTTCATCGAAAATGTATTCCTTTTTCCAATCTTTCAGATTTCTTATAAGTGCTTGAAATCTTGCACTCATGTCTTCAATGCCTTCATCATCTTGCATAGTGAAGGACTCATACTGATTTACCAAATCATTGACTTTTTCTCTCTGAATGCTTTCATAATCATCACTGGTGGAGCAGTGGTCATTGATTTTGATAATTTCTTCAATATTATCATTATCATTTGTAGCAGGAGTAGATGAGACATTTTCTTGGTCTTTTTCTAGATCTTCACACTGAAAATTGATGCCTTTTTCTATTTCAATCCTAAGGTCAGTAACTTGAGAACACACTCTCTGTTTCCATCTGTTAAAGTCTTCTAGCAAGTTCATTCCAGTCATAGTGTTTTCCTTTAGATCTTTTTCTGTCTCACTGTGAAGTGATTAGCAACAGAACCAGGCTCTGATACCAATTGAAGGGGTAAGGAAACACAAGAAGGGGGGGGGGGGGGGGGGGGGCGTTGAATTGTGTTTCTAAATTGTAAAACGTTTTCTAGATATTGCTATCTATCAGAGTTTTATAGGCAGTGGAAATTTTAAACACAATAATAGAGACAGATGAACACACAGGATTTATACTACTTCCCCTCACAAATCGAGAGTACTCCAGTCCCCTTGCACTTCCAAGGGATTTCACTATAATCACTAAAGATTACAATCCTAGTGCTCAAGCACACAAGCAAGAGTCTTCTAATGCTCAAGTCACACAAGACAAGACACTTCTTACAAATGCCCAAGTTATTAACAACTCGAGACTTTTCCAACTAGAATCACTCACGCAGGAGTATTCCTAAACTTCTAAGCTACTCTAAGAAATTAAAACACTTAACACAATTAAGTGAATTACAAAAGAACACTATGCCAAAAAAGGCTTTAGACAGCGCTTTTTTTAGCCTTAGACAGCGTTTTATAAGCGCTGTCTATTCTGGCGCTGTTAAAAGTATAGACAGCTCTTAATAATAAAAGAAAAATGCTGTCTAATGTCAACTTTACACAGCGCTTTGTATTTAAACAGCTACTATATGCCACCGTTAGAAAGCACTTTCTATTTATAAACGTTGTCTTATGTTATATTTACACAGCGCTTTCTACTTATAAGCGTTGTCTTATGTGATGTTTAGACAACGCTTTCTAGTTATAAGCGCTGTCTTATATGATGTTTAGACAGCACTTTCTACCTGTAAAAGCTGTCATATGTGATGTTTAGACAGCGCTTTCTACCTATAAACGCTCTCTTATGTTATGTTCAGACAGCTCTTTCTCCTTATAAGCGCTAACTTATGTTACCTTTAAGCGCTTCTTATTTATTAGTGTTATTACTCTTAATTTGCAATTTTACTCTTAATTTGCTTCAATTAATATCTAACTTTTATCAAAGCATTGAATTATAAAGAACATGAAATTTTAATGATATATAAAAGCTCCAAAATATCTTAAATTTGCATACAATTGATAATCACCGATACAAAGATCAAAACTACACATAAGATAAAATTTACATAATTGATGACTCACATGGTTTACGAAATTGAGAATTGAGGGTTTGAATCAAGGTTTCTCTGATTCAATTGATGGCGAAGGTTACAAGAGTTGAAGGTTTCTCTTCGTTCTATGAATGTTTCTTGACAAAGAAGATGAAGATGGGTTTCTGTGTTCCAAGAATGTTCGTTCGTTCGCGGGATGAATCTTTCTGGGTTGCAAAAGATGCGTTTCGTGGGATGAATGAATATAGGAATATTGTTATATTTTTCTTTTTGTACAAGGATATGGATTTATTTTATTTATATCTATATTTATATGTTTTTTTTTTTTGAAGCAATATTTATATTTATATGTCAATTGCTTTCAACGGAAGAATATAAAAAATAATTTATTTATTTTTTGGTCAAAACAATAATTTAATTTTAATTAAAAATTTAATTACACTTTTTGTTCTTATCTTTATTTTAGGTTTCAAGTTAGTACCTTATCTTTTAAAATTTCAAATTGGTACTTATTTTTTATGCAGGTTTCAAGTTGGTACCTTCCGTCAATTTTTTAACTATTACCTTTAAATTTGGACACGGGCAATTTTTTTGGACATATAAATCATTGACATGTGTCCAAATTTAACGGTGATAGTTAAAAAATTGACGGAATGTACCAACTTGAAACCTACAGAAAAGATAAGATACCAATTTGAAACTTTTAAAAGATAAAATACCAACTTGAAACCTAAAATATAGATAATGAACCAAAAGTGTAATTAAGCTTTAATTAAATTAACTTTTTAACAAACAGAAATCACTTATTTTTCTTAAAAAAAAGTGTATAGATAGCACTTTTTTATCAATTCATAAGCGCTATCTAATGCTACGTTTTTTATCAATTCATAAGCGCTATCTAATGTCAGACCTTGAGCCTAGACCTTAGACAACGCTTTTATCAATTAAGAAGTGCTATCTAATAAAAAATCATAGACAACGCTTTCCAATAAAACACTGTCTAAAGTAAAACATAAAAAATTTGTAGATATAAAAGTTTTTTGTAAACCTATAAAAGCGCTTTTAAGAGAAAGCGCTGTAAAACGATATAACTTTAGACAGCGCTTTTGGCAATAAGTGCTGTCTTAGGGTTCCGTGTTTCTTTTAAAAACGCTTATGTAAATAAGCGTTGTCTAAAGTGCGCTGTCTATTCCAAATTTTGTAGTAGTGTGGTACATCTTCATGAAGAATGGAGGAAGACTAGCTAAAGGAATGACAACATGTGATGTACTTGCCAACTTCTCTGAAGATGAGTCTGAAAGAGCACCAAGAGCTGAAGGATCAAGTTCTGAAGATGGCTCAGACTCTGAAGACTCAGGCTCTGATGAAAAGTCAGAACCTGAGAGCAAAGAAAGCATCCAAAGAACAATTAATCAGGTATATTCTAGTCTTTCCAAAGCTAAATTGATCAAGCATCTTAATAAGATCTTACGTAAACTCTCTAATAGTCAGCAGAAGTATAAAAAGCTTAAAGCAGACTATGAGAATTTAAGTAAGCAAGCAAATCACTCTGAAGGTCTTGAACAAAAAGATTTTATTAAAACCAAAGACCCTAAGAATGATTTTGCTATATGTTACAAACCCCTTGAGCACTCTCTAGTTCTAAAAGAATACTGTAACATAAATGCTGATCAAAATAAAATTGTTTCCATGCTTTGCAACCTTAAGACCAACAATACTAATGGGATTGGATACTCTAGTAGTAAAACACTAGAGGAGCTAGGCTCATCAGTTATTGATGGAAGCTTCTCACTTCCAAATCTTTACACTACATTTGTATCTGATAGGTCTCAGATGAAACAAATGAAGAATGAAGATTTGGCAACTAACAGTCTAGGACCCTCAAGCAAGTGGGTACCAAGAGACAAAATTGTTTACTTGATTGCAGGTGAAACTAAGACTCTGAACCTTCCAATCACATGGATCCATGTGACTGTGAATGGAAGAAGTGCAATTGTGCATAGAAGGCACATTCTTGAAGAGTCAGATGGAGAAGAAGATGAAGAAGAGTACATAAGGAGCAGAAGGGAGTATGAAGATATGGAAGCTTGTTTTGAAGATGATAACAACTCAGTGTGGTGGAGTGATTGCTCTGGCTATGACTCTGACTACACCTAATCAAGAAAGCTTCAATGCAAGGTAAGTATGCTTAACTCCTGAATGACATATTCAGAGAAATAACTCTCAAAGGTTGAAAAATGTCTTCTTAGGATACACAGTGTTCAGTACTAAAAACCCTGAAAAATCCTGTCTGAACATTTTTTTTGTGTCCTGAAAGACTTGCTTCTTCAGCCTCTGAAGTTCTTCAGGTTTCAGCATCTGAAGAATCTCAGATTCTGAGAAACGTTTCAACCTCTGATGGTTAAGCCTCTGAATACAAAATGAATTGGAAACGTTTAAGTATTTTTACTAAAACGTTTTGGCGCCAAAGAGACAACACGCATACACGTTCTGATTGGTTTGAACACAGATAATGATTAGTCTATTTTATTTTCTTTAATGTATTGTGTGTTTTTAATTAGTTTTATGTTTTCTAAAAACTCTTAAAACACTCACCTTACAAACTATTGCTTTTCAAAGCTAGAACAAACTTTTTCTCTTACTTAGCATCTCTCACACCCTAACCTTCTGAAATGGCATCTACTTCAACACCAATTCCAGACTCCTTGTTTATTTTTCTTGATAACTTTCCGATCAACACCATTGCTTGCGAGGAGATGTTTTCTACAGATTTATCTCTCAAGATGGAGGGAGAATCTCTGAACCTGGTTATGGAACAACCAGTGGACTTTGATAGTTTGGAAAAGAACCATTTTGATGTCCTAAAGTTCTTTTTTAATCACAAAGGGAGCTTTAGGTACATGAATTTATTAAATGGTCCAATCTATCCTACTCTGGTGAAAGATTTCTGGATTAGAAGCAAGGTGAGGACTGTTGAAGATTATCACAAGGAGCTAGCTGCAAGGAGGAAAGAAAAGCCTGAAAATGAAGACAAGATTCCTGAAGAGTTAGGCTTAAGAGTCATTAAAGAAACAGAGGTGCATTCTGTCGTGTGCGGATTTGAAGTAATTCTCACTGCTTCAAATTTGGCTAAGGTGTTATCCATCCCAAATGAAGGCATCTACTACTCCTTTAGTCGCAATGAAGCACAAAACTCTATGTTTCTGAAGACTATGACAAGACAATGCTATGTCAAGGGGACAAGCTGTGAGAGCAACAAGATAGGTGATCTGAAGCCCACTCAGCAGATGATAGCCAAAATCATGTCAAGATTTATATTTCCTGGAAGTGAAAATCCTGATCATTTGTCATGGGATCATAGACACTTTGTCTATTTTCTCACAAGGAAATATGATTTAAATTGGGCTAAATACATCTTTGATCACCTATGCAAATCTGTGCTCTTATCTCAAAATCAGGCCAAGTCTAATATACATGTAGTCTACCCAAGGGTCCTCAGTGAGATTTTCTATCAATGTGGGGTGATAGATATAATCAAAGTTGCTGGGCTTGACTACTTGTTAAGAGAATACAGAGCCTCCACATTATCTGCTCATTCACTAGCTTGCATGAACCTGCTATATGAACTTGAAGTACAACCTCAAGAATCTCTGGTATATCTGCCTCACTCAGAACCCTCCTTGGTTAAGAAATGGAACATTGACTTGCCTACAATTTCTTGTGACATTGTCAATAAGTATATTCAACTGTTGGACAACCTAGGAGAAGGGTTTGAGAAGGTAGAATTGAAGAAGAAGATAAGAAGGTTAGTAAAAGCATATAAAGTTGAAGGCTCAGAGAGTGATGATGAACCTCTCAGCGTCAGAAGAAGGAAGCTTGTCAAGAAGTCTGAAGAAAAGACTAATGAAAGCTCAGATCATAACAGATCAGGTGAAGTATCTAAACCTGTTGTTGCTACTACTCAAGACATTCAGTTAACCTCATCATCAAATCAACTCACTCCAACTGTAAACCAAGCAAGTTCTGAAGATAACCTTACCATAAAACAACTCATATCAGAACCTGTTAAATCAACTCACCCTGAACCAATCTTCATCAACATTTCCTCATCATCATCTTCGTCTGATTACAACCCCAATGAGTTAGATGAAATCCTAGCTAGCCTTGAACATCTAAAAGTTAAGACCAAGTCATCTATAACTCAAACGCCTTCAGACTCTCACCCACTCAACCACCAAACTCCATCTGAACTCCAATTCTCTGAACATATGGTTTCAGAAGAAAACTTGAACCACCCATTATCAGACCATGTTGAGGCTATGATCAATGAACTCTCTGCAGATGATTTCCATCTCAAAAACTTTGATCATACCAGTCCTAGTCCTTAACAATCCCAACATTTGCCTACCCTCTCCAATTTCCATCTCACAAATACACTCTTACCAAATGAACCTCATTCCATCCAATCAGACAATCCTGATGTCTGGAGCATTTGCAATGACTTGTTTAGACAATTACATGGTCTTTATGATCTAAGGCAAACATATATGCCTTCATCTAAGTATGCTTCTCAATGGATAAGTCTGACAGAGGAATTGGTGAAAGAAGTGCACAATCTTCAGAAGGCAGCTATGGAAGAACAGAAGATGTTTGACAAAGGGAAAGCTATCAATGCTGAGAAGGACATTCAGAATCAAATGGACACAGAGAGGAATCATCCTGAATCCTCTGTTGCAAGAGAAAAGGTGGACGATCTGAATGCTCCTCCTCAAGACAGTATGAGGGATGATCAAGCAACTCAACAGTTTCTAAGGAATCCTTTCTATGAAGATGACATCAGAAGGATTGAAGCAAAAGTAGACAAGTTTGTGGGATTGATGGAAGAAGTAAATGCCAATCAGAAAAACATCATGACAACCCTAGCATCTCTCTGTAGTCAACCCCAACCTTAGGACTTGTTAAAATCGCTTATCTGACCTTATGATTGATAATTTGCAAAGCATCTTGATTAGGTTAAACTTTTGTTTAGGTTAAGAGTCTAATTTTTAATTGGACATACCTATCCACTATATTTATCTGATGAAAATGCAAGATGTTAATCTTGTTTGGTATGTTGTTTGGTTGATTGTTTTAACTTTTTTAATGATTTTTATCTTGCAAAAAATAATCTTTCAAACTCTTGAAATTCATTCACTTTTCATAAGTACAATATGTGGATACTCTTAAAGTATCAAATTACATAATAAGAGAAGGCATAAAAATAAGAAATCAAAACTAAACAAGCCAAAGTAATGAATGTTATTTCATTATGAACAATAAGTTTTGGTTTACAAGACTAAAATTTCTAAGAACTATCTTCTAGTGCTCTCAAAGGTCATATTTGTGGTTACAAGCCTACATGACCTTTGCAGAGGGGTGAAGTTGAGGCTTTGGCTGAAGCCATTCAACCAGTAGTCTTTCTTGAAGAAACCAACTCTGCTGCATCAGTTTGGCTTTCCTCAGGAAAAGACTCAAGCCCCTCTAAAGCCTCGAACTTAAGTTTGATTTTCTTCAGGAAGATATGTCTTTAGAACTTAAAACAGTCAGAGTCCAAAGATTTCTCTTCAGACTCTGTACTGAGTTCTTCTGTGACAGACACTAGCTTTGTTTCCATTGGTTTCTTCTTATGTTTTCTCCTATCTTGACTGGCTCTCAGTGAAACTACTTTCTTCTTCTCTGAGCGTTTCATTTTTTTCTCTCAAGAGATCTATCAATAACCTATGATTATTCTGTGTGAGTAAAATGACTAGGTATCTCTCTCCTTTTATAAGCAAAATTCAATGGCCGAATATTAAATGTGTTCAACCACTTCTGATTTGACGGCATTGAAAGTTGAATTTCTATTAATTGCTTATATTACCTTTTTGATAATGACAAAAGGGGGAGAAAGAATATTGGTAAATCAATTGTTGGAAGAAGCGAAATTACTTGGCTTTTTAGGGCCTTGTAGTGCTTCAGAGAGAGAACGTAGGAGAGTGGTCAAAATAGTAGCATGAGGTACATGCTTTGTTATGACAATCTGATCTTTGAGGATTTCAAAATATTGTACTAAAGAGCTCTGAACTGTTTTCAAATTTTTGTTCAGACTCTGAGCTATTTTCTTTGAAAAGATTTTTTAAAGCTCTGAAATGTTTGAAAATATTTTGAACTTTGAAGCTGTTAATGATAACCATCAGAACCGTGTGTGTATGAAGAAGTCTTTAAGCGCCTCTGATTCTATTTTGTCATTCAATTGAAATATTGCTTCAATTTAAATACTGCTTCATCTTGCATCTGCATTAAGGGCTTAATTTTCAAGGAGAATGCATTTATTAATTGAAGTTTATTATTCATAATTAGTTCTTGAGTAAGGGTGCAACTTTACTCAAAGATTATCACACTATGGACTGAAGAAGCTTGCAAACCTTGTTCTTTACATAGTGAAATATGAATAATTTAAGTCATATAATAAAGTATTTCTAAAACTGATTAAAATTAACTATGGATACAAAATAGGGGAGCTTACAAACCTAACCCTATGGATTATCAGACTTAGGGGGAGCTTGCAAAACTCAGAAGCCTAATGTCAACATAGCTGATTTTTATCAACAACAATTGTATTTAATACTTGTGTTTGTCATCATCAAAAAGGGGGAGATTGTTGGAACAAAATATGTGTTTATACACACTGTCATACCCCATTTTTTGACCAATCGCTTTTATGCGTCTTTTTAAGACGGATTTTCTCTGTCATTTCTAACGAAATTTCGGCAGAGAGGTATTTTAAAATACCTCATTTATTTGGTTTTATTTCTTTTTATTATTGTTTCTTTTACTTTATTTTTTTATTGTTTATTTATTATTTTTATTTAATTTCATTTTTATTATTATTATATATATATATATTTTTTTTATTTCTTTTTATTTTTTATTTATATTTTTGATTTTATTATTTTTGGGTGTTTTAGTCAATTTGTCCACAGTCCAGATCAGGTGTTTTTTTGTCCAGGCCCAAAGGGGCAATTTTGTCCAAATGGGGAAATTTTATCTGTCAAACCCTAGTCTGACACAGTACAAATAGCTCATTTATTGCACAAATCCCGAGGTCAGATTCTCAATCAGCCGCAGGGAAATTTCCCTTTCCTTTTCAAAAAAAAAATCGAAAAATCAAATACAGAACAAAGATCAATCATCTTCATTCATCATCTCCAAACACAAACCCAGAAACCCATAATCATTTGTTCATCATCCATCAACATAAACCCAGAAACCACAAAACCCTCGAAACCAAATCCAAACATCAAAACCGAATCCAAAATCGCAATCGATTAAAACCCAGAATAGAAACAAATCCAGAAATCCAAATCAAAACCCAGAAAAAAAATCAAATTCACAGAATCATCATCACTAAACCACTAACTTTATTCCTTCTTTCAAAACCAGATCAGAACAAATCAAAACAAAACCGAATAGAAAATCGAGAAGAAGAAGAAGAAATAGGATCCAAAAATACAGTAGAGGTCGTCGAATCTTGTTTTCCCATTTTCGTTCTGTTTTGGTACGATCTAGTTTATGGGGTTTGGGTTGTTTATTTTTTATTTGTGATTTGAGTTTATAAGGTGTTTGCATGTACACTTGATGTTGTTCTGTTTTGAAACAATGGAATTAAGAAAGAACAGATGAAAACCGAGAGAGAAGAAGGTTGAGAGTTTGAGAGAAAGAAGGTTTTGGCCGGCGGCCAAGGAAGAAGAGAGAAGAGATTGAAATAATTTTAGGGTTTTTTATTTATATACCCCTCTCATAATCCTGTGCGCGTAGGTGCACAGGCTTATGGTGCACCTGCGCGCCATTGCCTCTCTGATCCAGATCATACGCGCCTAATTCCTTTTAATTGTGATCAGATCTGAGACGGCTCTGATTCTGTCTGAGCGTTTTACTTCACACACCCCCCCTCTGGGTCACGCCCCCAGCTGGGCTTGGGCCCTGAGTTGCTTTTTGCACCCCCTTTCTGTTTATATTCATATTTGTACCCCCTTCTGTTTTTTTATTTTTTGCCTAATTAATTAACCATTTATTTTATTGCAAGGACATTAGATTGTATTTTTAGGATTTGATGTAAATTTAAATAAATTGCATAGCATCATGTTGCATTCATCTCATATTTATTTTTCCTCGCAAATACTTTAGAATGTAATTAGGAACAAATGTACACTATAAATGAAAAATTGCATCTCATGCATATTTATTTATCGCTTTCCGCAAAAAAACGTTAGCATATCTATTCCGAGGGAAAAGACACCGTTTTGATCAAAATATCATTACGGATCGTCTTCGCGCTTATTTTGCCTATTGCGACGTTTGTATCATTTTTCGCGCGCTACCTTTTAATTTTAACCCAAAATTCCACTTTAAATAGTTAGTCATTTTATTCTCAAAACAAGGTCAACACCTCTTCAAAAAATATCAATACAATTTCTTTTTTAAACATCATCAAGCATCAAAAACATTTCATCATCAAACATTTTCAAACTTTGGAATTTAAACCAAACATTTCTTTTTATCGCGAAAACCTTGGATTTTAACCCAAGTGTCTTTTTTTTACCGCGAACTTGGATTTTAAACCAAGTGCCTTGGACTTTAAACCAACGGCGTTTTTTAATCGTGAAAACCTTGGATTTTAACCCAAGAGTTTTTTTATCGCAAACTTGGATTTTAAACCAAGTGCCTTGGACTTTAAACCAACGGCGTCTTTTACGTGAAAACCTTGGATTTTAACCCAAGTGTCTTTTTTTTACCGCGAACTTGGATTTTAAACCAAGTGCCTTGGACTTTAAACCAACGGCGTCTTTTATCGTGAAAACTTTGGATTTTAACCCAAGTGTCTTTTTTTATCGCAAACTTGGATTTTAAACCAAGTGCCTTGGACTTTAAACCAATGGCTTCTTTTATCGCTAAAACCTTGGACTTTAACCCAAGTGTCCCTCTTTCTCGCCTAAAATTTTGGATTTTAAACCAAGTGCATTTTCTTCATTCATACATCTTTAATCATGCGAAAACCTTGGATTTTAAACCAAGTGTCTTTTATCACTCAAAACATTTTCTCAACAAACCTTGGATTTTAAACCAAGCGTTCGCGTCTTATTTCATAATCAAATCTCAATCAATTTAACCATATAGAGTTTCTTCACAAACTAACATCAATCAAACTCACATTTTGCCACTTTTGGCTTTTGGTCTTTAAAACCTTTTTCAAAACTTTAAAATCAAAACAAACAAATTTACTCGTCTTTTTACCCCGAACTACGGTGGTTTGATCCCTCGGGTACGTAGGCATGAGACTTGTCTCTCCAATCAATAAAATCAACAAAAACATTTTTCTTCTTTTTTACTTTAAGCATTTTTTATCATCACTTTAATTCTCACACTTATACATTTTTTACAAGCATTTAAAATAAAGCGCATAGATAAAATAAAAACAAGAGGTTCCTATAGAGTACTATAGATACTTAGGGTGCTAATACCTTCCCTTCGTATAACCAACCCCCGAACCTTGTTCTCTAAAAAATAGGGTTTTTTCGAACTTTTTCCCTTTCCCTCGGATAAATTAAAGATCGGTGGTGGAACATTAATTTGCGATTCGAAGTTAATTAATAACTCGATATCCAAAAATCACCGCGACACACACCCTTAAGTTTTGATGATAACAAAGTATTAAATGGACAATTGATGGTACTAATGTTTAAATTAAGTGCAGGAGAATTCAACGTTTAATCAAGAGCACACTTAATTGAAACTCTGATGAAACCAATGGAAGTCTGAATATTTAAGACTCTGAAAGAGTTCAGATGCCACAACGTGGTCAGAAGCTATACAAAGTTCAGAAGCTCAAAGTAGATCAGAACGTCTGAAAGCTGTTCAGGGACTCAGAGTAGTTCAGAAGCTCAAGGATGTTCAGAGGCGTACAAGAGTTCAGAGGCTGTCTGATAGTCATAAGTCATTCAGAGGATGAAGGCGTTCAGAATCTGAATTACTAAAGACTATCAGAGGCCAACTATTCAAAGACCAATCAGACTCTAAGTTATCAAAGGTTCATCAGAAGCAAAGGGAATTCCCAGTCATCAGAGGGCTACATCAACTACAACTTATCCAGCCTGATGATTTGTTCTAAGGTCAACTAAAATGCAACGGTCACAAAGGATGTGATCTCTCTCTAGGAGCTAGTTGTACCTTATAACTGTACCATTGGACAGACAGCAAAGGTGAAGCTTCTCTGCAAAGGAAGACGTGGCTTTACTCAACGGATCTTCATGTCTACAGCTGTCCAAGTTGCAACGGGAATTTCTCCAACGTCTCAATATCTTTCTCAACTCATATAAATATGCCAAAGAAAGAATTGAAGACTAGCGCTCAACATTAGAAAAATCTCTCAGAAGAAAGTGAGCATTTGAATTGTAATAGATAATATCTCTCAAATGAAGTGAGCATAGAAACTAGCTTAGAGCCTCTGAAGATTATTATGTTTGTAATAAGTTTTAAGCTCTTAAGTTAGTAGTAAGTCTTCTGCTTAGTGTAGAAGCAAGAAAGTCTTCTGCTTAGTGTAGAAGCACGTAAGTCTCAGTCTTAGTGATTAGAGCAGTGAAGTCTTGAGCCTGAGTGCTTGAGCAAGGAAGTCTCTGATCTTGTGTGATCAGAGCAAGGAAGTCTCTCTGTCTTGTATGACTTAGAGCAGGAAGTCTCAAGCTTGTGTGCTTGAGCAAGGAAGTCTTAAGCTTGTGTGCTTAAGCAAGGAAGTATCTATATGTCTTGTGTGACTAAGACAGGAAGTCTTGAGCTTGTGTGCTTGAGCAACTATTGTAATCCGAGTGATTATAGTGGAACTCTCTTGGAAACAAGGGGACTGGAGTACTCTCAATTTGTGAGGGGAACCAGTATAAATTGTTGTGTGTTTTTCTCTCTCTCATTTACTCCTTCATTATTTATAACGCCATAAGTTAAATGTGTGAATAATCCGCTGTGCTTTAAGGACTCTGAAAAGATTTAAACATCTTGGAAAGTTTTTAAATATCCAAAACACAATTCAACCCCCCTTCTTGTGTTTTCTCCACGCACCTTCACTAATTAATGATCTAGTGTGCAGGAACAAAGTAAAAATCTTATTCACTCAGATCATCAATTGAGCTTCTGAAGGACACAGTCTGAAGCGTTTAGACTCTGAGAAGCAAGAAGCTTCAGAGCCTCTGAAGAAGTCCTCAGATGCCAAAGAGAGAACAAGTTGCAATCCTTATCATTCACAAGGCATTTTGTCCTTTTGCTTGCCCTTAAATGAAGGAATATTCATCTTAATGTTTCCTAGATTGCCTAGTGGGAATTTATAAGCATGTTAGTGGTTATTTTCTAGTGCTTATGATGAATGTATGGTAGTGGAAAATAAATCCTACTATGTAAAGATATGCTATAAATAGGGCTCTCACGTACTTCTCAAAAACAACTTGAATATAATCAAATTTGAGAGTTTTCTCTTGTGAGGATTTTTCCTTTGTTCTTGATATAAGAACTTTATAGTGTTGGTTCTACCGGCAGGTTGCAGTTATGGTCGCACTTTGTTTGATAACTTTAGTTTTTCCGGCAGGTCGCGGTTAGGGTTAAGTTTGAAGATGCGTGGAGAAAACACAAGAAGGGGGGTTGAATTGTGTTTTGGATATTTAAAAACTTTTCAAGATATTTAAATCTATCAGAGTCTTTAAGCACAGCGGAATTGTTCACACAATTAACTTACGGCTAAGTGAATGATGAAGGAGTAAATGAGAGAGTGAGAGAGAGAAGAACACACAACAATTTATACTGGTTCCCCTCACAAATTGAGAGTACTCCAGTCCCCTTGTTTCCAAGAGAGTTCACTATAATCACTAAGATTACAATCAGATGCTCAAGCACACAAGCTCAAGACTTCCTTGCTCAAGTCACACAAGACTTAAGACTTCCTGCTCTAAGTCACACAAGACAGAGAGACTTCCTTGCTCTAATCACACAAGATCAGAGACTTCCTTGCTCAAGCACACAAGATTAAGACTTCCTGCTCTAAGTCACACAAGACAGAGAGACTTCCTTGCTCCTACACTCAGCAGAAGACTTCTTTGCTCTAATCACTAAGATTGAGACTTATGTGCTTCTACACTAAGCAGAAGACTTTCTTGCTTCTACACTAAGCAAAAGACTTTCTTGCTTCTACACTAAGCAGAAGACTTACTACTAACCTTTAAGCTTAAACTTATTACAAACATAATAACTTCAGAGGCTTAAGCTAGTTTCTATTCTCACTTCATTTGAGAGATTTTTTCTATTACAATTCAAATTCTCACTTTATTCTGAGAGATGTTTTCTAATGAAGATCGTTAGTCATCAATTCTTTCTTTGGCATATTTATATGAGTTGAGAAAGACATTGAGACGTTGGAGAAATTCCCGTTGTAAAATGGACAACTGTAGTCTTTGAAGATCCGTTGAGTAAAGCCACGTCTTCTTTTGCAGTGAAGCTTAACCTTTACTGTTTGTCCAAAGTACAGTAATAAGGTACAACTAGCTCCTAGAGAGAGTAGGATCACATCCTTTGTGACCGTTGTAATTAGTTGACCTTAGATCAAATCATCAGGCTTGATAAGAGTAGTTGATGTAGCCCTTCTGATGATTTGGGGAATTCCTTTGCTTCTGATGAACCTTTGATAACTTGGAGTCTGATTGGTCTTGAATGGATGGCCTCTGATAGTCCTTCGTAATTCAGCTTCTGAACGTCTTCATCTTCTGAATGACTCATGACTAGCAGATAGCTTCTGAACTCTTGTAGGCATCTGAACATCTTTGAGCTTCTGAACTTCTCTGAGTTTCTGAACTCTTGCAGACATTCTGATCCTCTTTGAGCTTCTGAACTTTGTTTAGCTTCTGACCACGTTGTAGCTTCTGAACTCCTTCAGAGTGTAAAGATTCAGACTTCCATAGGTTTCATCAGAGTCTAAATCAAGTGTGCTCTCGATATAACGTTGGATTCTCTTGCACTCTTAATTTAAACATTAGTACCATCAATTGTCCATTTAATACTTTGTTATCATCAAAAGCTAAGGGTGTGAATTAACACATATTTTGTTCCAACAAAGTTCCTCTTTTTCTTGATAACTTTGGTTCTACCGACAAGTCGCAGTTAGGGTCAAGTTCCTTATTCCTTTGATAACTTTGGTTCTACCAGTAGGTCGCGGTTAGAGTCAAGTTCCTTATTCCTTTGATAACTTTTGTTCTACCAGCAGGTCGCGGCTAGAGTCAAGTTCCTTTTACCTCTTTTTCAAGATGATCTCTAGTAGTCTCGTATCAACATGCATATAGGTCGGTCCTAGGGGCATTGAATACTCATTATCTGTTGTTGATTAAATGATGTATTTGCTTTTATATTATTTTTAGTTGATGTTGTCACATATGTTAAATTGTGTGTTCGGTCCCGAAGTGCCCAAACTCTTTAGTGTCTTTATGTTTGCTTGTTCGCTCTTACGTTTATTATTGGATTTCTATTCATATGAATTGTTTCTCACCATCCTTGTTTCCACTTCTGGCCCTACGATGTGCAATCATAGATTTTCAGGTAGGCGGTTAATTAGCTCGCGTCGTTGGAAATTGTTTATTCAGCACTTTTTAAAGAAAAAATGAGCTACACATTTGATTTCTAGATCATGATTTTCATCACATTTATCTTAAACTTTTGCGGTTTAAAAAATTCATATTATATCATGTTAAAAAATTCTAAATTTTAGTAAATAAACTTTATATGATATTTTAATTAAATATCATGTTAAAAAAATTTAATTAAACTTTAGTATATTCTAACTTTTTCTCTCCTACTCTCCCCTCCTAAAAATTGAAACAAACATATTTAATTAAAAATATTTCCTTTGCTCCATCTACTTCGAACCAAACAGACCCTTAATAAAAGATAAATGTCTATTTATTTGTAAATATTCTATATCTATATAAATATCTTTGTTACATTTGTCATTAATTAATTAACTAATTTTTTTGGTAAATCAAAGATATCCTCCACGAGGAATTCTAGAGGCAAATCCCCTCGATGTAATTGAGATTCATTTAAGGGGTTTTAATTTATTTATAAATATTCTATTTCTATGTAAAATATTTTCTACATTAAATTTTTCATTATTGGCATTCATTAATTATTTTTATGTATATTTTCTTATTATATTTAGTCAAACCTTATCTTAAATATTAAATAAATATTCTATTTCCATATAAAATCTTTTCTATATTAAATTTGTCATTATTGGAATTCATTAATTATTTTTCTATTTGTCTTTTTTATTAAATTTGGTTATTTAATATATTTAGTCAAACCATATCTTAAATAATAAATAATTTCTATATTCAAATATATACATTGAATGCATACTAAGAACCGTAGCTTTATATTATTATTATTACATTACATATTGTAATACACAACTTGCCGAAATCAATCAATTGCGAACAATGCCAATTGTCTTCTTCATTATATACAACTTTGAAATCAAATATTTCTTAATGCTCCAGAGCTTCATTTCTCACTCAATCACTCCAGTCGTTCGTTTTCGGTTACCATTTTTTCAGTAAATTGTATAACCAACACTAACTTTCATGTTGTTAATCTTTATTTCAAGACCATTGATCTTTTACTTCTCTTTAATTTGACGATTTTCTTTTATATATTTAGGTTAAGAAAAACTTGTATTTATGTATTTTGAGTTTTTGAATTTTTTTTTTGAAGGAGAAAGTGACTAGAGGGAGAGGAAATTTATGTATTTATGTATTTATGTTATAACATCGAACAAATTGCAATCTTTGAATGATTATTTGTGTAAAGATCATCACTTATTGTATCCATCTGATGGACAAGCCTCCAAAATAACACTCATTCTCACTGAAAATGTTTTGAATTCCAGCTCAGCCCTTCAATTTCTCATAAATCTTTCACAAAGTAGAGTCAAATCTCAAATTAATATCATGTGATTTTCATATTTGATTTAGTATAATCTAGTGTTTGATTTTCATAATCCCTATACAAATCATAAAATAAAAAATAATTGCATACCTCTTTGCAGCTTGCGAAATATTGTAGGTTGTCCATTTGCTTTAATGTATCCTTTATGCTGTCCCAATGAACTACATTTTAAGGTGTATAAAGAGTAAGGACACACATTTTAAGGTTTATAATTTGATTAAATTGAAATTGATACATGTAATAATGTGTATGTGGAAATGTAAATTAAAAGTGTGGGGAAATGGAAGTATGGGGTAATGTCTGACATTTCCACATATGTATTCTTGGATATGAGGCCTCATCAGTAACCATAATGCTTGCTCTCTCCATTTGTACCTATTTTGTTGAATCTAATCATCATCAATTACAAGCAATGTTTTTGTGGGGCTAATATGATGCTATTGTGGAGAAACTAAACAATATTTTCCCGCACATTTAGTGAAATATATGATTGATAACCCTCTACTAAATGTAATGAGGAAGACGCAATAATTTGAAAGTATGAAACAAGTGGCGTGTATAGTTTTTCCTTTTCCTTTTAGGCACACATTATATTTAATTGTTTTTTATTATATTTCATTTACCTTCTTTAGAAAAAAGTTTAGTGATTTTCTAATTTTTTAAGTCTAGTTGCGTATTTAGTGTCTTATGTTTATTTTAGGTTTTAATTTAGTCTCTTACGTTTAAAAAGTTTCAATCTGGTTATGTTATTGATGTTAATATATAAGTTCGTCATTTTGATTCAACGCAGTGAGGCTCCACCTCATGACCAACCACTTAGAGACAATGTGAACCTTTTTTATTGTCTTGGCCTAGTCTCCCTTCAATTTTGACCATATCTCCCGAGTTGTATATTTTTCCTTTATAACAATATTTTGGCATAATTGCATTTTTGTTCCCCTATTTTATCAAACTCATAAAAATTGTCTCTCTATTTTAAAATTGACATTTTTTGTCCCTCTATTTTCATAGTTGTTGCAATTTTGATCTCTATCCATGTTTTTCCTCTACAATTTATGATATTTGGCAACCTAAAAAGTGCTTTATGTTAGAAAAAAAATTGTTTTCTTAAATCTCTCTCTAATGGTTTTGATGATAAGAAAGTAGTTAAAGAACAATTGGTGTTACTGATATTTGTTCATGTGTGCACGACTAAAAGAATTAATCATCATCCACTTGAACGGGTGAAAGATAAGCTGAAAAGAAAACTCTGGATAGCATACTCTGAAAATGTTCAGAGGATGCTAGGCTTCAGTAGTTGAAAAGCCTTAGAGACAGAGAACATCAGAGTCTGGGCCAGTCAGAGTTTGGCAGACCAGATTTTGGTATCTCAGAGATTCACATTCAAAGTCGACAATGAGGAAAGAAGAAAGTACAAATTCACTGTCATAGTAATTGTCTTTTTGCCAGAAATGTGAAGACTTTATACTTCCTCATCAATGCTTGGATCAGATATTACCAAGAATTGAAGCTACCGTGCAAAAAGCAAATTGCAAGTTCCACTAAGCTTCTCAACGATCATCTTCAACGAATCTATGAGTAAGCTTCTCAACGGTCGTCTTCAACGAATCTATTTCCATTTGCCTATATATAGAGGCGTCAATTGAAGAATGAACAACAAACTACTAGCCTCTAAAATCGCGTATAGTCTGTTAAATTCAAAAGTTGTGTAAACACATAGAAATTCTTTCAAACTTGAATCTTAGAATTAAGTGTTAGAAAGTCATGTATGTGTTGTATTTTGTAGAAACCTCTGATAGTATATCAAGTGTTCAAGGTAAACATTCTTAAATTTGTTTTAAGTTTGTTGAAGTTTCTTGTACGTAGTACTTGAGCAAGGAAGTCATAAACTAGAGATTTCGGGCAAGGAAGTCCTAAGTTAGGTACTTGGGGTTGGAAGTCCTAAGCTAGGTGCTAGGGCGATTCTAATTAGTTGTGATTATAGTGAACTCCCTTGGAAGTGCAAGGGGATTAGACTACTCTCATTTGTGAATGACACTCGTACTGGCTTGGTTACCAAATAATTAGGCATGTCTTTAAACTCCGAACCCACAAGGCTAGCAATTATATATGGTCTACGAAGTTCTCCACCATGGTTGTGTTGGAACAAAATCAGTTTTATTGATAAATACCTTAAGAGTTTTGATGATAATAAAAGTATTAAATGGACAATTGGAATACTGATGATTTGTTTAAGTGTGCAGAATCATTATGACACATTATTATTAAGATTTGAATGATGGTATATACAAGCATTCTGAAGGATAATCAAACAACTAAATATCACTCAGTTCTGAAGAAGCTCTGAAGACTTTATATTGGTTAGACTTTGAAGACGTTTCTAAGCTACACTCTGAAAAGCCATCAGAATAGCTTATCTCTGAAGACCATCAGAAGCTGAAGATTCAAGTACCTCAGAAGCTAAATGTTTCAACCCTGAAGAAGACTCTGTTTCTGAACAGATTCTAGCTATTGTAAAGAATCTCAAGCTTCTAGATCATTCCCCAAGAGATGACATCTCGAGATCAAAGGATAAGATTCGTTAACGTCGTTATTTGATCCTATCTACAATTGGAGCGTATTTGTGTACTATCTGTACTATCAATTACTCTAAATGGTAGAGCAAAGGAACAAGGACGAAGTAGTGGATTTGAATTACCTCTTCTGGATAAGAAATTCAAAATCATACTTCAAGCAAATGAGATTTCTACAGCTGTTATTTCTCAACGGATCTTTTCATCAACTTCTCTATTTTATCTTTGTATAAATAGATGTCTTTGATTGGAAAATGTGTGACACACCTAAGAGAGAAGAGTACAAGCAAAAACAGAGAAAACCATATTCATTCAAAATCTTCTAAAAGACTGTTTAAGCCTCTAAAGAGTTCCACTACTACAAAATTTGGAATAGACAGCGCACTTTAGACAACGCTTATTTACATAAGCGTTTTTAAAAGAAACACGGAACCCTAAGACAGCACTTATTGCCAAAAGCGCTGTCTAAAGTTATATCGTTTTACAGCGCTTTCTCTTAAAAGCGCTTTTATAGGTTTACAAAAAACTTTTATATCTACAAATTTTTTATGTTTTACTTTAGACAGTGTTTTATTGGAAAGCGTTGTCTATGATTTTTTATTAGATAGCACTTCTTAATTGATAAAAGCGTTGTCTAAGGTCTAGGCTCAAGGTCTGACATTAGATAGCGCTTATGAATTGATAAAAAACGTAGCATTAGATAGCGCTTATGAATTGATAAAAAAGTGCTATCTATACACTTTTTTTTAAGAAAAATAAGTGATTTCTGTTTGTTAAAAAGTTAATTTAATTAAAGCTTAATTACACTTTTGGTTCATTATCTTTATTTTAGGTTTCAAGTTGGTATTTTATCTTTTAAAAGTTTCAAATTGGTATCTTATCTTTTCTGTAGGTTTCAAGTTGGTACATTCCGTCAATTTTTTAACTATCACCGTTAAATTTGGACACATGTCAATGATTTATATGTCCAAAAAAATTGCCCGTGTCCAAATTTAAAGGTAATAGTTAAAAAATTGACGGAAGGTACCAACTTGAAACCTGCATAAAAAATAAGTACCAATTTGAAATTTTAAAAGATAAGGTACTAACTTGAAACCTAAAATAAAGATAAGAACAAAAAGTGTAATTAAATTTTTAATTAAAATTAAATTATTGTTTTGACCAAAAAATAAATAAATTATTTTTTATATTCTTCCGTTGAAAGCAATTGACATATAAATATAAATATTGCTTCAAAAAAAAAAAAACATATAAATATAGATATAAATAAAATAAATCCATATCCTTGTACAAAAAGAAAAATATAACAATATTCCTATATTCATTCATCCCACGAAACGCATCTTTTGCAACCCAGAAAGATTCATCCCGCGAACGAACGAACATTCTTGGAACACAGAAACCCATCTTCATCTTCTTTGTCAAGAAACATTCATAGAACGAAGAGAAACCTTCAACTCTTGTAACCTTCGCCATCAATTGAATCAGAGAAACCTTGATTCAAACCCTCAATTCTCAATTTCGTAAACCATGTGAGTCATCAATTATGTAAATTTTATCTTATGTGTAGTTTTGATCTTTGTATCGGTGATTATCAATTGTATGCAAATTTAAGATATTTTGGAGCTTTTATATATCATTAAAATTTCATGTTCTTTATAATTCAATGCTTTGATAAAAGTTAGATATTAATTGAAGCAAATTAAGAGTAAAATTGCAAATTAAGAGTAATAACACTAATAAATAAGAAGCGCTTAAAGGTAACATAAGTTAGCGCTTATAAGGAGAAAGAGCTGTCTGAACATAACATAAGAGAGCGTTTATAGGTAGAAAGCGCTGTCTAAACATCACATATGACAGCTTTTACAGGTAGAAAGCGCTGTCTAGACATCATATAAGACAGCGCTTATAACTAGAAAGCGTTGTCTAAACATCACAAAAGACAACGCTTATAAGTAGAAAGCGCTGTGTAAATATAACATAAGACAACGTTTATAAATAGAAAGTGCTTTCTAACGGTGGCATATAGTAGCTGTTTAAATACAAAGCGCTGTGTAAAGTTGACATTAGACAGCATTTTTCTTTTATTATTAAGAGCTGTCTATACTTTTAACAGCGCCAGAATAGACAGCGCTTATAAAACGCTGTCTAAGGCTAAAAAAAGCGCTGTCTAAAGCCTTTTTTGGCATAGTGCCATCTTTGAATTTTTCTTGAAAACCTTTCAAGATACTCTTCATCAGGTTCTTCAACAAGGTCTTCATGCTCCAATGCTTGCATTCCTTTCCTTGCTGCTTCTGCTTCTTCACGTTTCAATTCTTGCATATCCTTCAGAGCCAATTCATGGACTCTGAGTAAATCAATCAATGATTTAGGACTCATTGAATTGATGTCTTCAATTTCCTCTATAGAATTTGGAATTTCATTCCAGTTCAGAGGCAAACTTCTCAGCAACTTGCTTACAAGCTCTTTGTTGCTGAGTTTGTTGTTGTGCTCTTCAAGCTTGCTAGTAATAGCTTGAAACCTTATGTTCATTTTCTCAATGCTCTCATTTTCCTCCATCCTAAACTCCTCATATTGATCTAACAAGCCATTTACTGTTGCCCACTGAATGCTTTCATTATCCTCACTAATGAGGCACATAGTAGTAGCTGTAGAACCAATCTTAGAAGTTTGATTAGCCCCTGTAGTGGAAGGATTTTGATTGTTGCTCAGATCTTCATTTAAGCTCACTTCATCTTCAAATTTCTTGCTAAGATCAGCAACTTGTTGATGTAGCTTCTGCTTCCACTTATCCATGTTTTGAGCCATGGAGGTTTTCTCCTTTGGATCTTGACTGTCTCACGGTTAAGTGATTTACCAACAGAACCGGAGCTCTGATACCAATTGAAGGTGTGTGGAGAAAACACAAGAAGGGGGGTTGAATTGTGTTTTGGATATTTAAAAACTTTCCAAGATGTTTAAATCTTTTCAGAGTCTTTAAAGCACAGCGGATTATTCACACAATTAACTTATGGCGTTATAAATGATGAAGGAGTAAATGAGAGAGTGAGAGAGAGAAGAACACACAACAATTTATACTGGTTCCCCTCACAAATTGAGAGTACTCAGTCCCCTTGTTTCCAAGAGAGTTCCACTATAATCACTCGGATTACAATAGTTGCTCAAGCACACAAGCTCAAGACTTTATGCTCTTAGTCACACAAGACATATAGAGACTTCCTTGCTTAAGCACACAAGCTTAAGACTTCCTTGCTCAAGCACACAAGCTTGAGACTTCCTGCTCTAAGTCATACAAGACAGAGAGACTTCCTTGCTCTGATCACACAAGATCAGAGACTTCCTTGTTCAAGCACTCAGGCTCAAGACTTCACTGCTCTAATCACTAAGACTGAGACTTACGTGCTTCTACACTAAGCAGAAGACTTTCTTGCTTCTACACTAAGCAGAAGACTTACTACTAACTTAAGAGCTTAAAACTTATTACAAACATAATAATCTTCAGAGGCTCTAAGCTAGTTTCTATGCTCACTTCATTTGAGAGATATTATCTATTACAATTCAAATGCTCACCTTCTTCTGAGAGATTTTTCTAATGTTGAGCGCTAGTCTTCAATTCTTTCTTTGGCATATTTATATGAGTTGAGAAAGACATTGAGACGTTGGAGAAATTCCCGTTGCAAGCAAATGGACAGCCTACAATGTTCTGCAAGCTGCAAAGAGGTATGCAATTATTTTTTATTTTATGATTTGTATAGAGATTATGAAAATCAAACACTAGATTATACTAAATCAAATATGAAAATCACATGATATTAATTTGAGATTTGACTCTACTTTGTGAAAGATTTATGAGAAATTGAAGGGCTGAGTTGGAATTCAAAACATTTTCAGTGAGAATGAGAGTTATTCTTGGAGACTTGTCCATCTGATGTATACAATAAGTGATGATCTTTACACAAATAATCATTCAAAGATTGCAATTGGTTCGATGTTAATGAATGACTCATTCATTAGCATCGAACAAATTGCAATCTTTGAATGATTATTTGTGTAAAGATCATCACTTATTGTATCCATCTGATGGACCAGTCTCCAAAATAACACTCATTCTCACTGAAAGTATTTTAAATTCCAACTCAGTCTTTCAATTTCTCATAAATCTTACACAAAGCAGAGTCAAAATTCCAAATTATATCGTGTGATTTTCATATTTGATTTAGTATAATCTAGTATTTGATTTTCATATAACCTATACAAATCATAAAACAAAAAATAAATGCATACCTCTTTGCAGCTTGCAGAACATTGTAGGCTGTACTTGCTTTAAGGTATCCTTTACGCAGTCCCAATGAACTACATTTTAATTCGTCCGGTTATCAGTTTAACCTAACCCTTGTATTGCACTAGTTCGCCTCCTTAAATAAACAGACAAGTTGTCAACCATTCTAAGATGTTTTTCTAGTATGTTTAATTTCTGGTCGACATGATGATGTTCTAGTTGTTGTACTTGGTAACCGCTTGAAAATATATGCTTGGCCAGTTTCCAGAACAATAGTTGCCAAAGTATATATTTCCAAATGGTTACCAAGTACAACAACTGGAACGTTATTATGTCGATAAAAAATAAAACATTCTAAAAAACCATCTTAGCATGGTTGAGAGGTTGTTAGTTGACTAGAGAAGGAAAACTAGTGTAGTACAAGGGTGAGATCAAACTGATATACCCAGACAACTTTCCAACAGAGGCATCTTATGCAATTTTTGCGATGAGGAAGTTTCTGTAAGGAACTTTGAGAAGCATGCTCAAAGTCTCCATAAGAAACCATACAAACACATTTACTTGATCATGCCATAATCTAGATTAAGCGGTTGCAATTTGCGAAATTGAATGGAAACATTAAGTTATTTAAAAAAGAAACATTTATATAATTTCGAAGAGTAGTAACATTTTTAGGGAGAAAATGGCTTTTAGTTGATTTGTTAGATTAAAGGATTTTAAGGAGGAAAGTGCATGTTTGAGTTGAGAGTGATTTAAAGTTTGAAATTTGGTCTTTTGTGCATTAGCAATGGACAATGGTGGTGAATTGGAATAAAATAATAGGTGCAACAAAGACGAGTAGTTCTACTAATAATGATCATTCCAAAAAACGTTAAAATATGCGACTTATAGGAGCTTAATAAGCAGAAAACTATGGACATATCGATTTTGTTAAGTTCTTCCAAATACTAATGCATGTACTATGGATATATCATTAGCAATTTTCGTAAGCTCTTCAAAACATCCTCAAATTAATAAACCCTAAAAATGATAATATTAATTCTTCATTTTTTGTGAAGATAGAATTTACTTCATTAGACATCAATTTGATAATAAAAAATAACTAAAAATATCCAATGACAACTAACTACAACTATATATATACATAAAAAACAACCTAGATATTTCACATTTATGATCAAAATCAAATAGCATAACATCATTTAAAGACAGAATTTACCAATAAGCTACAACAAAAAGTAAGAATCATGAAAAAAAAAAACCTGAAAAGCTCTTCAAAATCGAGACCACTAACATTGTGATTGTATATTTGATTAATTGTATGTTCAAGAAGATTTGAAGTCATGGCACCATATTTCGAATCCATTATTACTTGCTGCTTGGAACTCTCTGTCTAAAATTTCCTCTCCCTCTAGTCACTTTCTCCTTCAAAAAAAAAAAATTCAAAACCTCAAAATACATAAATACAAGTTTTTCTTAACCTAAATATATAAAAGAAAAACGTCAAATTGAAGAGAAGTAAAAGATCAATGGTCTTGAAATAAAGATTAACAACATGAAAGTTAGTGGTTGTTATACAATTTACTGAAAAAATGGTAACCGAAAACGAACGATTGGAGTGATTGAGTGAGAAATGAAGCTCTGAAGCATTAAGAAATCTTTGATTTCAAAGTTGTATATAATGAAGAAGAAAGTTAGTGGTTCGCAATTGATTGATTTCGGCAAGTTGTGTATTACAATTTATAATGTAATAATAATAATAATAATATAAAGCTACGGTTCTTAGTATATATGCATTCAATGTATATATTTGAATATAGAAATTATTTATTATTTAAGATATGGTTTGACTAAATATATTAAATGTAATAAAAAAGATAAACAGAAAAATAATTAATGAATTTCAATAATGACAAACATAATATAGAAAAGATTTTATATGGAAATAGAATATTTATTTAATATTTAAGATAAGGTTTGACTAACTATATTAAATAACCAAATTTAATAAGAAAATATTCAGAAAAATAATTAATGAATGCCAATACTGAAAAATTTAATGTAGAAAATATTTTAAATAGAAATAGAATATGCAAAATTGGATAAAAAATCAAATTATTGTTGAGTCCTAGGGTATGATTATTATGAAATCAGAAGCAATAATAGATTAAGAAAAAGCGCAAACCTTCGAGAAAATTAGGGGGGAGAGGGAAAAGAAGGGTGGCGATGAAGTGAAGTGAAGAAATAACTTGATCAACGTGGTTAGAGTTATTTATAGCTGAAATGACTTGTGAAACTTTGCTAAACACTTCATCTTCCATTGTTAAAACTTCGTCTTTCTTCTCCAAAGTAGACAATTTACTACTTCTCATCAAATTCACTTTCAGCTTTACAGAAAGGGTCTATGGACTTTGGTCGTAACTAATATTGAAAATTTCTCTTCCACGTAAACCAAAGGGGAAATTAGAATGATAATTCATTATCGAATGAGAAGACCCAAATTGAAATGGAACTAACCTTGGCAGATCTGAAAATGAAGCGGCGGTGAACAACATGAAACTCTGAACACAGAAATCTGAAACTGAAGCGGCGATTTCGTTCGCGTTTAGGTCAGAGACAAAGAGACTATGCTTCGTCGGTGCGGTGAGAGAAAGTGAAAAGGCTGCCGAGACCGTTCTTCGTGTTTAGGGTTTGCTTTGTTGCAGAGAGAGAAAGGGCCAAGTTTTTTCTTCAGTGTTGTTGCAGTTTGTGTTTTTTGGAAAGAAGAGGAACGACTTTTATTAATTTTTCAATTTTAATTACAAAATTCTTTTTAAAACAGCTTAACTGACTTAATTTTCATTCACTTAAAAATTTCCCTTCCGTGTCCTAGCATTTGGAGTTTTAAATCAGGTGGATAACAGATGATTTAAATTCTCTGATTTAAAAAGTGTTTTTTCCACTACCAAAAAGACCCGTCTTATTCATACCTTCGTGTCTTTGGGTGTCTTTGTTATCCCTTAATTCCGTCCACCACTAGGAATAAACTCCAACCTCGGTCTACACCATGTGTCTTTCTAGGATATCCGTCTAATCAAAGAGGTTATAAGTGTTGTGAATTGTCAAGTCGCAAAATCATTATCTATCGACATGTTCATTTTGAGAAAAATATATTTCCCTTTTCTACTATGAATGCTCCTACAACGACTAACTATAACTTCTTAGATGATGGCATAAACCCACTTCTTACCACATAAATGTACATCACATCTGCACCAACCCCCTCTACCAACATAACTCTTACCCCCACCACCAGCAGCTCAAAAACCTCCCCCTCTCAAACCACGACTCAAACAATCTCTCCCCCCTCAACAACATCCTCAGCCCAACAACCTACACCCACAACTAAAACACCTTCTCCCTCTCACACAACGACCTCATCTAGACAGACAACACCTACCACCTCCTCTCCACCTACTCAGACACCTATTTCCCATCCCGCACCTCATTCACCTCAAATGACAACCCGAGCATAACATGAAATTGTCAAACTCTGTAAACTTTTCAATTTACATACATCAACCCACCAATCTATCTCTACTTTACCAACAAATCCCATTGATGCATTAAATGATCGTAATTGAAAAATGGCCATGAAGGACGAATATGATGCTCTTATTGAAAATAAGATGTGGGAATTAGATCCTTGTCCTTCTAATGCTAATGTTATTCGAAGTTTTTGGATTATCAGGCACAAAAAGAAATCTGATGGTTCTTTTGAGCGATACAAAGCTCGACTTGTAGGTAATGGTGAAAATCAACAATCAGGTGTTGATTGTGGTGAAACATTCAGTCCTGTCGTGAAACCAGCCACTATCCGCATGGTACTTAGCATTGCATTATCTAAGTCATGGTGTCTTCATCAACTAGATGTCAAGAATGCTTTTTTGCATGGAAATCTTGATGAAACCGTGTATATGCACCAGCCTCCTGGATTTTGTCACCCATAATATCTTGAGCATGTTTGTCTCCTCAAGAAGTCTCTTTATAGTCTCAAACAAGCACCTCGTGGATGACATAATTCTCACTTCTTCATCTCTTGACTCTGAATTCGCCATGAAGGATTTTGGTCCTCTGAGTTATTTTCTGGGAATATCTATTACTAAACATACAGGTGGTCTTTTTCTGTCTCAAAAGAAATATGCTGAGGAAATTATAGAATGAGCAGGCATGTCCTCTTTCAAATCATCACCTACACCATTCGACACCAAGACAAAACTCAGCGACTCTAATGGGAATCCATATCATGAACCAACCGAGTATCGAAGTCTTGCCGGTGCATTGCAATATTTAACCTTTACAAGACCCGATATCTCTTACGTTGTGCAACAAGTGTGCTTATTCATGCATGACCCTAAAACGCAACATATGTCTGCTCTGAAGCCTATCATTTGGTATATTCACGACACTCTTGATTTTGGCCTTCACTTATATCCCTCCTCTGTCAGCAAATTGGTATCTTACACCAATGCGGATTAAGCTGGTTGCCCAGACACCAGGCGATCCACCTCTGGCTATTGTGTCTTTCTCAGTAACAATTTGATTTCATGGTCTGCCAAACACCAACATACTCTTTCTTGGTCCAGTGCAGAAGCCGAGTACCGCAGAGTAGCTAATGTAGTGTCTGAATCTTGTTGGATCAGAAATTTACTATTGGAACTGCATTGACCAATTACAACAACTACTCTAGTCTATTATGATAATGTGAGTGCAGTTTATCTATCTGGAAACCCAGTTCAACATCAGCGCACCAAACACATTGAGATGGATATACATTTTGTGCGTGAAAAAGTTGCTCGCGGCCAAGTACGAGTCTTACATGTTCCCTCTCGTTACCACATTGCTGACATATTCACTAAAGGACTTCCGTTGCAACTCTTTGAAGATTTTCGTGATAGTCTCAACATTCGTTAACCTCCAATTTCAACTACAGGGGTGTATTAGACTATTATTGTATTTGATTAGCAATAATTGTATTTGATTAGTCATAGTTGTATAGACACCTAGTATGGAAATTCTCTTTTTATATAATCTAACACAAAGTAATGGAAAGGTAAGTCCTATTGTTCTTACACACCCTAACAATATTAAATAAATATCATTTAATTTGATGTAAAGACAAATGAGTGAATAAAGATTAGGATGTGGAAGTGGAATATTAAACTCCCATGACATAATACTATTTTTTGTGATAGTTTTGCCATCATGTTCGTGCTGTAATGACAGCAATTTGGTTTAAGAAAAAATTGGTTTGAACCAATACTCTATCGTCTCAAAATGAATGACGTTTATATAATAAAAAAATGCAAAATATTCTTTACAATTTCCAATACAACATGAATTACGTTTTTTTTCAACGATTCCCTCTAATTAACATTACTTGCATACGGACCACCATTTGCTACAATAAGAAAAACAAAGTTTCACACAGTTTCAATCTCGGCCATTTTTTATTAATTTGACATAGATTGATCATTGCCAGTACAACGGTGTAATCTTTGTAACTATATCATGGATATATGGTAATCTAACAAAAAAGAGAATAATCAACAAAATGTAACCACATGTGCAGGTGTAACAAATGTTAAACAACAATTACAATTTCAATCTAAAGTGTCGGTGCTACATAGCCATTTTGACTACATTGATTTCCTGCTCCTCCAAACTTTTCTGCAAGGAAAGAATTTTCTCCAAACTACTCAGCACATCTCCCATAGTTGGCCTTTCTACACTCTTGTTAGCCAAACACTGAATACCAATTTCCACAAAGTCCATTAAGCATTCTAACCCTATTTTTCCTTCTAAACAAGAATCAACCAAATTATCAATAGTTCCAGATTGGTAACAATGCCTAGCCCATTCTACCAATCCAACTTTCTCATTTTCCTCTTCTATTGCCATAGGATTCACTGCTCCTCTTCCACTCAACACTTCAAACAAAACCACACCAAATGAATAAACATCACTTTTTTCACTCAATTTTCTTCTCTTGTAGTACTCAGGATCTAAATATCCAAAAGTACCTTTAACCTCAGTACTAACATGAGTGTGGTAAGTGGAATCAACCATTCTAGACAACCCAAAATCTGCAATCTTTGGTACCAAATTTTGATCCAATAATATGTTCGATGACTTGATATCGCGATGAATAACCAGATTCTTTCTACCTGTATGAAGGTAATGGATTCCTCTAGCAGCACCAACACATATCTCTAGTCTTTGATTCCATGAAAGTGGTTCCTTCTGTTTCTTGTTTAAATGATCACAAAGTGTACCTTGACTCATGTATTCATACACAAGTATCAGTTCATTGCTCTCTTGGCAGTAGCCCAACAATGAAACTAAGTTCATGTGAGAAAATGAATGAAAATTTATCTCATTTTGAAATTCCTTAAATCCTTGACGCGAACTCGGTTTAGCGCGCTTTATGGCCACATTAGTCACTTCATCAAGCATGATGATTCCTTTGTATACCTTTCCAAAACCTCCTTCTCCAATCACAAGATCTTCATTGAAGTTACTTGTTGCTGATATAATCTCTGCTAAAGTGAATTGATAGCAATTACCTGATATCACCTTTACTTGAACCTTTTCTTCATTTCTTGCAGTAGAAGTCAATTTAAGAACCTGAAAAGTTCCAATTTTTATTTGTCTCCATGTTTTTCTTCGAAGAATGAAAAATGTTATGAAAAGTCCCAAAATGGAACCAAAAGTACTTGCCACCACAACAATAAAAATTGGAAATTTCTTTTCCTTATGTACTTCTTCATTCTTCAATTGAAATCTTGAAGCAAGATTATAATTATTGTCACTTAACTTACTAATTTCAACTCCATTCAATATAGCATCAGCATACTTTGGTTTTGACTCCAAATTGGGATGAAGTGAGATCAACATGAAAACTTTCCTTATCTCAGTCTCAATAGGAACCTTTACAACATAGTCTCTATACAAAGGACTTAAAGGTTCACCAACCAAAGCAACTAAATCCAATTTTTCCTCAGCTGTTTGGTTATTTATATAAACACTGAAAACCCTCTGATTAATATCTGTTACCAACATAGATATCTCACAGAAATGAAGTCTAACAAGATACTTAAATCCAGAATCAACCGAAAATGACCATGTTAAATTGTACCTCATGTTTGAATCTCCATTGCTACTACTCATTGTTCTTGCAGACCAATATAAATTTTCTGGTGCTGAATAGGTATAGTCATTTGAATTGAGAAAACTATCATTCATATTAACTCTAGCATCTCCCAAGACAAGAATAGTTCCATATTGTGAACCAGAAATGTAGTTTGTATCATCTAGCCATGACCCAAATGCATTAGGGTCAACTTCATTTCCCATGTGAACCATGTATAGCTTCTCAAAAGCATATTCATTGTTGAGAAAAAACCGTTCTTTTTGACCAAGGTAAGGAACAGAAACATTAGAATTTGTAGCATGATGAGAGAATAAATTGTTGGGTACTGAGAATGTTTCAATTCCATTTATAAAAGCAAAAGCTTTTGGAATTTGAGGAGATGGAGTAAAAGTAATGTTGAGTTTTTTTTCTTTGATGTTGACAAAGAAATCTTTGGTGATATAAGGTGAGTTGATTTCTTGTGCAGCAAGTAATGGATTGAAATTGTAAACAAGAGTGTAAGAACCAGATTTGACTGAAAAATAGGACTTGGAGTTTGAAGGGTATATTGGTAAATATGAAGTTGAGAGAAAATATAAACGAATGAATTTAAGGCCAGAAGAAGAGAAAGGAAAAGAGTAGGTGAGTGAAGAATGAGGAATTATTCTTGCTGTTGAGTAAGGGATTTTTGGTGCTATTTTATTTATGTTTGAGAGTAAGAGTGTTGTTGATGAAATTGTTTCATATGATGGAGGCAAGAAAGTTGTTCCAATGTCTCCTATCCAATTGACACTATTGAATGTTGATGATTCAGATGAACCACAGTTAAGTAGAATTTTGTCAGAAGAAATGTTTATTGAATCTGAATCACAAGATGTTAAATTAATGAAGAAAAAGTAGAACAAAGTACTAAAGATAGTTACAAATCTAGATGACTCTATTATTTGAGTTTCCTTCATGTTGAGTTTGAACAGAGTAATGTTTGGTTTACTCGTATGTTATCTTGAAAAGTTTTCATTTTGTTTGGCCTAAATTTTTCTTTGTATTGGATGTTTTGGTCTTTTTTTTTTTTTTTTTTTTTTTTTATGGAAAGGATATCTTGGTCAATGTTGAGTGTGAAGAAGAGATGTTTGTATATTATTTATTATAATAATTTGTCAATTTCACTATTTTTATTGGTCCATATTTTGGGATCTAGTTTCTCTGTTGTTGGAAATCACACAGTTTTCACACTGATTTACATCTTAGCCATCCATTATCAGATAGGATGGATTAGAACAATTCATTTACAAAATTACTAAAAACGGATCTCAGACACACGATTGTGATCGGACGGTCCCTAACTGTTATAGCGTCCTCCAGTAACAGCAGGAAATCCATTTCCCATATTTTGGTACCCACCAAATCCCTCAACAATGAATGTAGTTGTATGAACATTTATATGATGTAAAGTTATCGACAAATTTGACAATAAATACAAATTTAAAAACTCATTCAAAAATATGAAGAGTACACATAAATTGCTTATTAATGTTCTTTGATAATAGATCTAGAGGAGATGAGACAGATACAATCTGTGTTTCCTCTTAAATAGTGAATGTTAGAGTACGATGTTCTCTTTGGATTGCCAACTATGTCTTTTTTGGGTTGTACCAATGATTTTTTTTTGGGATAGTACTAGTTTGCTCAGTTTGAGTAATTTGACTGTTAATTTATTATCATAATCGATTTTGTTATGTTTATATATTGTGCAT
This sequence comes from Trifolium subterraneum, assembly GCA_951799995.1. NCBI lineage: Eukaryota > Viridiplantae > Streptophyta > Magnoliopsida > Fabales > Fabaceae > Trifolium > Trifolium subterraneum. The sequence goes on from OX637467.1 coordinate 34,637,719, forward strand.
TTGTATATTTAATTTTAAATTTAATTTTTAAATAACGTATCGCGATTGTATCGTATCGGGAATTTTGAAAATTTTCTGTACTGGTATTATATCGTATCGGTATCGTATCACTTGTCCGAGCTTCATAGCAATGAGTTGCTTTAAATGCAGAGACTAAAAGTTGTGACGGAAAATATTTGAAGTATTGAAATTAATTTGTTGAATTATTTTATAGGGACTACAAAAGAAATTTTAACACTAATACAACTATTAAAAAAATGTAAATAGTACAATTTTTTTTTGTTGAATTTGTTTAAAAGCAGAGGCTAAAATATTGTGACGTCAGATATTTATAAAGTCCAAACACATATTTAACATTTATAAAAATTTACTTTTTGTAAGAGAAATTTCTATAATATATATACTTATAAAAATTAAACATTCACATAAAATAACCATACAAAATGTTATTTATACTTGCAATAGTTAAATTTACCAAACATTTTAATTTCATTGTACTAGCATTTTAACTATTAGCTAAAAACTAGCTTATAATTTAGGATAAAATTTAAAATTAAAATTGTCATTTTTTTAAAAAAAAAAATCAGAAAATCGAAACCAGAAAAAAAATTTAAATCTGTTTTTTACTTTTTAAAATTTATTTTTTCTGATTGTTAAAATATAATGTCAATTTAATTTTTTTAAAATACAATTATTATGTGGCAATATGTGAATCATTAAATTAATCAAAAAAAAAAACCACATAGACATGCCACATAAGCAAAAATGAATATTTCATGTCTTAGTTGTAAACGGAGGGGGTAATTGAAGGAATTTACATATTGTAGGGAGTAATCCAATATTTTTTTGCAGGGGTAAACCAAAATTCGCATACTTTGCAGGGGTAAAACCCTATTTACCCTATCTATCAGTTAGTTTTTCAGTTATCAACTAGCTTATTGCTTAAAATAACTAGTTTTTTTTTTTGTTACTCACATAAAATAGCCATATACTTTTATGTCATTTTATACTTATAATAGTTAAAGTTACTAAATACTTTAATTTCACTCTATTATATTTTCAGCTATCTACTAAAAACTAGCTTATCAACTAACTTTTCAGCTATTAGCCAAATTATAACTTAGTTTTACCCAACATGGTCAAAGGAAATTTTTGTTAGGTATTAGTTTTCATTCTAAAATTTGTATATCAAACCAAATTGCTCTCATTACAGCAAGAACATGATGGCAAAACTATCATAAACGCTGATATTATTTTTTTTTACTCGAGTCACATCACATACTATGTCATGGAGTTCAATATTCCACATTCTAGTCCTTTTAATATTATGACCGACAAAAATGAGGGAAATTATACATTTTCCACGAAACAAATGGAAGCTATTCAATTGAAAATTCAACACGAAAGCAGCTTCAACTGAAAATTCAACCATAGAAAAGAAATAGACAAAATTATACTAGATCTCGCTGTCGACTTTAGCTTTTCTAAGAGACGAATCAAAATCCCCTAAATTGAAAAGGGTATTTAAAATGAATTTAAAGATGGATTTATTATGGACTTGGGTGTTTTCCTGAACTTAATAATATTGACAATACGCGTATTACATTGTGCGTCTTATGTCTTGGCTCTTAGAACAACTGTCAAGCAATAAAAAGCAAAATAAAAGAAGATATTGTCTTAAAAATAAATATTTAAACTTTTATGGTGTGACTTTTGTTAGTATTTATTTTATTTATATTATTAGCTGGATTTCAATCGAAAAATCTATTTTTCCCTCTCCTTATATTACACGTGTTTGACATTTGACATAAATAACATAGCTCAATCTCGATGCTTACTTGACTCAGAGAAAACTCTAATTAAGACCGAAAGATAAAGTATAAACTATGTTCGCCGACTATATTTCCGTTAAAAAGTCTCATATCGATTGTTAAATAATTTGAATATGTGTTTATAAGTGAGAGTAATCCTCACCTTATAAACCAGTTTATAGAATTGAATTAGAACCATTTTCATTTCTCGGGGTGGAAGGGGTAGCACAATTAGTTGTACAGGTCAAAGGATACGGAGGTCCCAGGCTCAAAAATTAACATATAATATAATATACTAATAATTTGTCATTCAAAAATTAAAAAAAAAATTGTTATGAAATACAAACTGTGAGTCCTTATCAACTGAACCAACCTTTATTGATATATTTTCATTTTGTCAAACAAAGTTATATAGTAGCCAAGCATACAAAGTTTTCCATTGTAAGAAACCATTTAGATACAATACAAAAATGTTGCATAATTATATGAATGTTGTAACATGTTTTATCATGTACATTCTTTTCTCAAACTTCTATTACATGTTACATCCACAACTAGTAGTTGCTGCTAGTGCTGACAATACTAGTTATGTTCCATCAGGAAACATAGTTCTTAATTGTGGTTCTAACACATCACAACTTGTTCAATATGATGGTAGAATCTGGAATGGTGACATTGATTCACCATATATACCTTCCAATGCAGACATCATCAAAAAGTCCTTAATTGCAACAGTACCTTCTACCAATCTTCAATCCATTCCTGAAGTTCCTTATATGACTGCTAGAATTTTTCAATCTAAATTCACTTATAGCTTCAATGTAACTTCAGGTCCGAAATTCATACGCCTTCATTTCTACCCTGCTGATTATTTGAATTTCAACATCTCAAAAGCTTTCTTATCAGTAACTGCTGGTAATTTCACTCTTCTGCATAATTTCAGTGTTTCTCTCAATGCAGATTACTTTAACTTAGCATATTTAATGAAAGAATTCATTGTCCATGTAAACGGGAACAGTTTGGAACTTACTTTCGCGCCATCATCAAATGATTCTGATTCATATGCATTTGTGAATGGTATTGAAGTTGTTTCAATCCCACATGGTTTATACATTGGTGGCGATGATTCGCCTATTCCTTTAGTAGGCCACTATCCAGATGTTGTTTACATTTATAATGATTCAGCTATGGAAAATCTGTATAGATTGAATGTAGGAGGTGAGCAAATTCTACCAAAATATGATACTGGTATGTTTCGAAATTGGGATATGGATGATGGTTACATATTTGGGGCTGATGCTAGTATTAAACCCTTTGATGTGAGCATGAAAGTTTTGTATAATGATCATGTTCCGGCTTATACCGCCCCGAGTGATGTCTACCGCACGTCACGTTCGATGGCTTCGTTTGAGAAAGGACTCGTCAATTTAAATTACAATCTAACATGGTTTTTTTCAGTTGATTCTGGCTTCTTGTATCTAATTAGGCTTCATTTCTGCGAAACTTACTACGCTATAACCAGGGTCAATGAGGTTGTTTTTTCAGTGTTTTTAAATAATCAGACAGCTGAAAAAGAGTTTGATCCAGTTGGAACGAGTGGAGGACCTGGAGTTCCTATTTACAAAGACTTCATAGTGATGGTTCCTAAAGACAGTGATGCAAAGCAAGATCTTTGGTTAGATCTTCACCCTTACAAGTATGCAAAACCTTTGTACTACAATTCTTACTTAAATGGTGTGGAGATCTTTAAACTTAGCAATGTTGATAACAATGATAAGAAGAATCTTGCAGGTGTTAACCCTTCTGAAAGAAAGTTAGGATCATCTTCAACGGCCACACCGCATGTTGTTGCAAAAGTTAAAAACTCAAAGAAACTTATATTCATTCTCATTGGATGTGGATTTAGTGCAGTGGCAATACTAATTCTTTTGTACTTAGTTCTATTGAAGTTGAATGTTATTAGGCCTAGAAGGTTCATGCCATGTTGTGTCCTTTCACCTAATCAAATTGAAAAGGCAAAAAAGTCATCATCATCATCATTTTTCTGTCAATTTTCATTAAAAGAGATAAAAGTAGCAACAAATGACTTCAATGAGGCTTTACTTTTAGGAACAGGTGGATTTGGAAGTGTTTACAAAGGTAGCTTTAATGGTGGTACATCTTTTGTAGCTATAAAACGCGCTGATCCAATGTCTCAACAAGGTGTTGTAGAATTTGAGACAGAGATTCATTTGCTCTCGCGCATACGCCATAACAATTTGGTCTCGCTTTTGGGCTATTGCAATGAAGATGATGAGATGATCCTTATCTATGACTTCATGGAAAATGGAACTCTTTATGACCATCTTCATTTGAAGCAAGGATATCAATATCAACCTCATTTGTCATGGATTCAAAGGCTTGAAATTTGCATTGGAGTAGCACGAGGTTTGCATTACTTACACACTGGTACAAAGCCTAAGATCATTCACCGTGATATCAAGACGACAAACATACTCTTAGACCATAATTTAGTAGCTAAAATTTCAGATTTTGGTTTGTCAAAGGAAACCTACAGTTCATTAAACACCACCGTCGTAAAGGGTAGCACTGGTTACCTTGATCCGGAATACTATCAACGCCGCATGTTGACTGAGAAATCTGATTTATACTCACTTGGTGTGGTTTTGTTGGAAGTGCTAAGTGCAAGACAAGTTATAATTCCATATGAAGATGATGATGAGCATTTAAACTTGGCTGAATGGGCTAAGTTTTGCATTGAGAATGGAAATGTGGATGAAATAGTGGATCCAAACTTGGAAGGAAACATTGTTAAGGAGTGCTTTGAGTTATATTTAGATGTTGCTATGAAATGTTTGGCTGAAAGTGGAGTGGAGAGACCATCCACCGGTGATGTTCTGCAGAATCTTTTGGCTGCAATGAAACTTCAGAAAAATGGTGGTAATGTTCAAACTGAAAAATTTAGTAGGAATGATGACTTGAAGGACTATTCAGATTTAACACCTGGGATAGAGTTCTCTGATATCATGATGCCTGTTGGTAGATGAATGTGATTTTCTCAAGCTAAATATATTTGATGCTATTGATTGACAATTCAAATAGTTATCTCAATGTGTGTATTGGTTTGTTTTAATTTAACTTCAATTTCAGTGGTTGTAGCCAAAACAATGTATAATTCTTGTTTTCATTCTATACAACAATTCCATGTACATTTTCTTTTTGGCAAAAGGGACCAAGAAAATTAGGAAGGAATTGTAATTCCAACAAGGTTGACAACGCTAGACTAAATGTGATAAAAACAACTTATTTCATTTAACATAATACGCATTAATATATAGTAATAGTTTCGTACAAATAAAATACACAATAATAGTTTTACAAAGTATCAATAAACTTCGATTTACTCGAATACGAATTCATAAGTAGCATTTTCTTCAAACATTTTTTAATGGAAATCATTTATAATTACATTCACTATGGATGTGGATGATCCACATCAATGTTGTCCAACATATGATTCTCAATTGACAAAATAATCAAATTGTTTCATCTCTCTTGTGAAATTATTATCCAAAAATTGTTGGGTATCTACCTTTTGAAAACAAATTTATCAAAATTCCATTTTTGTGATATTTAGCTCTTTACTTTGTTTTTATTTTCATTTTTCGCTACCAGATTAATATTTTTTGGCAAAAAAAAAAAAAAAAAAGACAACAAAAACACCTAAAATGTATAAACTTGACTTCAAATCAAACACTAGATTACTTCAATCGTATGATTTAAATTATTGAAATTAAATATAGAAAATAACATGTTAAGTAACAATTTTTAAAAGTTAAGTTAAATAACTTGTTAATGAAAAAAATAAAAACAAAACACAGAAAGTCAAGATGTTATACAAGAACTCCACAACAAAAGATTTAGAAAACAAGGCAAAAGTCATATCCATGAACTATTATTGCTGCATCGTTCCATTTCCACGATCTATTGTTGTTGTTTTTATAACACTATATAGGTATAAGGTGGCACCTCTTCTCCACCCCTCAAGGTCGGGCCAGAAGGTTGACACCTTAGCTCAACCGACAAAGCAAGAATTTCTAACATCTAGAATATTATTTAAGAAGAAAAAACATACAACATGGAAGACTATGTCAAATTTTAAGGGAGACTAGGCCAACGATAATACTAACCTTTGTTATGAGCAATTTCAAAACAAATGTTGACATTGGCTCAAAGTGTTGGGTTATGAGAGGAGCCTTACTGAGTTGTATTAACATATTGAGCTTATTTTTAATTCTATCTTTGTCGAAAGTTACTTAGATAATTTTGTACACCAAGTAAGTTTGTCTTCAATATAAGCATAGATTGATAAAGTATTTTCATTGTATATCTTCTCTGTAAAGTTAGAGTTCTAACCATGAGGATGTTCGTGGTGCGGTTTCGTTCGGTTATGAGCCAAAAAGTCATCCTAAACGCGACATAAAAAAACATGCGGTTCGGTTGGTTTTTAAAAAGTCATCCAAACTAAACCAAATCAAACCAATGCGGTTAGGATCGGTTCGGTGGCGGCGGTTTACCGCGTTATAAAAAATATTACAATATTACTAACTTGTTACAAAAGAAACCACGGAAATTTTAATTTATTTTATTATTTACATGATATAGTATGCATATACAGAAATTACATATACATAAGAACTAATTTTTAATACCAACAATATAGTTTTGTATCGTGTGAAATGATATATTTGTACATCCTACTGTTTTATCGACTCAATTTGGGTTGGGCTCGTTAAGTTGGACTAGGTAATAATTTGATTGCTTATAGTTGATAGAGTGAAGTTAAGTATTGCGGTTTGGTTGGGTTTTCTAAAATGAAAACCGCAAACCAAACCAAACCATGCGGTTTAGAAGAAACATGATCCGTGCAGTTTATACTAAATGCGGTTTTCGGTTTAGATTGGTTCGGTTTGCGGTTTTACATTTGGATTGATTCGGATACGATCACCCCTACATGACTTTGTATCGCATTGATATAAACTCAGAAATTATGCAACCCGAACAGTAGTAGCAACAACTTATTATTCATACAAAAGTCCTTCTCATGTAACTCAGGGATGGCGGTCTCTATGCTAGACAGTCCCACCATATCGCACACCCAAGATATAACACTGGTAAGATCAAGCTGAGAACTTCCGTGATGTGTTGCCCTTGCCCCGACCCCGCCTGTGAGTGCTATGTTGCCCCAAATGGACCATTAGCTCTCTGGTCTTGACCCACGACGAGCTTTTTAGCTCGTAATGCCCCGTAGACTTCTCTCGGGTGACCTATGCATGTGGTACTTCAATCTTTTATTAGGTTGGCACCAAGTAAATAAGGGGCTCAAGAATCCATTCCCACCGGCATCTTAGTATATGCCACTCCTTCCGTTCCTAGGAAATTCGAGCCGAGGCCAAAAATATGTATATGAAAAATCACTAGGTGACAATCGAAGTCCTTCTTTCTTTATTCAAAAAGGCTTTTTGTCTGCAACTTTGTGCCTTGAGGTTGGCTTTGAGGAAGAAAAGTTGCTGTCAACTCCAAAACCTCTGGGTCGAATCCTGCCCCACATGGTCCTCACTTCAGGTCCCACATTTCTCTTCCTTTGTTTGATTTCCCTAAAAACTCTTGTCCCTTCTAGGTCAGGTTCGTATTCAAACCTTATTTCCAAATCAGTCCTTGTTCATTTCATTCGTGGTGCTATTTGCACAGTGGTCTAATCTGGAGGAAGGAAGTTGGATGTTTTTCTTTATTTATCATCACTATGGGCCATATGGTCAGATCGACGTTGTTAGAATAATAGTGTTCGGTTCAGGGCCTACCCCTTGTCAAATTTTCAACGCCCCACCCATGTAATATCTACTAAAGGCTTCATCAGTGAGGTGGGAATTTCAGCCTTATCTCTCCTTCGGGGTTCCACCTCCTAAAGAGGTCAGCGGACATAATTGAAAAAATAAAGGCACTATATTTTCTCGTTCTTGGTGCTCCGGTTAAGGTCAATTCTCTACTTGTCTTCACCTTCGGACATCAAGAAAGCCGAACTTACTCGCTGGCTTTGCTTTGGTTGGGCTTGACCTCCGATGTATGGAAGTACGTGGTTGAAGTGAATTCCTCGGAAATGCAGTCGGAGGGCAATCTCTCTTTTGACCCGGTCAATTATGTCTTTCTGTCGTGCCAACTTTCTTTCCTATCAGTTACGGTTTTATCGTCTCGGTCATCTCATATAGCTATGGTTCAAACACAGACTAAATACTTTCTATTGCTCCTGACCATTCAAAATAGTCATTCTTGGAAAACATGCATGGCATGCTCTAAGTTCATGTCCTTATATTTGTGATGCTCGCTTTCGTTTATTGCTTGGCAGCTTTTCAAAATCTTCTAGATGGTAATTGCATCATTCATAGAGATCGGGGAAACAACCAACCCTCTTCCCTCGAACTGCTTGCTTCTGCTTGATGGAAACTAGGGTTCAAGTCAGACTTTAAGAAATCAAAACATTGGCGAGTTAACCAACTACTCTACCCCGCTTTTTCCCCTTCTCTTTCTTTTCTTTCACTATTCCCACCAAAGATAGGTACCCGCCCCGGCTTTTGTTGCTTGGCTGGGATAGAACCAGCGCTTAGTAAGTAAGCGGCGGTCTAACAATCCCCTAACCTAGGTTGGAGCTATGAAGCTTACCTTATTTATTAGAAAGGACATTTTCATTTCACCTTACTGACTAGGTTTGGCAACTAAATTATTCGCGACCATATAACATAAGAGAAAGTTGTTGAGTTCATAATCCCTTTAGAGAGAGGGGCGACTTTGCAGTAATAGCGAAAGAGCAAACAAGTAGGGGCGGCTACAAAAGAGGTAGCGAGGTACTACAAGGCCACAATTGCAGACAGTTTACTTGCTTACTTGATAAAGTCAGGAGGAATAAGTTGACTTTTTTCTTTGTTTTTTTTTCTTATGGAAAGTTATAGTAGTTTCATTTAGTACGAGATCACTTCACAACTCGCGGTGCTTGTATTGAGAAGGATTTCCCGCTTGGCAGCAGTTCTTCCATACCAACTTAGTCATCCGGCGCTACTATTGGCATAACAACCGGTACACCATAGGTTGGCCCAACACATTCCTCTCGTACTAGGGTTGGCTCCTCGCAGTTCTCCCTTTAACACCAACGGTAGATACAAACCGAACTGTCTCACGACCTTCTAAACCCAACTCATGTAACACTTGAATCGACGAACAACCGAACCCTTGGGACCTTCTTCAACCACAGGATGTGATGAGTCTACATCGAGGTGCCAAACGACTCCGTCGATAAGAGCTCTTGGGAGTCATCAGCCTGTTATCCCCGGTGTACCTTTGATCCGTTGAGAAAGAGCCCTTCCATAGGGACTCTCGAATCACTATGGAGGACTTTTATCTCTGTTCGACCAGTCGTCCTCACAGTTAGGCAGGCTTATACCATTACTCTCACGAGCAGAATCTTAGCTTAAGCCTACTGTCGCACATATGTTACTCTTTAGAGCATCCGCCCTAGATAAACTACCCACCTCGCAGTGTCCCCCCCCCCCCCCCCCCCGAATTTTCGATGTGGCGATTAGTCATCCTTAGACGAAAGAGTGGTATTTCAGGATTGGTCGTTCATTGTAATCACTTCCCACCTACCCTACACATTTGATCGAGGTTGTCACTGCGAAACTAAAGTTAAGGTGCATGGGTCTTACCGTCTAGCCGTTGGTACTCCGCATCTTCACGGAGAATTAAATTTCACCAGGTCCATGTCGGGGATAACGGGGTAATCATTACACCATTCGAGCTTGTCGTTACTTATGCGATAAGGAATTTCGCCACCTTGTGACAGTTAGAGTTACTACTGCCATTTATCAGGCTTCCATTCAAAGCATATAACACTTCTGCTTTTGACCTTCCAGCACCGGGCAGGTGTCAAACTCTATAAATCGTGTTACCACTTAGCAAAGTCCTGTGTATTAACATTCGCTACCCCCCAAGTATGTTCTGCTTTCCTAATCAAAAGATATGGTTCTATCAAGTACCCTCGTATACTCTACTTGTTCACCTGTGTCGGTTTAGGGTACGTTCAGTTCACCGGGAGGATCGCCCTTCCAATTCGAAGTTTTTTCCTGAAAGTGTCAACCATGCTGACTACGATAATTGTTCGCGACTATAAACAGACTCACAACTATGGAAGGGCGGTACGCTCTGCTCTCTCGCGATCCCTACACTAACGAGTAAGCAAGTAAACTACCTTTTGAAGTGACAGTCGCGTGTGGCGACCAGGCCAGGCCAGGCTGAGTCAGAAAGGATTTGATGACTCAAGGGTAATCTTAGGGAAAGGAGAGTGAGGGGAAGAGGGGGCAGCGCTCGGCCCAATCATTCAATTCACTCCAACAGAAAGACATGGTTCTATAGTCAAAGCAACTTCGTCACTTTCGTGTACCCATAAGACGACAGCCCTTTCAGGGCTTCCTTAGGGACCGATTAACTTTGCGTAGATTGACTGAATGAAGAAAGCCTTCCACTGGCAGGCGATCATTTTTTTCACATGATTTCTCTTTACTCATACTAACATTCTCCCTGCTGATATCTCCAGGTGTTGTCACAAAAAAATTCCCCGATTGACCGAACGTCCCGCTACTGACACTTGAACAACTTTCAAGGTCTCGTCACTTCGGTGAATCACTTGAGCCCTGATACATTTTCAGTGCCATGGAGCTAGACTAGTGAGCTACTACGCTTTCTTCAAAGGATGGATGCTTCCAAGCTCACCTCTTGGTTGTCATCGCTCGATCACTTCCTTTTCCACTAATTGATTGCTTAGGAACCTTAGTGTACGATCTGGGTTGTTTCCCTCTCGACTTTGGATCTTAGCACCCTAAAAGTATATCTGTACAAACGATCTAGGCTTGTATTCGAAGTTTCCCTAGGGTTAGTAATGTCGATGGACCGAGGTAGAGTACTCAATGGGCTAGGGTGGCCCCATTTAGCCTTACCAACCCTAGGGAAACTCCGAATACAGGCCTAGATTGTTTGTACAGACAGACTCTTAGGGTGCTAAGATCCAAAGTAGAGAGGGAAACAGCCCAGATCGTACGCTAAGGTCCCTTAGCAATCACTTAGTGAAAAGGAAGTGATGGAGCAAAGACAACCAGGAGGTGGGCTTGGAAGCCATCATTTGAAGAAAGTGTAATAGCTTACTAGTCTAGCTCGATGGCACCGAAAAAGTATCAGGGCTCAAATGATTCACAGAAGTGACGGGACCTTGAAAGTTGTTCAAGTGTCAGTAGTGGGTCGTTCTGTCAACTGGGGAAAGTTTTTGGTGACAACACCTGGAGATATCAGATGTGAGAATGCTGACATGAGTAACGAGAAATCATGTGAAAAAACGATCGCCTGCCAAAGGAAGGCTTTTTGCGTTCAGTCAATCTACACAGAGTTAATCGGTCCCTAAAGATGCCCCGAAAGGGCTTCTGTCCGATGGGTACACGATAGTGACGAAGTTGCTTTGACTACAGAACCATGTCATTCTGTTGGAGTTAATTGGACGATCGGGCCGAGGGTTGTCCCCTCTTTCCCTCACTCTCCTTCCCTAAGATTAACCTTGAGTCATCAAATCCTTTCTGACTCGGCCTGGCCCGACCAACCTACACGAATGACGCTTCAAAAGGTAGTTTACTTATTTACTCGTTAGAGTATGGGTCACGAGAGAGCAGAGCCTACCGCCCTACCATAGTTGCGAGTCTGTTTATAGTCGCGACCATTGTCATAGTCAACAAGGTGATCCTCCTGATGAAACTGAGCGTACCCCAAACTGACACAGGTGAACAAGTAGAGTACCTAGGGCTCGTGAAAGAACCATGTCGAAGGAACTCGGCAAAATGACCCCGTAATTTCGGGACGGGTGGTAGGAAACGATTGTGTATATATTAGTGATTGTAGGAAATTTGGTCTTGCAAGCATTAGCAACAGACAGGGGTAATGAATTGGTTTAAAACAATAGGTGTAATAAAGACGAGTAGTTCTACTAATAATGATCATTCCACAAAACGTTAAAATATGTGACTTAGAGGAATTTAATAAGCTGAAAACTATGACATATCCATTTTCTTAAGCTCTTTAAAATTTCCTCAAATTAATTAATAAACCCTAAAAATGATATTAATTCTTCATTTTCGTGATTATAGAATTTACTTTATTAGGCATCAATTTGATAATATAAAAAACAACCAAAAAATCAAATGACAGCTAACTACAATTATATATTTTTTTATCCACATACAATTATATATCTTTAAAAAAAACCTAGATATTTTACATTTATGATCAAAATCAAACATCATATAAATACAATATTTATCAATAAGCTACAACACAAAGTGAGAATCATGAAAAATACCTGAAAAAGTCGTTCTTCATAATTGAGACCATGCATTGTGATTGTACATTTGATTAACTGTATGTTCTAGAATTTTGAAGTCTTTGCACCTTATTACGAATCCATGATTACTTGCTGCTTGGAACTCTCTGTCTAAAATTTCCTCTGCCTCTAGTCACTTTCTCCTTCAAAAAAAATTCAAAAACTCAAAATACATAAAAACAACTTTTTCTTAACATAAATGTTAAAAAGAAAAACGTCAAATTGAAGAGAAGGAAAAGCACAATGGTTTTGAAATAAAGATTTATAACAAGAAAATTAGTGTTTGGTTAATTTAAGAAATATATATGGTAATTAAAAATGAATAATTTGAGTGATTGAGTGAGAAATGAAGCACCGGAGCTTAGAGAAATATTTGATTTCAAAGTTGTATATGATGCAAAAGTCGCAATTGATTGATTTCAACAAGTTGTGTATTACAATTTTATAATATAATATAATAATACTATAAATTGGTTTTTAGTATGCATTCAATGTATATATTTAAATATAGAAATTAATTAATATTTAAGATAAGATTTAGCTAAATATGTTAAATAACCAAATTTTAAAAAAAAACATACACAGATAATAAATTAATGAATTCCTATAATGACAAATTTAATATAGAAAATATTTTATATAGAAAATTAATTAATGAACGAAACATGTAAAAAAGATTTATTTTTTTATTTTTTTGAAGCAATGTAACAAAGATATTTATATAGATATAGAATATTCATAAATAAATAGACATTAATATTTTATTAAGGGTTTGTTTGGTTCGAAGTAGATGGAGGGGAGGGATGGTGTAACACACCATATCGATTTATCTAAAATATCGATAGAACTATTCATAACTGAACCGGAATACATTAAATTATAATACAATTCGTCCAAATATGTGGTTAAGATTACATTTATCCAATAATAACTATACAAATTGAGAGTTCCGTAAGCTTAACTCAGTTGGTAGGACATTGCATTATATATGCAGGGGGCCGAAGTTCGAATCCCGGTCATCCCACTTATCCACCTTGTGGGTCAAATTTCTAGCCACTAAGCTACTTGACCAAAAAAAAAAAAAATACAAATTGAGCTAAACGGAAAACTTAAACTAACTAAATCTCATAGGACTATAAGATATCTTGACGTAAGCTCAACAGAGTAATCCACTTATCTGAATCTCTGTGATCCGATGCTAAGATACTTCGAGTAATCCGTTTATTTGAAGGAAAAAAATAGGAGTGGGATGAGACTACTAAGCCTCAGTGAGCTCCTACTACCCAAATTCTTGTGACTACATCGGGGGCATCAGACCTAATTATCTCTAACATAAACTAGTTTGATACCTAAATTTAATAATAGAAACATAATTTATAAGATAAAGATTCAAAAAAATCATTTCTTAATCCTTTAATGTTTTCCAAACATATCAAACATATACGTTAGTCAACAATCTTCTTGTAACAACCTTTTATCCACAGGCAATCTTTAATTCGTGCTCGGTAACATACTTGGAACGATTCACACAAGCTTTCATAAGATAAGATTGTGTATTCTACTTGTGCGTGATGTCTTACTCAAGTTGAGACATCATGTTCAACAAGTTGCACTGGAACATTTGTCTTCAACATGTTGTTATTGGGAAAAATTTCCTACTTATAATGATGTAACGACCCATTTTATAGTATTTATTTAATTATTATCTATTTGCTATTATGTGTGGTGTGTATTTATTTAAGTAATTACTTGTGTGACATAGAAGAGAGAATGTATGTATTTAGTAGAGTAGAGAATATAAGAGGTGTTATTATGAGAAAGAGTAGTGAAATGTGATGTTGGGCTTTTAGGTTTGGGCTTAAGTGAGAGTTTAACCTAAGTATATAAACCTAAATTAGAGAAAGAGAATTCATTTTCTCGTGAAATTTGGAAGAGGAGGAAAGAGAAAGTCTAGAGGTGAAGAAGAGAAAGCTTGAGAGAGCAAGAGGTAGAAGAGGAAGATCAAAGTTAGGATTTTGCTTGAAGATCTTGAGGTAAGATAGTAGAAATCATAATCTATGAGTGATTAAGATGGGGGGGGGGGGGGGGGGGGGGGATTGTCTATTTCCCCTTACCCAAACCCTCTCACTCTATTTTTCTTTGGTGGGAGATTTTCATGAACAAAGTTAGTAACTTTTTGTATGAAATATGTTGATAATGATGTTAGCAATTGAAAAATACGAATTGATGATTTCAAAATTGGGAAATTGTAGATGTTTGTTAGATTTTATGAACTTTATGAAGTTTTGAGAAATAGTATGAATAATCCATTGATTCTTGGTATTATGATGTTGATATGTGTTATAAATTGTACTTTTACGTGTATAAGTATGTTTATAACTTAAATGAATCGCCTTTTTATAACTGGAACACGTTTTGGTGATTTGGATGATGATTTCGTGTAGAACCTGAAACAAATTCTGTCATTCTGACCGTGGTCGCCGGGCGAGCCTTGCAGCGACATGCTAGATAGCGTATTGTTCTTGAGCTCGCCAAGCGAGCATGTGGCGAGAGGTAGCGACAAGTTCGTTAGCTGTCGCCAGGACTCGCCAGGAAGTCTGGGAGCTTCTGACTTGTGCTCGCTAGGTGCTCGCCAGGCGAGTGGTAGCGAGGACAGTCTGATGTGCTGTATTTTAATGATGATTTTGATGTTGATGATGATTGAATACATGAGTTGATCTTATGTATGAATATGATGATGAAAGATGTGTATAACATATGGAATTAATAGTATGGATTACTATGATGCTTATTGATGATGATGTTGTTGAATTATGCATGTGTATATGTATATGATGATGATGATTGTTGATGCTAATTGATGATGATGATGATGAATATATATAAGTATGTTATGTATTGATGAGTAATTGATTGATGTTTAGACTCTCTGTATCTTATTGGTTGTCTTTTTATGTATACATGAGGTTACATAATGATGGTGAATAACATATGTTGTATATATGTTCATGCATCATGATTGAGTCTTTGATGAAGTTTGGGTATTGTCCCATAACGTATTGATGAAGCTTGGGCAATTGACCCATAACGTATTGATGAATCTTGGACGTTGATCCATAACGCGATATGATTCTTGTATCCTTAATATTTGATGGTGAATGGTACCGCATGCATGTAGTCGTGTCTAGGGGACATGACATGAAGGTGACATTAGTATGCATTTAGGAATGTGTACATGTATGTGATTATGTGATAAATTCATATACTTGATGAATTGATAACTTGTGTGTGATAAATGATTGGTGACATTATATGTGTAATGTATGTAATACTATGTGATGAGGTGAATTGGATATTGATGATATGAGGTTAGATGAACGTTGTTGATGGATATTTGTTATTCATGTATTATTGAAATAAATGTTAGTTATGTCTTGCATTTATATTATTTTGGTTATGTTTATCTAACTCTCTGTTTTGTGTGTTTGCGGACCATTGGGTGGTCCAGATTCTCAGGTTGGCGATAGCATTCGCAATTAGGAGGTTTTGCTAGTACTTGTGTACACTTGTGGTGAGGAGATGTTTAGACTCTCCGTATTTTGTTGGTTTTCTTGTATTTTTCTCTGATTGGTGTAACACCGGGTAGAGGGTATTGTATCTAGGTGTTATGATTTACCTATTATTTGCTTTTACACTCTTGGATTGTATGAGGCTTAATGCCAAACTTGTTGATGTTGTTGAGAACCTTTTGAGGTATTGTTGTTGAACTTATTTATAAGTATTTGGTGATGTTATAGCTTTTTTAGCTAACTAGGATGTTGAGATAATTACTTCCGTTGATTAATTTGAATACATTTGAACATTTTTGGTTTATGTTATGATGAAATTTTATGTGATGCTCTATTTAGTTTTGTCTATTATTTGTTGTTGGTCTACGAATTTGGGTAGAATTAAATAGGGTGTTACAGATGAGACATCTTGTCCAACATGTTGCACTTGCACATTAAGTTGTTTTAGCATATAATTGCAGCCAACCATAGGAACTACAAAGGAATTCTTAGATGCTCTAGATCTATGTGAAACGGTGGAGGATGATTACGATGTTTCTTCGTTACCAGAAGATCGATCCCATAGTAGCACAGATGACAATTAATAAAGAAAGAAAAATCAAGATGGCAAAGGCAAAGACTTGTTTGTTTGCAAGTGTCTCAGAAACCATCTTTATTAGAATTACAACTCTCAACACACCAAAAAAAAATTGGGATTACCTAAACGAAGAATATAAAGGAGATAAAAGGATTCAAAGCATGCAAGTTATGAATTTACTGAGAGAGTCTGAGTTACAAAGAATGAAGGAGGATGAAACAATCAAGACATTGCAGGCACTCAATTTTTGGATATTGCTAATAAGGTACGATTACTAGGCACTCAATTTTTTTATTCCAGAAGTGTAGAAAAAATCCTTGTAACGGTACCTGAAAGATATGAAGCTTCTATAGCAGCCATGGAGAACACAAAAGAATTGAGTAAAATCACTCTGGCAGAAGTGTTAAATGCATTGCAAGCACAAGAACAAAGAACATTTATGAGAGAAGAAAGAACTATAAAATCTATATATCTAACCAAATATTTTGGAAAGAAATATCAACACAATAATCTTCAATCACCATGTTAATAATTCAAGAAGGTTATCACCAACCAAAGAATTGTTGGTGGAGGCCTGATACCAAATGTGACAAGTGTGGTGAATTAGGCCATATGGAGAAAGTATGCACAACAACAACGACGACGACGACGACAAAA
The DNA here is from genome assembly GCA_951799995.1 of Trifolium subterraneum. Taxonomy (NCBI): domain Eukaryota; kingdom Viridiplantae; phylum Streptophyta; class Magnoliopsida; order Fabales; family Fabaceae; genus Trifolium; species Trifolium subterraneum. The sequence goes on from OX637467.1 coordinate 34,654,798, forward strand.
AGATGTTAACATTGCTCAGGAACAATATGATGAAGAGACCAAGAACTACTACTTGCAATATCGTGTTTTAAAACCAACAAACCGTCAAAAGAATGACTTATTGATAGTGATTGCACAAACCATATGACTTACGATCGAGATCTTTTCATAGAGCTCAATAAAACTTCTATTTTCAAGTAAGAATTGGGAATGGAGAACAAATTGTAGTAGAAGGCACTGGAACAATTTCAATTAAAACTCATACCGGTATGAAACAAATTTCCAATGTTTTATATGTTCCTGAAATTAATCAAAATCTTCTAAGTGTTGCTCAGTTGTTGGAGAAATATTATAATGTGATATTTGAACATGAAAGTTGTATGATTAATGATCAAAATAATAAATAAGCTAAGTCATCACATCTCGAATGAAAGGCAAAAGATTCCTTTTAGATTTGATGAAGAATGATCATATTATTGAAGAGAGAAAAAGAAGAGTTAAATTCGAAGAAGATCATGAGATTCAGGTGTTTTGAAGAAATTTAAAGATACGGGGCAGAATAAATATGCTTGTGAAAAACCACTTAAAAGTGTCAATAAAAATGCAATGTTTCTTCTTTTTTTGTGCAAGATCAAATCTACTTCATTAGTCATCAATATGATATTTTTAAAAAAACAAAAAATCTAATGAAAACTAACTACAACTATTTATCTTGAAAAACAACCATGATAGTTTCACTTTTATGATCAAAATCAAATTGCATAATATAATATAAAGGTAAAATTTACCAATAAGCTACAACACAAAGCAGGAATCATGAGAAAAACCTGAAAAGCTCTTCAAATTTAAGAGCACTAGCATTGTGACTGTATATTCGATTAATTGTATGTTCTTGAAGTTTTGAAGTATTGGCACAATATTTTTAATCCATGATGACTTGCTGCTTGCAACCCTCCAGCTGAATATCCCTCTGCCTCAAGTCACTCACGATCTTCATCTCCCAAAAAATTCAAAAACAAAATACATAAGTACAATTTTTTTCTTAATCTAAATTAAAAATATAAAACACCAAATTGAACAGAAATAAAAGGTCAATCATCTTGAAACAAAGATTAATAAAAATAAAGCATTTCGTTAGATAATTTACCAAAAAAATTGTAACTGAAAATGAATAATTGTGTGAGATTTAAAGCTCCAGAGCTTAGAGAATTTTTTTGTTTGGAAGTTGTATATGAAGAAGAAGGTGTTGATTCTCCGTTGAATGATTTGAGCATGTCGTGTATTTCAATTTTATAATGATATAAAGCTCTAATTTTTATTACCCATTCAATGAATAAATTTGAATATAGAAATTTTTTAATATTTAAGATATGATTTTTGACTAAATATGTTAAATAAACAAATTTAATAAAAAACATTATATAGAAAACAATTAAGGCTTAAATATCACATTTGTCCGTGTTTGTATGCTCCTTTTTGGTTTTAGTCGATGTATCGTTTTTTTCAAAACGTCCCTGAATGTGCAAATCTTGTTGAACCAATTAGGTACAAACGCAGTCATTTTTTAACGGGAGGGACGAAAATCAACAAGATTTGCATATTCAATGACATTTTTTAAAAAAAATTATACAGGGAATAAAATAAAAAAAGCGCGTAATATACAGGGACGAATGTAATATTTAAACCAAGAATTAATAAATGACTATAATGACAAATTTAATAAGAAAAAAAATTATATAAAAAAACAATTAATTATTGACAAATTTAACAAAATTTTTTTATAAAGATAGAGAACATTAATAATAAAATAGACATTAACATTTTGTCAAAAAAAAAAATAGACATTAACATTTTATAATTATGGAGTGACTTATAATCAATGTTGTAAGAATCGGACCGGTCGGTTCAACTTTGAACGGGTACAACATTTGTCCGGAAGACCAACCAACATTGGTCCGGTCGGTTCAACTTTGACAGATGTTGTACACGATGTTTGACACAACATGTATAACAATATGACTCTGCAAGATAAATATTGTAAGCAATAAACGACATGAGTATTTGTTTACCTAGTTCGGTGAAAATACACTTACTCTGGAGGATACTAATCCATGAAAGGAAAACAACTAGTTTGAATTAGTACAATTTAGACTTAGAAGCAACAACAAGCCCATTTGTTGTCCAATGCCTCTTCTTAATCCTAGTACACTTTCTACTTAAGGAATCCCCAGAACCCACTCACTTTCTTAATCACTAGCCCAAAATGATTCAAACAAACAACTGTCTACGGGACTTCGTCACGCAGTCATTTTTAGTTAGAGTTTAAATATCAGCTTAGGGGTAGTAGTTTAAAAGTTTCGTGTACTTTTCTTTATTGTTTAATAAATTTGTTTTGTGAATTATTTGTGTTCATATTTGTTTGAATAATAGTTGTCACTGTTTTTTTACTAAATTTATATACATTCTATATCTATATTAGTTTCTTTTTCTATATAAAAAAAAACGTGCATTTCATTTTTTAAGCATGTTTAGTCAAACTATATTTTTTTTTACCGTCAAACTATATCACAAATATTAAATAATTTCCTTAATTGAATATAATGCATTGAATGAGTACAAAGAATCCGAGCTAAGTAAAAGACGCGCCGAATGTTGCAACAAGGTTGGTTCAGCAATCATTGCTTCGGGAGTTTTTATGATAACAAAACAAAAGAGAACAATTTTACGCGCCGAATGTGTGTGTGTGTTTTTAAAATTTGGTGTGGCCATGGCCACACTTGGCCTCTATATAGGGCCAACCATGAATCATTTGTTGTTATAAAACGCGCCGATCCAATGTCTCAACAAGGTGTTGTAGAATTTGAGGCAGAGTTTCATTTGCTCTCGCGCGTATGCCATAACAATATTATATGGTCTCACTTTTGGATTATTGCAATGAAGATGATGAGACGATCCTTATCCATGACTTCATGGAAAATGGAACTCTTTATGACCATCTTCATTTGAAGCAAAGAATTCCACATCAATGATCGCTATTCTACGCGGTAAAAAATAATTAAATTATAAAATGTAGTAACATGATAGTTAAACCTTGGTCGTCAAGGAACTCTAATTTGATAAATTAGTAAATACAAGAACGATGAATAATACAAATTATATGGGGGTTTTTGGGTTTGTTTAGATCGAAAGAGTATTATTAGAAATTCAATTGATAAAAAGACAATCGATCCATTGGTTTTTAGGAAAATTAACTTCGTTATGATTCTATCATTAATTGGTTCATAGAAAATAATGTTTATATGTTCATGTCTTGATTGGTTAATAAAACCAATTATACAAGCGATAAATAGTTTTATACGAATTCGTTCGATTACGCAAAGAATATGTTCAACTAACCATCGTAGTGAACAAGCGTCACCTAGAACACGGTTTGTATCACGACATAGTTCAACCAACCATTTTTGCTAAGCGCGAAAAATCTATATCAATTCATATTCGAACTAGTCATACAAGCGATGAATTAATCCGAAAAATCTCAAAATATAACTCGAAACAGAGATTAAGCATCACTATAATCAAGTTTCATAAATAAATAAAGAGCATGAATTGATAAGAGAAGACAATAAACAAATAAACTGAATTACCATTAATAACTGAACCTCAAGAAATCATGAACGATGTTTCCGTACACCAATGGATCAAAAGAGATATTAGTTCTCCATAGCAAAAGATGCCATTGGGTTTCTGAATTCGAGAAAGACATAATGTGCAGCCCTAGCTATGTTTTCCAGTTTAAATATTACGAGCTCCAAAAGTTACGGGCCGAAAACATAAGTTTGCGTCGAAAATAATTAAATTACACGACGTCTGGAACATAACGCAATTATTTGACACAATTGCACTCCGAATTGACTTCAGGCTTCAACATGAAAGTTGTAGCTCTTTCTCTTAGCATTCCAACGCATCTTCCCGTGCCTCAATCCGATATTCGTAGCTTCAGTGATGACTTGTGTACTGAGAAGGTGTCAAAGTGCTATTTATTCATAAAATAAGTATTATATCTTGCTTATTTCAACATAAATATATTATGAATTATTTTAAAATAAGTGCGAAAATAAAATAAAGCTAGAGATAAACTTAAATATAAAAGCACACTTAAATAGTGAAAATAATAAATTAAACCATAAAAATACATTCGTACAATAGTAGAAGAATGTGCATTAAAATGCACTGATCAATCAACCTCATTTGTCATCGATTCAAAGGCTTGAGATATGCATTGAAGTTGCAAAAAGTTTGAATTACTTACACACTGGTACAAAGCCTAAGATCATTCACCGTGATATCAAGACGACAAACATACTCTTAGACCATAATTTAGTAGCTAAAATTTCAGATTTTGGTTTGTCAAAGGAAAGCTACAGTTCATTAAACACCATCGTCGTAAAGGGTAGCACCGGTTACCTTGATCCAGAATACTATCAACGCCGCATGTTGACTGAGAAATCTGATTTATACTCACTTGGTGTGGTTTGTTGGAAGTGCTAAGTGCAAGACAAGTTATAATTCCATATGAAGATGATGATGAGCATTTAAACTTGGCTGAATGGGCTAAGGTTTGCATTGAGAATGGAAATGTGGATGAAATAGTGGATCCAAACTTGGAAGGAAACATTGTTAAGGAGTGCTTTGAGTTATATTTAGATGTTGCTATGAAATGTTTGGCTGAAAGTGTAGTGGAGAGACCATCCACTGGTGATGTTCTGGAAAATCTTTTTGCTGCAATGAAACTTCAGAAAAATGGTGGTAATGTTCAAAATGGAAAATTTAGTAGGAATGATAACTTGAAGGACTAATCAGATTTAACACCTGGGATAGAGTTTTCTGATATCATGATGCCTGTTGGTAGGTGAATGTGATTTTCTGAAGCTAAATATATTTGATGCTATTGATTGACAATTCAAATAGTTATCTCAATGTGTGTATTAGTTTGTTTGAATTGAACTTCAATTTCAGTAGTTGGAGCCAAAATAATGTATAAATCTTGTTTTCATTCTATACAACAATTCCATGTACATTTTCTTTTTGGCAAAAGGGACCAAGAAAATTAGGAAGGAATTGTAATTCCAACAAGGTTGACAACGCTAGACTAAATGTGATAAAAAGAACTTATTTCATTTAACATAATACGCATTAATATATAGTAATGGTTTCGTAAAGAAAAAATATACAAAATAATAGTCTTACAAAGTATCAATAAACTTCGATTTACTCGAATTCATAAGTAGCAGTTTCTTCAACCATTTTTTGACGGAAATCATTTATTATTACATTCACTATGGATGTGGATGATCCACATCAATGTTGTCCAACATATGATTCTCAATTGAAAAAATAATCAAATCGTTTCATCTCTCTTGTGAAATTATTATCCAAAAATTGTTGGGTATCTACCTTTTGAAAACAAATTTATCAAAATTCCATTTTTGTGATATTTAGCTCTTTACTTTGTTTTTATTCTCATTTTTCGCTACCAGATTAATATTTTTTTGGCAACATCTTTTGATCTTCAAAGTAGAAATTAAAAAAAAAAGCAGACAACAAAAACACCTAAAATGTATAAAGTTGACTTCAAATCAAACACTAGATTACTTCAATCGTATGATTTAAATTATTGACATTAAATATAGAAAATAACATGTTAAGTAACAATTTTTAAAAGTTAAGTTAAATAACTTGTTAATGAAAAAAATAAAAACAAAACACAGAAAGTCAAGATGTTACACAAGAACTCCACAACAAAAGATTTAGAAAACAAAACAAAAGTCATATCCATGAACTATTATTGCTGCATCGTTCCATTTCCACGATCTATTGTTGTTGTTTTTATAACACTATATAGGTATAAGGTGGCACCTCTTCTCCACGCCTCAAGGTCGGGCCAGAAGGTTGACACCTTAGCTCAACCGACAAAGCAAGAATTTCTAACATCTAGAATATTATTTATGAAGAAAAAACATACAACTTGGAAGACTAAGTCAAAATTTAAGGGAGACTAGGCCAACGATAATACTAACCTATGTTATGAGCAATTTCAAAACAAATGTTGACATTGGCTTAAAGTGTTGGGTTATGAGAGGGAGCCTTACTGAGTTGTATTAACATATTGAGCTTATTTTTAATTCTATCTTTGTGGAAAGTTACTTAGATAATTTTGTACACCAACTAAGTTTGTCTTCAATATAAGCATAGATTGATAAAGTATTATCATTGTATATCTTCTCTGTAAAGTTAGAGTCCTAACCATGACGGTGTTCGTGGTGCGGTTTGGTTCGGTTATGAGCCAAAAAGTTATCCTAAATGCGACATAAAAAAACATGCGGTTCGGTTGGTTTTTAAAAAGTCATCCAAACTAAACCAAACCAAACCAATGCGGTTAGGACCGCTTCGGTGGCGGCGGTTTACCGCGATATAAAAAATATTACAATATTACCAACTTATTACAAAATAAACATAGGAAATTTTAATTTATTTTATTATTTACATGATATAGTATGCATATACATAAATTACATATACATAAGAACTTATTTTAAATACCAACAATATAGTTTTGTATCGCGTGAAATGATATATTTGTACATCCTACTGTTTTATCGACTCAATTTGGGTTGGGCTCGTTAAGTTGTACTAGGTAATAAGTTGATTGCTTATAGTTGATAGAGTTAAGTTAATTATTGCGGTTTGGTTCGGGTTTCTAAAATGAAAACCGCAAACCAAACCAAACCAAACCATGCGGTTTAGAAGAAACATGATCCGTGCAGTTTATACTAAATGCGGTTTTTTGTGGTTTTCGGTTTAGATTGGTTCGGTTTGTGGTTTTACTTTTGGATTGATTCGGATACGATCACCCCTACATGACTTTGTATCGCATTGATATAAACTCAGAAATTATGCAACCCGAACAGTAGTAGCAACAACTTATTATTCATACAAAAGTCATTCTCATGTAACTCAGGGATGGCAGTCTCTGTGCTAAACAGTCCCACCATATTGCACACCCAAGATATAACACTAGTAAGATTAAGCTGAGAACTTCCGTGACGTGTTGCCCTTGCGCCGACCCCTCCTGTGAGTGCTATGTTGCCCCAAATGGACCTGTAGCTCTCTGGTCTTGACCCACGACAAGCATTTTAGCTCGTAATGCCCCGTAGACCTCTCTCGGGTGACCTATGCATGTGGTACTTCAATCTTTTATTAGGTTGGCACCAGGTAAATAAGGGGCTCAAGAATCCATTCCCACCGGCATCTTAGTATATGCCACTCCTTCCGTTCCTAGGAAATTCGAGCTGAGGCCAAAAATATGTATATGAAAAATCACTAGATGACAATCAAAGTCCTTCTTTCTTTATTCAAAAAGGCTTTTTGTCTGCAACTTTGTGCCTTGAGGTTGGCTTTGAGGAAGAAAAGTTGTTGTCAACTCCAAAACATCTAGGTCGAATCCTTCCCCACATGGTCCTCACTTCAGGTCCCACATTTCTCTTCCTTTGTTTGATTTCCCTAAAAACTCTTGCCCCTTCTAGGTCAGGTTCGTATTCAAACCTTATTTCCAAATCAGTCCTTGTTCATTTCATTCATGGTGCTATTTGCACAGTGGTCTAATCTGGAGGAAGGAAGTTGGATGTTTTTCTTTATTTATCATCACCATGGGCCATATGGTCAGATCGACGTTGTTAGAATAATAGTGTTCGGTTCAGGGCCTACCCCTTGTCAAATTTTCAATGCCCCACCCATGTGATATCTACTAAAGGCTTCATCAGTGAGGTGGGAATTTCAGCCTTATCTCTCCTTCGGGGTTCCACCTCCTAAAGAGGTCAGCGGACATAATTGAAAAAATAAAGGCACTATATGTTCTCGTTTTTGGTGCTCCGTTTAAGGTCAATTCTCTACTTGTCTTCACCTTCGGACATCAAGAAAGCCGAACTTACTCGCTGACTTTGCTTTGGTTCGGCTTGACCTCCGATGTATGGAAGTACGTGATTGAAGTGAATTCCTCGGAAATGCAGTCGGAGGGCAGTCTCTCTTTTGACCCGGTCTATTATGTCTTTCTGTCGTGCCATCTTTCTTTCCTATCAGTTACGGTTCTATCGTCTCGGTCATCTCATATAGCTATGGTTCAAACACAAACTAAATACTTTCTATTGCTCCTGACCATTCAAAATTGTCATTCTTGGAAAACATGCATGGCATGCTCTACGTTCATGTTCTTATATTTGTGATGCTCGCTTTCGTTTATTGCTTGGCAACTTTTCAAAATCTTCTGGATAGTAATTGCACAATTCATAGCCATCGGGGAAACAACCAACCCTCTTCCCTCGAACTGCTTGTTTCTGCTTGATGGAAACTAGGGTTCAAGTCAGACTTTTAGAAATCAAAACATTGGCGAGTTAACCAACTCTACCCCGCCTTTTCCCCTTCTCTTTCTTTTCTTTCACTATTCCCACCAAAGATAGGTCCCCGCCCCTGCTTTTGTTGTTTGGCTGGGATAGAACCAGCGCTTAGGAAGTAAGCGGCGGTCTAACAATCCCCTAACCTAGGTTGGAGCTATGAAGCTTACCTTATTTATTAGAAAGGACATTTTCATTTCACCTTGCTGACTAGGTTTGGCAACTAAATTATTCGCGACCATATAACATAAGAGAAAGTTGTTGAATTCATAATCCCTTTAGAGAGAGGGGCGACTTTGCAGTAATAGCGAAAGAGCAAACAAGTAGGGGCAGCTACAAAAGAGGTAGCGAGGTACTACAAGGCCACAATTGCAGACAGTTTACTTGCTTAGTTGATAAAGTCCGGAGGAATAAGTGGACTTTTTTCTTTGTTTTTTTTTTCTTATGGAAAGTTATAGTAGTTTCATTTAGTACGAGATCACTTCACAACTCGCGGTGCTTGTATTGAGAAGGATTTCCCGCTTGGCAGCAGTTCTTCCATACCAACTTAGTCATCCGGCGCTACTATTGGCATAACAACCGGTACACCATAGGTTGGCCCAACACATTCCTCTCGTACTAGGGTTGGCTCCTCGTAGTTCTCCCTTTAACACCAACGGTAGATACGAACCGAACTGTCTCACGACGTTCTAAACCCAACTCATGTAACACTTGAATCGGCGAACAACCGAACCCTTGAGACCTTCTTCAACCACAGGATGTGATGAGTCGACATCAAGGTGCTAAACGACTCCGTCGATAAGAGCTCTTGGGAGTAATCAGCCTGTTTTCCCCGGTGTACCTTTGATCCGTTGAGCGAGAGCCCTTCCTTAGGGACTCTCGAATCACTATGGCTGACTTTTATCTCTGTTCGACCAGTCGTCCTCACAGTTAGGCAGGCTTATACCATTACTCTCACTAGCAGAATCTTAGCTTAAGCCTACTGTCGCACATATGTTACTCTTTAGAGCATCCGCCCTAGATAAACTACCCACCTCGCAGTGTCCCCCCCCTGAATTTTCGATGTGGCGATTAGTCATCCTTAGACGAAAGAGTGGTATTTCAGGATTGGTCGTTCATTGTAATCACTTCCCACCTATCCTACACATTTGATCGAGGTTGTCACTGCGAAACAAAAGTTAAGGTGCATGGGGTCTTATCGTCTAGCCGTTGGTACTCCGCATCTTCACGGAGAATTAAATTTCACCAGGTCCATGTCGGGGATAACGGGGTAATCATTACACCGTTCGAGCTTGTCGCTACTTATGCGATAAGGAATTTCGCCACCTTATGACAATTAGAGTTACTACTGCCATTTATCAGGCATTCATTCAAAGCATATAACACTTCTGCTTTTGACCTTCCAGCACCGGGCAGGTGTCAAACTCTATAAATCGTGTTACCACTTAGCAGAGTCCAGTGTATTAACATTCGCTACCCCCCAAGTATGTTCTGCTTTCCTAATCAAAAGATATGGTTCTATCAAGTACCCTCGTATACTCTACTTGTTCACCTGTGTCGGTTTAGGGTACGTTCAGTTCACCGGGAGGATCGCCCTTCCAATTCGAAGTTTTTTCCTGAAAGTGTCAACCATGCTGACTACGATAATTGTTCGCGACTATAAACAGACTCACAACTATGGAAGGGTGGTACGCTCTGCTCTCTCGCGATCCCTACACTAACGAGTAAGCAAGTAAACTACCTTTTGAAGTGACAGTCGCGTGTGGCGACCAGGCCAGGCCAGGCTGAGTCAGAAAGGATTTGATGACTCAAGGGTAATCTTAGGGAAAGGAGAGTGAGGGGAAGAGGGGGCAGCGCTCGGCCCAATCATTCAATTCACTCCAACAGAAAGACATGGTTCTATAGTCAAAGCAACTTCGTCACTTTCGTGTACCCATAAGACGACAGCCCTTTCAGGGCTTCCTTAGGGACCGATTAACTTTGCGTAGATTGACTGAATGAAGAAAGCCTTCCACTGGCAGGCGATCATTTTTTTCACATGATTTCTCTTTACTCATACTAACATTCTCCCTGCTGATATCTCCAGGTGTTGTCACAAAAAAATTCCCCGATTGACCGAACGTCCCGCTACTGACACTTGAACAACTTTCAAGATCTCGTCACTTCGGTGAATCACTTGAGCCCTGATACATTTTCAGTGCCATGGAGCTAGACTAGTGAGCTACTACGCTTTCTTCAAAGGATGGATGCTTCCAAGCTCACCTCTTGGTTGTCATCGCTCGATCACTTCCTTTTCCACTAATTGATTGCTTAGGAACCTTAGTGTACGATCTGGGTTGTTTCCCTCTCGACTTTGGATCTTAGCACCCTAAAAGTCTATCTGTACAAACGATCTAGGCTTGTATTCGAAGTTTCCCTAGGGTTAGTAATGTCGATGGACCGAGGTAGAGTACTCAATGGGCTAGGGTGGCCCCATTTAGCCTTACCAACCCTAGGGAAACTCCGAATACAGGCTTAGATTGTTTGTACAGACAGACTCTTAGGGTGCTAAGATCCAAAGTAGAGAGGGAAACAGCCCAGATCGTACGCTAAGGTCCCTTAGCAATCACTTAGTGAAAAGGAAGTGATGGAGCAAAGACAACCAGGAGGTGGGCTTGGAAGCCATCATTTGAAGAAAGTGTAATAGCTTACTAGTCTAGCTCGATGGCACCGAAAAAGTATCAGGGCTCAAATGATTCACAGAAGTGACGGGACCTTGAAAGTTGTTCAAGTGTCAGTAGTGGGTCGTTCTGTCAACTGGGGAAAGTTTTTGGTGACAACACCTGGAGATATCAGATGTGAGAATGCTGACATGAGTAACGAGAAATCATGTGAAAAAACGATCGCCTGCCAAAGGAAGGCTTTTTGCGTTCAGTCAATCTACACAGAGTTAATCGGTCCCTAAAGATGCCCCGAAAGGGCTTCTGTCCGATGGGTACACGATAGTGACGAAGTTGCTTTGACTACAGAACCATATCATTCTGTTGGAGTTAATTGGACGATCGGGCCGAGGGTTGTCCCCTCTTTCCCTCACTCTCCTTCCCTAAGATTAACCTTGAGTCATCAAATCCTTTCTGACTCGGCCTGGCCCGACCAACCTACACGAATGACGCTTCAAAAGGTAGTTTACTTATTTACTCGTTAGAGTATGGGTCACGAGAGAGCAGAGCCTACCGCCCTACCATAGTTGCGAGTCTGTTTATAGTCGCGACCATTGTCATAGTCAACAAGGTGATCCTCCTGATGAAACTGAGCGTACCCCAAACTGACACAGGTGAACAAGTAGAGTACCTAGGGCTCGTGAAAGAACCATGTCGAAGGAACTCGGCAAAATGACCCCGTAATTTCGGGACGGGTGGTAGGAAACGATTGTGTATATATTAGTGATTGTAGGAAATTTGGTCTTGCAAGCATTAGCAACAGACAGGGGTAATGAATTGGTTTAAAACAATAGGTGTAATAAAGACGAGTAGTTCTACTAATAATGATCATTCCACAAAACGTTAAAATATGTGACTTAGAGGAATTTAATAAGCTGAAAACTATGACATATCCATTTTCTTAAGCTCTTTAAAATTTCCTCAAATTAATTAATAAACCCTAAAAATGATATTAATTCTTCATTTTCGTGATTATAGAATTTACTTTATTAGGCATCAATTTGATAATATAAAAAACAACCAAAAAATCAAATGACAGCTAACTACAATTATATATTTTTTTATCCACATACAATTATATATCTTTAAAAAAAACCTAGATATTTTACATTTATGATCAAAATCAAACATCATATAAATACAATATTTATCAATAAGCTACAACACAAAGTGAGAATCATGAAAAATACCTGAAAAAGTCGTTCTTCATAATTGAGACCATGCATTGTGATTGTACATTTGATTAACTGTATGTTCTAGAATTTTGAAGTCTTTGCACCTTATTACGAATCCATGATTACTTGCTGCTTGGAACTCTCTGTCTAAAATTTCCTCTGCCTCTAGTCACTTTCTCCTTCAAAAAAAATTCAAAAACTCAAAATACATAAAAACAACTTTTTCTTAACATAAATGTTAAAAAGAAAAACGTCAAATTGAAGAGAAGGAAAAGCACAATGGTTTTGAAATAAAGATTTATAACAAGAAAATTAGTGTTTGGTTAATTTAAGAAATATATATGGTAATTAAAAATGAATAATTTGAGTGATTGAGTGAGAAATGAAGCACCGGAGCTTAGAGAAATATTTGATTTCAAAGTTGTATATGATGCAAAAGTCGCAATTGATTGATTTCAACAAGTTGTGTATTACAATTTTATAATATAATATAATAATACTATAAATTGGTTTTTAGTATGCATTCAATGTATATATTTAAATATAGAAATTAATTAATATTTAAGATAAGATTTAGCTAAATATGTTAAATAACCAAATTTAAAAAAAAAACATACACAGATAATAAATTAATGAATTCCTATAATGACAAATTTAATATAGAAAATATTTTATATAGAAAATTAATTAATGAACGAAACATGTAAAAAAGATTTATTTTTTTATTTTTTTGAAGCAATGTAACAAAGATATTTATATAGATATAGAATATTCATAAATAAATAGACATTAATATTTTATTAAGGGTTTGTTTGGTTCGAAGTAGATGGAGGGGAGGGATGGTGTAACACACCATATCGATTTATCTAAAATATCGATAGAACTATTCATAACTGAACCGGAATACATTAAATTATAATACAATTCGTCCAAATATGTGGTTAAGATTACATTTATCCAATAATAACTATACAAATTGAGAGTTCCGTAAGCTTAACTCAGTTGGTAGGACATTGCATTATATATGCAGGGGGCCGAAGTTCGAATCCCGGTCATTCCACTTATCCACCTTGTGGGTCAAATTTCTAGCCACTAAGCTACTTGACCAAAAAAAAAAAATACAAATTGAGCTAAACGGAAAACTTAAACTAACTAAATCTCATAGGACTATAAGATATCTTGACGTAAGCTCAACAGAGTAATCCACTTATCTGAATCTCTGTGATCCGATGCTAAGATACTTCGAGTAATCCGTTTATTTGAAGGAAAAAAATAGGAGTGGGATGAGACTACTAAGCCTCAGTGAGCTCCTACTACCCAAATTCTTGTGACTACATCGGGGGCATCAGACCTAATTATCTCTAACATAAACTAGTTTGATACCTAAATTTAATAATAGAAACATAATTTATAAGATAAAGATTCAAAAAAATCATTTCTTAATCCTTTAATGTTTTCCAAACATATCAAACATATACGTTAGTCAACAATCTTCTTGTAACAACCTTTTATCCACAGGCAATCTTTAATTCGTGCTCGGTAACATACTTGGAACGATTCACACAAGCTTTCATAAGATAAGATTGTGTATTCTACTTGTGCGTGATGTCTTACTCAAGTTGAGACATCATGTTCAACAAGTTGCACTGGAACATTTGTCTTCAACATGTTGTTATTGGGAAAAATTTCCTACTTATAATGATGTAACGACCCATTTTATAGTATTTATTTAATTATTATCTATTTGCTATTATGTGTGGTGTGTATTTATTTAAGTAATTACTTGTGTGACATAGAAGAGAGAATGTATGTATTTAGTAGAGTAGAGAATATAAGAGGTGTTATTATGAGAAAGAGTAGTGAAATGTGATGTTGGGCTTTTAGGTTTGGGCTTAAGTGAGAGTTTAACCTAAGTATATAAACCTAAATTAGAGAAAGAGAATTCATTTTCTCGTGAAATTTGGAAGAGGAGGAAAGAGAAAGTCTAGAGGTGAAGAAGAGAAAGCTTGAGAGAGCAAGAGGTAGAAGAGGAAGATCAAAGTTAGGATTTTGCTTGAAGATCTTGAGGTAAGATAGTAGAAATCATAATCTATGAGTGATTAAGATGGGGGGGGGGGGGGGATTGTCTATTTCCCCTTACCCAAACCCTCTCACTCTATTTTTCTTTGGTGGGAGATTTTCATGAACAAAGTTAGTAACTTTTTGTATGAAATATGTTGATAATGATGTTAGCAATTGAAAAATACGAATTGATGATTTCAAAATTGGGAAATTGTAGATGTTTGTTAGATTTTATGAACTTTATGAAGTTTTGAGAAATAGTATGAATAATCCATTGATTCTTGGTATTATGATGTTGATATGTGTTATAAATTGTACTTTTACGTGTATAAGTATGTTTATAACTTAAATGAATCGCCTTTTTATAACTGGAACACGTTTTGGTGATTTGGATGATGATTTCGTGTAGAACCTGAAACAAATTCTGTCATTCTGACCGTGGTCGCCGGGCGAGCCTTGCAGCGACATGCTAGATAGCGTATTGTTCTTGAGCTCGCCAAGCGAGCATGTGGCGAGAGGTAGCGACAAGTTCGTTAGCAATCGCCAGGACTAGCCAGGAAGTCTGGGAGCTTCTGACTTGTGCTCGCTAGGTGCTCGCCATGCGAGTGGTAGCGAGGACAGTCTGATGTGCTGTATTTTAATGATGATTTTGATGTTGATGATGATGATGATTGAATACATGAGTTGATATGCTTCTTATGTATGAATATGATGATGAAAGATGTGTATAACATATGGAATTAATAGTATGGATTACTATGATGCTTATTGATGATGATGTTGTTGAATTATGCATGTGTATATGTATATGATGATGAATGATTGTTGATGCTAATTGATGATGATGATGATGAATGTATATAAGTATGTTATGTATTGATGAGTAATTGATTGATGTTTAGACTCTCTGTATCATGTTGGTTGTCTTTTTATGTATACATGAGGTTACATAATGATGGTGAATAACATACGTTGTATATATGTTCATGCATCATGATTGAGTCTTTGATGAAGTTTGGGCAATTGTCCCATAACGTATTGATGAAGCTTTGGAAATTGACCCATAACGTATTGATGAAGCTTGGACGTTGATCCATAACGCGATATGATTCTTGTATCCTTAATATTTGATGGTGAATGATACCGCATGCATGTAGTCGTGTCTAGGGCACATGACATGAAGGTGACATTAGTATGCATTTAGGAATGTGTACATGTATGTGATTATGTGATTATGTGGTAAATTCATATACTTGATGAATTGATAACTTGTGTGTGATAAATGATTGGTGACATTATATGTGTAATGTATGTAATACTATGTGATGAGGTGAATTGGATATTGATGATATGAGGTTAGATGAACGTTGTTGATGGATATTTGTTATTCATGTATTATTGAAATAAATGTTAGTTATGTCTTGCATTTATATTATTTTGGTTATGTTTATCTAACTCTCTGTTTTGTGTGTTTGCGGACCGTTGGGTGGTCCAGATTCTCAGGTTGGCGATAACATTCGCGATTAGGAGGCTTTGCTAGTACTTGTGTACACTTGTGGTGAGGAGATGTTTAGACTCTCCGTATTTTGTTGGTTTTCTTGTATTTTGCTCTGATAGGAGTAACACCAGGTAGAGGGTATTGTATCTAGGTGTTATGATTTACCTATTATTTTCTTTTATACTCTTGGATTGTATGAGGCTTAATGCCAAACTTGTTGATGTTGTTGAGAACCTTTTGAGGTATTGTTGTTGAACTTATTTATAAGTATTTGGTGATGTTATAGCTTTTGTAGCTAACTATCATGTTGAGATAATTACTTCCGTTGATTAATTTGAATACATTTGAACATTTTTGGTTTATGTTATGATGAAATTTTATGTGATGCTCTATTTAGTTTTGTCTATTATTTGTTGTTGGTCTACGAATTTGGGTAGAATTAAATAGGGTGTTACAGATGAGACATATTGCACTTGCACATTAAGTTGTTTTAGCATATAATTGCAGCCAACCATAGGAACTACAAAGGAATTCTTAGATGCTCTAGATCTATGTGAAACGGTGGAGGATAATTACGATGTTTCTTCGTTACCAGAAGATCCCATAGTAGCACAGATGACAATTAATAAAGAAAGAAAAATCAAGATGGCAAAGGCAAAGACTTGTTTGTTTGCAAGTGTCTCAGAAACCATCTTTATTAGAATCACAACTCACAACACACCAAAAAAAAATTGGGATTACCTAAACGAAGAATATAAAGGAGATAAAAGGATTCAAACCATGCAAGTTATGAATTTACTGAGAGAGTCTGAGTTACAAAGAATGAAGGAGGATGAAACAATCAAGACATTGCAGGCACTCAATTTTTGGATATTGCTAATAAGGTACGATTACTAGGCACTCAATTTTTTTATTCCAGAAGTGTAGAAAAAATCCTTGTAACGGTACCTGAAAGATATGAAGCTTCTATAGCAGCCATGGAGAACACAAAAGAATTGAGTAAAATCACTCTGGCAGAAGTGTTAAATGCATTGCAAGCACAGGAACAAAGAACATTTATGAGAGAAGAAAGAACTATAAAATCTATATATCTAACCAAATATTTTGGAAAGAAATATCAACACAATAATCTTCAATCATGATGTCCATAATTCAAGAAGGTTATCACCAACCAAAGAATTGTTGGTGGAGGCCTGATACCAAATGTGACAAGTGTGGTGAAATAGGCCATATGGAGAAAGTATGCACAACAACAACAATGACGACGACGATGTTAACATTGCTCAGGAACAGTATGATGAAGAAGACCAAGAACTACTACTTGCAATATCGTGTTTTAAAACCAACAAACCGTCAAAAGAATGACTTATTGACATTGATTGCACAAACCATATGACTTATGATCGAGATCTTTTTGTAGAGCTCAATAAAACTTCTATTTTCAAGTAAGAATTGGGAATGGAGAACAAATTGTAGTAGAAGGCACTGGAACAATTTCAATTAAAACTCATACCGGTATGAAACAAATTTCCAATGTTTTATATGTTCTTGAAATTAATCAAAATCTTCTAAGTGTTGCTCAGTTGTTGGAGAAATATTATAATGTGATATTTGAACATGAAAGTTGTATGATTAAAGATCAAAATAATAAATAAGCTAAGTCATCACATCTCGAATGAAAGGCAAAAGATTTATTTTAGATTTGATGAAGAATGATCATATTATTGAAGAGAAAAAAAAGAAGAGTTAAATTCGAAGAAGATCATGAGATTCAGGTGTTTTGAAGAAATTTAAAGATATGGGGGAGAATAAATATGCTTGTGAAAAACCACTTAAAAGTGTCAATAAAAATGCAATGTTTCTTCTTTTTTTGTGCAAGATCAAATCTACTTCATTAGTCATCAATATGATATTTTTTAAAAAAAAATAAAATCTAATGAAAACTAACTACAACTATTTATCTTGAAAAACAACCATGATAGTTTCACTTTTATGATCAAAATCAAATTGCATAATATAATATAAAGGTAAAATTTACCAATAAGCTACAACACAAAACAGGAATCTTGAGAAAAACCTGAAATAGCTCTTCAAATTTAAGAGCATTAGCATTGTGACTGTATATTCGATTAATTGTATGTTCTTGAAGTTTTGAAGTATTGGCACAATATTTTTAATCCATGATGACTTGCTGCTTGCAACCCTCTAGCTGAATATCCCTCTGCCTCAAGTCACTCACGATCTTCATCTCCCAAAAAATTCAAAAACAAAATACATAAGTACAATTTTTTTCTTAATCTAAATTAAAAAAATAAAACACCAAATTGAACAGAAATAAAAGATCAATCATCTTGAAACAAAGATTAATAAAAATAAAGCATTTCGTTAGATAATTTACCAAAAAAATTGTAACTGAAAATGAATAATTGTGTGAGATTTAAAGCTCCAGAGCTTAGAGAATTTTTTTGTTTGGAAGTTGTATATGAAGAAGAAGGTGTTGATTCTCCGTTGAATGATTTGAGCATGTCATGTATTTCAATTTTATAATGATATAAAGCTCTAATTTTTATTACCCATTCAATGAATAAATTTGAATATAGAAATTTTTTAATATTTAAGATATGATTTTTGACTAAATATGTTAAATAAACAAATTTAATAAAAAACATTATATAGAAAACAATTAAGGCTTAAATATCACATTTGTCCGTGTTTGTATGCTCCTTTTTGGTTTTAGTCGATGTATCGTTTTTTTCAAAACGTCCCTGAATGTGCAAATCTTGTTCAACCAATTAGGTACAAACGCAGTCATTTTTTAACGGGAGGGACGAAAATCAACAAGATTTGCACATTCAATGACATTTTTTTAAAAAAATTATACAGGGACTAAAATAAAAAAAGCGCGTAACATACAGGGAAGAATGTAATATTTAAACCAAGAATTAATAAATGACTATAATGACAAATTTAATAAGAAAAAAAATTATATAAAAAAACAATTATAGTTGTCACTGTTTTTTTACTAAATTTATATACATTCCATATCTATATTAGTTTCTTTTTCTATATAAAAAAACGTGCATTTCATTTTTTAAGCATGTTTAGTCAAACTATATTTTTTTTACCGTCAAACTATATCTCAAATATTAAATAATTTCCTTAATTGAATATAATGCATTGAATGAGTACAAAGAATCCGAGCTAAGTAAAAGACGCGCCGAATGTTACAACAAGGTTGGTTATGCAATCATTGCTTCTGGAGTTTTTATGATAACAAAACAAAAGAGAACAATTTTACGCGCCGAATGTGTGTGTGTGTTTTTAAAATTTGGTGTGGCCATGGCCACACTTGGCCTCCATATAGGGCCACCCATGAATCATTTGTTGTTATAAAACGCGCCGATCCAATGTCTCAACAAGGTGTTGTAGAATTTGAGGCAGAGTTTCATTTGCTCTCGCGCGTATGCCATATCAATATTATAAAATGATCGCTATTCTACGCGGTAAAAAATAATTAAATTATAAAATGTAGTAACATGATAGTTAAACCTTGGTCGTCAAGGAACTCTAATTTGATAAATTAGTAAATACAAGATCGATGAATAATACAATTATATGGGGGTTTTTGGGTTTGTTTAGATCGAAAGAGTATTATTAGAAATTCAATTGATAAAAAGACAATCGATCCATTGGTTTTTAGGAAAATTAACTTCGTTATGATTCTATCATTAATTGGTTCATAGAAAATAATGTTTATATGTTCATGTCTTGATTGGTTAATAAAACCGATTATACAAGCGATAAATAGTTTTATACGAATTCGTTCGATTACGCAAAGAATATGTTCAACTAACCATCGTAGTGAACAAGCGTCACCTAGAACACGGTTTGTATCATAACATAGTTCAACCAACCCTTTTTGCTAAGCGCGAAAAATCTATATCAATTCATATTCGAAGTAGTCATACAAGCGATGAATTAATC
Organism: Trifolium subterraneum; assembly: GCA_951799995.1. Lineage (NCBI taxonomy): Eukaryota > Viridiplantae > Streptophyta > Magnoliopsida > Fabales > Fabaceae > Trifolium > Trifolium subterraneum. The sequence continues at coordinate 34,674,641 of OX637467.1, forward strand.
CGAAAAATCTCAAAATATAACTCGAAACAGAGATTAAGCATCACTATATTCAAGTTTCATAAATAAATAAAGAGCATGAATTGATAAGAGAAGACAATAAACAAATAAACTGAATTACCATTAATAACTGAACCTCAAGAAATCATGAACGATGTTTCCGTACACCAATGGATCAAAAGAGAGATTAGTTCTCCATAGCAAAAGATGCCATAGGGTTTCTGAATTCGAGAAAGACATAATGTGCAGCCCTAGCTACGTTTTCCAGTTTAAATATTACGAGCTCCAAAAGTTACGGGCCGAAAACATAAGTTTGGGTTGAAAATAATTAAATTACACGACGTCTGGAACATAACGCAATTATTTGACACAATTGCGCTCCGAAATGACTTCGGGCTTCAACATGAAAGTTGTAGCTCTTTCTCTTATATTTCCAACGCATCTTCTCGTGCCTCAATCCGATATTCGTAGCTTCAGTGATGGCTTGCGTACTGAGAAGGTGTCAAAGTGCTATTTATTCATAAAATAAGTATTATATCTTGCTTATTTCAACATAAATATATTATGAATTATTTTAAAATAAGTGCGAAAATAAAATAAACCTAGACATAAACTTAAATATAAAAACACACTTAAATAGTGAAAATAATAAATTAAACCATAAAAATACATTCGTACAATAGTAGAAGAATGTGCATTAAAATGCACTGATCAATCAACCTCATTTGTCATCGATTCAAAGGCTTGGGATATGCATTGAAGTTGCAAAAAGTTTGAATTACTTACACACCGGCACAAAGAATAAGATCATTCACCGCGATATCAAGACGACAAACATACCCCTAGACCATAATTTAGTGGCTAATAATATTTCATATTTTGGTTTGTCAAAGGAAAGCTACACTTCATTAAACACCACAGTCGTAAAGGGTAGCATCGGTTACCTTGATTCGGAATACTATCAACGCCGCATGTTGTAACATTCCCAATTTCTTTTGCTAGTATTATATCCTAATAAGAGTATTTGTCTAAAAATGTCACATGTTTAGACCTAGCACTAATATTATGTTCAACTAAGGTATGGTATTAGTTCTCATAAACTAATGGATTGATGTCAATAGAGGGTTAGTTCAAGGGCCAAAGGAGACATGTGTCCTACTATGGACATCAAACCATGAGTCACCAAAACTCTACTCCATTCCTTTGTGATTATTCTTGAGATCAGAAACCTAAAATTACATAACTAAATCCTCATCTTCTTCTTCTCTCTCTCGTCCAAACAACATCAAAACCCTTAAGCCTTCTCTCTCAAATTCTCTCCCAAATCATTGATTTTTACACATGCAAATGGAAAATGATGTTTCTTAGGTGATAATCAACACTAGTGGTAAGTTTAATTCCTCAAAATCCCTTCTCATTCCCTTCAATTTCGTGCTCTAAAATCATCCTCATTGGAACTCAATTTCTGTTCTGTAAATGCATGTGTTGGAAGCATGCTTACATTGGGTTTTTGGATGAATTAGAAAGTGGAGCTCAAGACTATCAACCACCCGGGAATTGAAGTTGCTAATTCAAGCTGTAAAACAGTTGATAACCAAGAATCAAGCTCAATTTGAGGTGGGTTCTTAGGAATTAGTTAGATAGAAATTCCCCTCAATTTAAACAATGCATGATAACATAGGATTTAGGGATTGATATGTGCATGAGGAGGGTTTAATTCCCAAAACTCTTCTCCTTTATAATTATTATGATATTCATGATGTTAATGGCTTGGAAGATTGGCAATTGTAGTGTAGAAAACTCTGTTTTGAACTAGTACTGCAGGTCTTCGCGCCGAGGCGCAGCAGTTTCGCGCCTAGGCGCAGGCAAAAAAAGACACAAAGGCAGAATCTGGGTGCAGACTCGCGCCAGGGCGCAGAAGGTTCGCGCCGGGGCGCAAGTCACCAGCATTTCCAGATTTTTGTCCTCTGTTTCCTGCTTTTGAAAATTCATACACATTTTGGATTGTCATCTTTTAAGTCTTGTTTTCCATTAACATTAAGAATACCGTATAATTATGATGTTGTACGTATAGGATTGATTATAACCTAGGCTAGAAGCTAGGTTAGTTTCCCGGGATTGGGATATATTGGTAGTATGTTAACACATTAGAATTATGTGTAGTATCAGTCCATAGTTATGTGTGGCTGCTTGAGCACCACCAAAGGGATTCGAGGAATCCAAAGCGATAAGATATCAATAATATTGATTGTGATGCCATAGTTATTTCGTACCATATGTGCTTAGTTCACGAAGATTGGTACGGAAAAGTGTGAGGCTTTCTGAGACTGGCTCACCTCAGATTGTTCTTGCATAGCTAAAATGAATTCAGATAATTCTCTGTGTTACACCATATAAACTGTTTATATATGAATACATGTATTGCGCTGAGATTGCGTGAGGACTGATTATAGGTTGATTCCCTTGGTGTAGTCACCAATAGGTGGGTAGTAGAATCCACGAGACTTAGTAGTCTTACCCCCCCCCCCCCGTTCATGTTTCAGGTACTCAGGGTGATCGTGGCAAGCAAGCTGCGGAGTAGTAGCATTGCTTGTGACTGTGATGTTCGTGTTTAGAACATTTAGTTTTTATGTTTCAGTCTATTTCCTTTCCGCTGTGTTGTACTTTATTGTACTTTAGCACCTGCGTGTGCCTTAATCAACTCTATGTATTTGTAAACTTGATGTACTCGGTATTTAATTATGGACTTTATAATATATTCTAGACAATGTATTATGGGGTGTTATACATGTTGACTGAGAAATCTGATTTATACTCACTTCGTGTTGTTTTGTTGGAAGTTCTAAGTGGAAGACAAATTCTAAGTCCATATGAAGATGATGATGAGTTTTCCATTGAGAATGGAAATGTGGATGAAATAGTGGATCCAAACTTGGAAGGAAGCATTGTTAAGGAGTGCTTTGAGTTATATTTAGATGTTGTTATGAAATGTTTGGCTGAAAGTGGAGTGGAGAGACCATCCACCGGTGATGTTCTGCAGAATTTTTTTGCTGCAATGAAACTTCAGAAAAATGGTGGTAATGTTCAAAATGGAAAATTTAGTAGGAATGATAACTTGAAGGACTATTCAGATTTAACACCTGGAATAGAGTTTTCTGATATCATGATGTCTGTCGGTAGGTGAATGTGATTTTCTGAAGCTAAATATATTTAATGCTATTGACAAATAGTTATTTGAATGTGTGTTTTAGTTTGTTTGAATTGAATTTCAATTTCAGTAGATGGAGCCAAAACAATGTAATGTATAATTCTTGTTTTCATTATATATAACAATTTCATATACATTTTATTTTTGGCAAAACACTACGTATCATTTTATTTCATATACAAGTTATTTTTGGCTAAATGTAATAAAAAAAACTTATTTTATTTAATATAATACGAATTAATTACATAATTTAGATATTAGTAAGAAATAATATTTAAATTATGGGGCGGGCCATGGCCCTGTCTAGCTCATAAAGGGTTCCGCCCCTATTAGTGGTCTTTATTTGAGTTGTTAAATGAGCTTTATGACTTTAGGCCCATTATGCCTATTATATATGTAGTGTTTTGGAACATTTTAGGATTAATAAATGAAAATGAATTTTATCTTTTATCGTCTTTTCTTTATGAAAATGAATAGTAATGCGCTGAAGTGGCTAGCTAGATCTAATGTTTATTGCACCATATTTTACTAACAAATTTTGGAGTAAAATGCCAAATACCTCCCCTGAAATTTTAAAATTCGTCAAATACCCCATGAAATTTGGAAATAGGCAAATATCCCCCTAAAATTGTAAAATATCAATCAAATTGCCCCCTACTCCGTTTACTCTGTCTGTTTTAATGAGGAAAAGATGGATGAGACAAAAATTGATAAAGGGTATGATGTTGGTGATGAGTGTTTCTTGTATGGTCGTGAATCTGATGACTTAGATTGATCTATTGTGTGATTATAACCTCTTGGTTCTGATTTTGAAAGCAATTATAATGATGATGAACATGATTCTAGTGATGATAGTTTTGTTGTTTTGGTTCCTTGTTATTCACCTGGTTGCTAAGAGGTTGAAAACTTAAACAATGTGCTTTTAAAGGCTCAAAATAGACGGAGTAAACGGAGCAGGGGGCAATTTGATTGACATTTTACAATTTCGGAGGGTATTTGCCTATTTCAAGATTTCAAGGAAATATTTGACAAATTTTAAAATTTCAGGGAGATATTTGGCAATTCACTCCAAATTTTGTGGACACCCTCGTTAATGACCTTTCCCTTTTAGTTACGTTTATATTTTCTGAGAAAAGTGATGTGACGCAATACTAGTAACCATTGGGCTAAACTTTTTCTACAATAGGTTGGTATGTCGAGATGTATTTGTGTCAAAATTTATGGGAAGAATGGAAAGTCAAAAACTCTCACCATAAATTGGAGAACTTTATCCGAAAGAGCTCAATCAACCTTGGCATTGAGAGAGACAAACATTTTCTATGAAAGATTTCCAAGTAATGATCAAAGACCTATCGATGTTTTTTTCTACATGATGTCAGCTTATCACCCCTTCTGCAATCATAATAGAGATGGACAACCAAGTAGTGGTGAACGCGGTTCTCAATCGAAGGTACCCTAGAAATTATTGGGGATCTATGGCTCGACATAGTGGAGAAAATCTGGAATTGATGCAAAGTTCTTCTCTGCGATGGATTCCAAGAACAGGAAACAAGGTGGCACACAATTTGGCTAGATGGGCTGCTATAGAGCCCAATAGATCTTGGTTTAATTTTGTACCCCCCCAAATAGAGGGCCATATCCAAAAAGACATGAGGCCTGTGTAACTGATCCTCCTTCTTTTGGTTTATAAATGTTTTGTTTCAAAAAAAAAAAAAAAAAAAAGATAATCATCACATTCACCTATTTCGGACGCCAGCTTATTACAAGGGTTAAAGGTTTTTAGGCTCTGTTTGGTAAAAATAGTTTATAGCTTATAGCTTATAGCTGATGGTTGGTAGCTTATAGCTTATAAGCTAATTGAAGTGTTTGGTAAAATTAGCGGTTCAACTAGCTGATAAATGTAGAATTACATAAAAGGACATTGTTAAAAAATAAAACTTATATCAAATTTATATCTAAGATACCTTTTTTTTCACGGATTTTATTTAAGATACTTAGAATTTAATAATTTTAACTTATTAATTTAATATATATTTTGACTAAATATCTCTTATTTATTATTACTCAAAAAAATTATTGCACAAATTTTATTTAAAAAATTTGTCTTGAAAATTTCACCGTTTTTTCTAAAAATTAAAAGTAAAAAGTTGATATCTTTTATTTTTAAGAAAAAAGGTAGGACTATATGTTAACGTAAACATGCCTTTTGTTTGGACTCTTGAAGTATTGTAACAAAAAAAGGTCTGGATTAGTAACCAAAAAAAGGTTTGAAGTATTAAAAAGGTATCACACATCTGCTTCAAAAAATAATATGTATGTATATCGTAGCATTAATAGTACTGTAGCGTTAATATTGGATAAAGGATAAAAATGGATTTTAGTTAAAACAATAAGGGTAAAAGTGGAAGAAAAGACAATAAACTATATGTTATAAGCTAATTGAAATAGCGTTTGAAAATAAGCTATAAGCTAGTCAAAATAAGCTATAAGCTCGTAACGAAAAGACCGTTACCAAACAGAGCTATTAGCTTATAAGCTAAAAGCTATAAGCTATAAGCTAGCTTTGTGGTCTTCCCAAACAGAGCCTTAATGTTTTTAATCAAGGTAATCATAACCATACCGATCAGTAAACCAACGTGCTTGGTGGTTCAAGGTTCAACTTGTCAGATCGGGGTTCAACTGGATCGAACCGTTTTTAATTAAATATATAAAAAAACTTAACTTTCCATGTTTGTTTTTATTTAGGCTAGTAGTTTCATAATGTTTTATTTATCGAGCCCAATTGTAATCTACTTCTAGAAATATGGTTGAAACAAGCAGCCGCCATCCTGCTCGATTGTCTCCTTTTTTTTTTTTTTTTTCATTTTTCTTGTTTCAACTTCCAATTGACATTCTTCATCTTCTTTCCTGTTTCAAATTCCAAGTTCCAATTGACATTATTCATCTTTTTTTACTTCTTTTTGTCCTAACTTCATTTTGTTTTTGTTATTTCTTTTGAAGTGGTTTGAAAAGTACTTTCTTAATCTTTTTCTACTGCAAAAGGAAAATTTTCAGCCATTTTAATCTGTTAAAAATAAAAAACGGTCCAACCTGTGAAACTGTGTGAACCGGCCGCTTTGACCGGTTTTCCCGGTTTTCTACCGGTTTTTTTGGTTTTTTATCCGGTTCGTTTGCAAAGCGGTTTGCAATGCTAACCAGACCGTGTAACGCCCTACTTAAATCTACTCAAAATTTTCGGCCAAATAAACAATAAATGCAAGTAGAAACAAGTAGAGTATTACATGTCAAAATAAACATCCAACAATAGCATAAAATTCAATTACTTATCATGCTTATCACAACTATTGCAGCGGAATGGTTAATCATTACCATTCATAAAGTCATAATTAAAGTTTAATAATCATAACCAGTCACCATCCACATAGTCATCAACAAGTCTTATCATCACACAAATAGATAAATAAGGTACGTGGGATTAAGCCTTACATCATCATAAACAAACAAGGTCTAAGCAAAAGACACTAGGCATAATCCCACAACTAAACTCCTAACAAGTGTTACAATCATCAGAGCAAATGGGCAAGATACGACACTAGGAGTAGTAGCTAATCTCCTCACCCTGAATACTAGCAACAAATGCAGGGTACTCCTCCTTAAGCAAAGCAAATCCTCAAGCCTGAGAATCTGAATAGCCCAACGATCCACCAAAACACAAAAACAGAGAGTTAGTTATATATAAACAGAGAGTTAGTTATATATATTATTCTATCATTTACATATATAACATTTCAACACTAGCAACAAGATGTGTACATTTAACCATTCAATATACATAATCTTATTCACACCATCAATGATCAACAAGAACGCGCAGAATGCCTGCTCTGTTTCGCGACCATTCGTATTCTCCACTCAAAACACCCAAAACGTGTTCCAGTTCTAAAAAGACGTTCCCTTTAGGTTATAATCATGTTATCATACATTGAAGTACAATTTTCAACACTTACAAACATCAAAATCATCATCAATCAAAGATTATTCATGGTTTTTGTCAAAAACTCAAGAACACATAATTTGACATGAACATACTTTGATTCTCAAAATTAAAACCATCAACATATACTTTAAGCATCATAAAGCATAGATAACATGAATTTATCATGAAGGAAACATTTTGATTCATATAATCTCATAAAAATACCAACTTTTAAGCATAAATGGGTGAGAGCATTTGGGCAAAGAGAAATGTGATTTCTCCCCCCTCTTAATCACCCACTAATCATATATAACTACTCTCTTACCTCTAATTCTTCAACAATTATCCTCTTCAATCTTCCCCTCTTGATCTTCTCTTCTATGTTCTCCTCCTTTTTCTCTTCTCTAAGCTTCTCTCTATTCTTCACAAAATTTCATGACAAATGAAATTCTCTCTCTAAACTTCAAATTTATACCTAGGTCAAGTCCTCCTCCTTAAATTACTAAATTGCCCTTCCTCATAAAAGCCCAACTCTATTTTCTAACTACACCTCCTAAAAACACTACTATACTAAATACACCTCCTCATCGAATGCCACATAATTTAATTAAATAACGCAAACATGATAAATAAATAAGTTTAATTAAATAAATAAATAACTAAAACGGGATGTGACAATTCTACCCCCTTAAAGAATTTTCGCCCTCGAAAATTTACCTAAAAACAAATCGGGATACGAACTCTTCATCTTGCTCTCCAACTCCCAAGTTGCATTCTCCCCCTCGGGACCTCCCCAAATAACTTTCACCGATGCAATCTCTTTATTCCTCAACTTCTTCACTTCTCTTCCTTCAATTCTCAACGGGATTTTCTCAATGGTCAAATTATCCTTCACTTGGATGTCGTCCGATTCAATTACATGAGATGGATCCGAAACATATTTCCTTAGTTGCGACACATGGAACACATCATGCAAATTAGATAGTGTTACCGGCAATGCAATCTGATAAGCTACCTTTCCAATCCTCTCTAAAATTTGATACGGCCCAATGAACTTCGATGTCAACTTCTTAGACTTCAATGCCCTCCCCACACCGGTAGTAGAAGTCACTCTTAAGAATACATGATCCCCTTCTTGGAATTCCACATCTTTCCTCTTCTTGTCATGGTAACTTTTCTGCCGACTTTGAGACGCTTTCATCTTCTCTTTGATCATTCTAATCTTCTCCGTAGTCTCTTGTACAATGTCGGGACCCAAAACCACATTCTCACCAGACTCGTACCAACAAAGTGGCGTACGACACTTCCTCCCATACAAAGCTTCAAAAGGAGACATTCCGATACTTGAGTGGAAACTATTATTATAGGTGAACTCGATCAAAGGTAAACATGAATCCCAACTCTCTCCTTGTTCAAAGACACATGCTCTCAACAAATCTTCCAAAGATTGAATTGTCCTTTCGGATTGACCATCCGTTTGAGGGTGATAAGCAGAACTCAGCCTCAACTTAGTTCCCAACGCTTCTTGCAAGCTTTCCCAAAATCTAGAAGTGAACCTCGGATCTCTATCTGACACAATGCTAGATGGAATACCATGTAACCTTACAATTTGTTCAACATAAATCTCTGCCAATCTAGGCACCAACATTCCCATCTTGATAGCAATGAAATGAGTCGACTTCGTCAAACGATCAACCATAACCCAAATCACTTCATTCCCTTTTGCCGTTTTTGGTAATCCTCCAACAAAATCCATAGCAATACTATCCCATTTCCACTCCGGTATGAACAACGGTCAGACGACTTCTGATGTTCAATCTTCGATTTCTGACAAACCAAACAAGCCTACACATATTCTGCAACCTCCTTCTTCATTCTAGGCCACCAAAATAACTTCTTCAAGTCTTGGTACATCTTAACCAATCCAGGATGAATACTTAATCGACTTTTATGACCTTCATCAAAAATCATTTTCTTTAACTCGGGCACATCGGGTACACAAACTCTACCTCTGAATTTCACAACTCCATTCTCATCAACCTTAAAGTCATTCTCTCGTCCTTCAATCACTAGTGCCACTATCTTCATTAATTTCTCATCCTCCTTTTGACATTCTCTAATCTTCTCAAGAAAAGGATTAATTAACTTCAAAATTCCCAACTTCACGTTATTGGAGGTGACTTCACACACCAAACTCAAGTCTCTAAATTCTTCAATTAACTCCAACTCTTTCGCCATAAGTGATGACATATGCAATGACTTCCGACTCAGAGCATCTGCCACTACATTGGCTTTCCCAGGGTGATAACTCAACTCAAAATCATAGTCCTTCAGGAATTCTAAATCATGGGTGGGGTAGTTCCTCTCATGGACCTTCAACTAACGGGATGCATAGGCCGCACAACTTTTCCTTTTTGCATAAGTACACCACCAAGTCCCAACTTCGATGCATCACAATACACCACAAACGATTCTTTAGCATCGGGGTAAACCAACACAGGCGCGGTAGTCAACTTCTTCTTAAGCTCTTGGAAAATTTTCTCACACTTCTCATCCCAAACGAACGCTTGGTCCTTTCAAGTCAACGAGGTCAAAGGTAACGCCATCTTCGAAAATCCTTCGATAAACCTTCTGTAATAACCAGCTAATCCAAGGAAACTCCTTATCTCAGAAACAGACTCAGGTGTTCCCCATTTCAATACAGCATCCACCTTCGCGGGGTTCACCGCTATACCTCCACTTGAAATTACATGACCAAGAAAACTCACTTCCTTCAACCAAAACTCGCACTTAGACAACTTAACATACAACTTTTTCTCCTTTAAAACTTGCAACACAATTCTCAAATGCTCTTTGTGCTCCTCCTCCGACTTAGAATAAACCAAAATATCATCGATGAACACTACCACAAACTTATCCAAATTTGTGTGAAAGATCTTATTCATGTACTCCATAAAAACTCCAGGGGCATTCGTAACTCCAAATGGCATCATTGTATACTTATAATGACCATACCTTGTTCTAAAAGCAGTCTTAGGAACATCCTCAGTCTTGACTCTTATCTAATGGTATCCGGACCTCAAATCAATCTTGCTAAACACACAAGCTCCAACCAGTTGATCCATCAAATCATCTATCCTCGGAAGTGGATACTTATTCTTGATCGTCGCCTTGTTCAACTAACGATAATCAATACACAACCTCATACTCCCTTCCTTCTTCTTGAGCAACAACACTGGTGCACCCCAAGGTGACACGCTTGGACGTATAAACTTCTTTTCTAATAACTCTTCAAGTTGCTTGTTCAATTCATTCAATTCTGATGCCGACATACGATAAGGTGCCATTGATATCGGACTAGTACCAGGTACTAAATCGATACCAACTCAACTTCTCTTTCAGGTGGTAAATCATATATATCCTCAGGAAATATATCCGAAAATTCACCAACAACTGGTATCTCTTCCAACTTGACTCCACCTTCAAGCTTCAACGATCCAAACACCATGAACAATTCTCTGTGATCATTCAAAGATTCCTTGACCTCTTCTCCGTTTATCAAGGATAAACTTCCTTTCGACTTCGGGAATATCGCAGTCTTCTCACAACAGTTAATATGAACTTGGTTAAAGACTAACCAGTTCATCCCAAAGATAACATCAATACCACTAAGTGGAATACACACCAAATCCATACCAAAATGCCTACCGAACACAGTTACAGGACAATTACGACATACAAGACGAGTAATCACCAAGCCACTAGCAGGGGTCTCAATATTCATACAACCAGACATTTCATAAACAGGAATATTCAAATGCTTCATACAATCCATAGAAATAAAAGAATGTGTTTCTCCGGTATCAATAATCGCAATTAAAGGAGTGTCATGAATGAAAAACGTACCTCTAATGAGATTATCAACTTGATCAGCTCCTTCTCCATTCAAAGCAAACACTTTCCCGGTAATCTTCTTCGGCTTCTTACATTTCGGACTCTTGTGACCTTCTTCACCACAGTTAAAGCAAGTGGGAGTAGTTGCCTTGCACTCCTTAGATCTATGCCCTTCTTTTCCACAATTGTAGCACACATCTTTCTCCTTCTTACACTCAAAGGAACGGTGTCCAATCTTGCCACACCTATAACACTTGTCATTCTCCACCTTTCCCTTTCCCTTTCCACCCCTAGCACTTCCTTTTCCCTTAACCTCATAAGGCTTGGCACGGTCTTGACTCTTTCCTCTAACCGCCTTGAAGTAGTTACTCTTAGCTTTCCCGTCTTCATCACAAATTCTAGCCTTTGCCACCAAAGTAGTGAAGTTTCTAATCCCCGCAAACCCAATGATATGCTTGATGTCGGGGCGTAAACCACTCTCAAACTTAACACATTTGTCGTTCTCCGCCTCCGGGGTATTGTAGTGAGGACTAAATGCACACAAGGAATCAAACTTAGCCGCATACTCCGCTACCGACATGTTCCCTTGTTCCAACTTCATGAATTCCACCACCTTCTTATTCTTCACATCCGCCGGAAAATACTTGTTAAAGAATTCCCGCTTGAACATTTCCCAAGTAATGACAAAACCTCTTTCACCTAGTCTCAACTTAGCATTCTTCCACCATTGGTTGGCTTCCTCCCTAAGCACATAGGTTCCCAAGGTGAGCTTGTTCTCATTAGCACATTCCATTGCATCAAAAATAATCTCAACTTCTTCGACCCATTTAACCGCTCCATCCGGGTTAAAACCCCCAACAAAGAAAGATGGCTTGTGCTTCAAGAACCTATCCAAGCACTTATCTCCATCCCTAGCCGGATCATCACCTCTTGCCAAAATGTGAGTCAAGGTAGCAAGTGACTCCGCGATCTGAGCATTAGCACGTGCTGACGTCATGATCCCCTGAACAATTAATTCCAATCAACAAACAAACGTCACAACAAAATTACAAATAGTGCACCCTACACATGTTGTACAAAAGGGTTACTAAGCCTAATTGATTCCAATGAATAGACCTTGCTCTGATACCAATTGTAACACCCTACTTAAATCTACCCAAAACTTTCGGCCAAATAAACAATAAATGCAAGTAGAAACAAGAGGAGTATTACATGTCAAAATAAACATCCAACAATAGCATAAAATTCAATTACTTATCATGCTTAACACAACTATTGCAGCGGAATGGTTAATCATTACCATTCATAAAGTCATAATTAAAGTTTAATAATCATAACCAGTCACCATCCGCATAGTCATCAACAAGTCTTATCATCACACAAATAGATAAATAAGGTACGTGGGATTAAGCCTTACATCAACATAAACAAACAAGGTCTAAGCAAAAGACATTAGGCATAACCCCACCAACTAAACTCCTAACAAGTGTTACAATCATCAGAGCAAATGGACAAGATACGACACTAGGAGTAGTAGCTAATCTCCTCACCCTAAATACTAGCAACAAATGTCGGGTCTTCCTCCTAAAGCTAAGTAAATCCTCAAGCCTGAGAATCTGAATCGCCCAACGATCCACCAAAACACAAAAACAGAGAGTTAGTTATATATAATCAACACATAAACGAATGAAAGTAAGATACTAACATTTAATCTAACTCATCATGTAATTGTTCATATATTCATCTACTATATATTATTCTATTATTTACATATATAACATTTCAACACTAGCAACAATATGTGTACATGTAACCATTCGATATACATAATCTTATTCACACCATCAATGATCAACAAGAATAGATATATATCCCTTACACACAATTATCCAACTATCACATCATCAACACATAGCACAATCAAGATTCACCTTCCTAATGCATCTAATGTCACCTTCAATGTATGTTCCTAGACATATCTACATGTGGTACCAAATCACCATCTATATCGGATACAAGAATCCTTTCACCATCATTATCGCCATCTATTAGACACAACTTATGCATGAATGATGTGTCACAACATTTCATCGATATAAATTCATTTATATACCCACCAACATTTCATGTATTGACACATGATATCACCAACTCACCATCTATCATTTCATACACATGTAAACACATTCATACATATACACATTCACAACTAATCCAATTCATCACCATCTATTCTACAACATATAGAAATACTACCATTAATCATGTATCTCTACAAAGCTAACAACCTATGCATCAATCCACCATCAGCATCATAATCATCAAAGAATAAAACAAGATCTGCTTGTTCTCGCCACTGGTCGCCTAGCGAGCAACTGGCGAGACAAGTCAGAAGATTTCATTCATCTGGCGAGCAGTCTGACGACCTCTTCGCCATCTCTCGCTAGTTCTCGCCGTCAGCGAGACAGATCAGAAGCACAGGGTTCTACCAGCGAGCTCTGGCGAGCCTCAGCGAGCCACTTCGTTGACTCTCGCTGGTACTCGCTTAGCGAAGAACGCACAGAATGCCTGCTCTGTTTCGCGACCATTCATATTCTCCACTTAAAACACCCAAAACGTGTTCCATTTCTAAAAAGATCTTCCCTTTAGGTTATAACCATGTTATCATACATAGAAGTACAATTTTCAACACTTACAAACATCAAAATCATCATCAATCAAAGACTATTCATGGTTTTTGTCAAAAACTGTTGTTCCCGAGGTCAAAAATCGTCTAAAATAATTTTCAGCTGCCGAAGATATTACTGGATTGAGTCGCGTACTAGGTCGCTTTCTTTAAGACGTTTCGCGGCACTGCCCAAAATTGTGCAAGGCAGACGATCAACCACAAAGTCCCCAGGATAAAACAGCCCAGTTCAACTGATACCGATAAATACTGCACTGTAGATATCGGGCAAGAATTACACCCTCAATATGGTACTAAAACCAGTGCGCTATGGTTTTAAGTCCATTCCAATATGGTGTTATGACCACTCTAATATGGTAACTACGACCATTCAAATATGGTACTAAGACCATTCTTAAAACAAAGGGAATATGGTATTGTAACCATTCTCATAAATTTAAAGGAACTGTGATACTTTCATCACTCTCAAATCAATTAATACTAATTCAAGAACTAGTATTATTGTATATATATAGTTGAAAATTAGCAGCAGCCTGTGGTTTAATACGATTATACCCAAATACATATTATACTCTCTTTAATTTGTTGCAAAATAGATGCATATCATTAAATATAAGATAGATTAAATCTATTTCCTTGATTAGTTGTTGACAGGCACAACCGGCAGTCATAGTAGTGCACAATTATAAGAACCGTAAACAATTAATATATTATATACAACAAGTATAATAATATCAAAAGGTTGTTTCAATTACCTCTTAGCAAGCATCCACAAGAAAAGATAATTGCATAATGAAACATATGGTAATTGCAAGAGAAGGAGAGTGGAACGGAAGCTACTGGAACACCAAACATCATCAACCATATATTATCCATTGGATTGATTAATCTCACACAACCAAAGTTTGTTCCTCAATAGGTTTTCAATTAAGTACTTCAGCCCTTGTTTTGTGAAACATCTTCAATAATCTCATAATAAAGACCACTGATCAAACAAAGTCAGAATTGTAAAAACAAGCATGCCACCACTGATGAACTTTGTGATAAACTCATGAATATTGAGAGTATTCCGAACTGAATCTTTTTTCAGTTTTTGCAATTATGTTTTTTCTTGTATACTAGCCGCCAGCTTTTCTAATTATCCTATTAACCCCTTACCTAAATAATAGGGACAGTTTTGAGAGAGTGGCTTGCTACTATCAGATTAATAGGAAAATAAGTTACATGTGGGTTTTTCAACACATGCTCTTAACTAGAAAGTCACTTATTTATTTATTTTTAATCATACACACAATTATGTTGTACACACTAGTATTCGATGTGAGACTCAAATATTTTATTTTCAATTCACACATAAATGTGCTCTATGTTCCAACAAAAACTCAAGAACACATAATTTGACATGAACATACTTTGATTCTCAAAATTAAAACCATCAACATATACTTTAAGCATCATAAAGCATAGATAACACGAATTTATCATGAAGGAAACACTTTGATTCATATAATCTCATAAAAATACCAACTTTTAAGCATAAATGGGTGAGAGCATTTGGGCAAAGAGAAATGTGATTTCTCCCCCCTCTTAATCACCCACTAATCATATATAACTACTCTCTTACCTCTAATTTTTCAAGAATTATCCCCTTCAATCTTCCCCTCTTGATCTTCTCTTCTACGTTCTCCTCCTTTTTCTCTTCTCTAAGCTTCTCTCTATTCTTCACAAAATTTCATGACAAATGAAATTCTCTCTCTAAACTTCAAACTTATACCTAGGTTAAGTCCTCCTCCTTAAATTACTAAATTGCCCTTCCTCATAAAAGCCCAACTCTATTTTCTAACTACACCTCCTAAAAACACTACTATACTAAATACACCTCCTCATCTAATGCCACATAATTTAATTAAATAACGCAAACATGATAAATATATAAATAAGTTTAATTAAATAAATAAATAACTAAAACAGGATGTGACAGACCGGACATTGGTCCGGTTCACGGTTCGACCGGTCGAACCGGCCGGTCTGGTCCGGTTTTAATAACCTTGTTTTTAATCCCTACATTTTGTTCTATATTTAAGAATAGTCCCTACATTTTAGAAATTGTGTAAAGAACCCTATAATTATGTTACTGACTTTGTAAAATTGTTTTTTGTCCCTACATTTTTTCATTTTGTTCTAAATTATAGGTTTTTTTTTTTTTTACACAACTTTTAAAATGTGTGGACTATTCTTAAATATATAAAGCAAAAGTAGGGACTAAAAAACATATTTAACCTTAAAAACTACAGGCCCAGACTGTGCCACATCAGCGTTACGTTGCAAAATCCATTAAGGTGAACCTCACAAGAACAACAAAAAAATGGCATTTTCTCAACAATGTTAACTCTCTTGCAACAACAAGCAGCAAGACTCCAACGTCAACTATAGACTTACTTCGACTAATTATCAGCTACCTAATAATCTACGATTACACATTGTAGGGTCAAGCTAGAAAAGAAACACAAAAGGGGTGAGAAATAAAATTTAAATAAGATCACAGAATAGTAATAACATGAGAAATAGTAAAACATAGGAATTAATAAGACAAGATATCGTCGTCGCGGACGATCACACATAACAAAACAAATCAACAAAATCGACATAATATAACAACCCAAGACAAGAAATGTTAAAACGAAAGGTATATTATTGAACATGCCTCAACTGCAAACAACACCAATTTATCAACGACGATATGTTTTAAGTCACTACATTTTCGCGGATTTCTAAAAATAGTCCGTACATTTTTTTTATTATATTTTTAGTCCCCTACGTTTTTTCATTTCCAACATTGGTCCCTACTGTGAAATTTTGGTGACTAGATAGATGAAAAATGTCACATAGATATAACACTGACTCATTTAATGCTTACTCTATGCTCGTCCACGTTATTAAATGAATTTGTTTGGAATCTATGTCACATTTTCTGTCTTCCGAGTCAACTAAAATTTCACAATAGGGACTAATGTTATAAATGAAAAAAAAAGCGTGGGGACTAAAAATATAATAAAAATAAATAGGGACTATTCTTAGAAGTCCGCCAAAAATATGTTTTCCACCATATAAAAATGTAGGGATTATTCTTGACTAGTAGGAAAAAATGTAGGGAATAAAAACATATTTAACCCTATTTTATTTACAAACTTTTTTGGTAAATTGATATAATTATAGATAGCATTCATTAATTAAAAAACATAAATCTATATTTATTTATAAACTTGGCAGATATGTCTAGACCTCTCACTCAAATCAGAATCATCGTTGTAACCTAGCATGGTGAACCTTCAAACATCCATGACGTTGATATCGTTCTAGATCCAATCAACACACAACATTTTCTCTTCCATTCATACTTGTTTAAACCCAAACCACAATTAACAAACTCCTCATCCAAACCTTCAACCACAAAATACAACGGAAAACCATATTCCAAATCCATTAAGGCGAACCTCACAAGAACAACAAAAAAATGACATTTTCTCAACAATGTTAACTCTCTTGCAACAACAAGCAGCAAGACTCCAACGTCAACTCTAGACTTACTTCGACTAATTATCAGCTGCCAGATAATTTACGATTACACATTGTAGGGTCAAGCCAGAAAAGAAACACAAAAGGGGTGAGAAATGTAATTTACATAAGATCATTGAAGAGTAATAACCTATGAAACCCGGATACGTGACACGAGAACGATACGTTACCGATACGGAAAAAATTTCAAAATCCCTAATACGATACTGCCGCGATACGTTATTTAAAAATTAAATTTAAAATTAAATATATAAACATAACAAAAATTGATAATAATAATAATAATAATAATAATAATAATAATAATAATAATAATAATAATAAATTCAAATTCAAATTACTCAAACTGAGCAAACAAGTGACGATTACATATCTTAAGTTAAGTAAGTACTACCCAAAAATGACATAACTAGTACTATAAAAAAACATCATAAGTACCACACAAAGAACGTTATCCACTAACATTCACACTATTTAAGAGGAAACACAGATTGTATCCGTCTGATGTCCTCCAATTCTATCATGATAGAACATTAATTATCCGATACTTCTTTGATACGCGTATCGGAGAAATATCCGACACGTATCGGTAATTTAGTTTTTTAAAAAATAATATTAATTGTCTAATACTCTCTGATACGAGTATCAGAAAGTATCGAATGAGTATTGGTATCGGACAAGTATCGGACATGATACTTCACCATTTTTGAAGTATTAGGGCTTCAGAGGTAATAACATGAGAAATAGTAAAACATAGGAATTTATAAGGCAAGATATCGTTGTCGTGGACGATCGCACATAGCAAAACAAATCAACAAAATCCACGTAATATAACAACCCAAGACAA
Source organism: Trifolium subterraneum (assembly GCA_951799995.1). NCBI lineage: Eukaryota > Viridiplantae > Streptophyta > Magnoliopsida > Fabales > Fabaceae > Trifolium > Trifolium subterraneum. Next base: position 34,692,825 of record OX637467.1, read on the forward strand.
TAAATGTCAAAAACAAACAGCATAAGTATAAGGATTTTTAAATTCATAAATTCACAATATATAAATGAATGAAATGCAATCCTAGACTCCTAGACTCCCATATGGTTCCAAGGTGGAAGTCAAAGGTATATTATTGAACATTCCTCAACTGCAAACAACAATTTATCAACGTAGATTTTCAACAGCATGAACTTGACACATGAATAAACATTAAGATAACCCGACAAACAACTAACAACGGCATTTTACAATGGCGAAACAACGACAATTTTCAACGGCCTATTAGTCATATATAAAAATGGAAAATAATCATCCTCAATTACCACAAAATAATTCTCAATTTTATTTAGTTAATAACAACTAATAATGAAGTCTATTATTAATCTAAAAAATCGAATACTTAAAATCAATTCAAATAATTAAAAAAAATCAAAACATCACATATTTGACTCTACAATTAAAATTGCTTATTGCTATTGATTAACTTTGTATCGAAATAAAAACAAAAATTGGTTTTTTTAAATCATAAGAACAACATTACTAATGGAACTGAAGAAAATACATGTAATTTCATCAACAAAGACTGATACCAGAATAGTGACCCCCGAACCAGGTTAAACTGGTGGTGAAAAAAAAAAGACAGATACCAGAATATCAGTAACAACAAATCAAAGTTTTTGAAAATTAAATGGAATCAAACAACAACACAAGCATCTATAAATAGGAAAAAGATGAGAGAAAAATTATACTCATAATTATTAAAATTAAGCTCTTAATATAAACTTATTAAACACCCTACCTTCATTTTCTACGGTTTTTCCTTAGATTAATGGTAGATTTTTGGTTTGGTTTGCTTTCCTCTTCCCCGAGTCCCAAAAGTTTTTCTCTTACTTTTTGAGTAATTTTCTATTTTTCTGTGTTTGGTGTGATTTTTTTAAATCTTAATTTTGTTTCATACTAACCTATTTATAGAGAGTTAGTTTTCTTTTTCTTAAAAATAAGGAAAATCCTTATCTGATTTATTTCAATTTAAATTCCTAACATTTCTCTTAGTTGGTTTTTATTTTATCTTTCATGTCAATCTCTAAATTGATTTTTATTTTAACTTTCACATCAATCTCTTAATGGGTTTTTATTCTATTTTTCATGTCAATCTCTTCTTTACTAATGCTCATGTGCCCCACTCTTCTTTCCTATTAGCCCAACTAAATATTACTACACTATACCCCATCTTATGCTCATGTTTATTATTTACATCATCTTATCCCAATTTCTTCTAATTTCTATTTTCCTTCATGAAACTATTTTTTCTCTTTTGTTTTTTCTTAATTAATTTACTAGAATTCAGTTTAACAACTCTTCTTCATTAATTCACTAAATTCTTTATATCCTTATTTTATTTTATGCACCCCATCTCTTTATATTTCCAAAATCTCTTTATCCTTCTTCTTATTTTCCTAATTTAATTAAAAAAATTACAGCATATGGTTTCCCTCTCGAATTCAATACCTTCACCCCACTAATTACTTCAATTATCATATAAACACATAAAAATTGATTAAATAATAATTAAATAACTATTTCTAAAATTTGGGGTGTTATAGTATTGTTATGTTCCATATTGTGCTTGACCGATGGGGTTGTTAGAACAAAACCTAAAGAACTTGATAAAGTTTTGATGATAACAAAGTATTAATATGCACTTGAGAATACTAATGATCTTATATGAAAGTATGCAGTTAACAAATAAGATAGGATCTGAGAAGCTTAAAGCATCTTATATGCATCTGAAGCATTCAGGGGTTTTGCGTGAACCAAGTCTGAAGAAAGCCTATCAGAAACTACAAATGTCTCATAAGCAAGAAGAGTCTGTCAGAAGCAATTTAAAGTGTAAACTCAGAAGCTACACAAGAATGACAAAACATTTTTTATCTGATGGAATCAAGTCTAAAGATATCTCCTCAAGGTTAAAGTTTATACAAAGACGAAATAGATGCTACTCTCTGTCGGTCCAACAAGTCAAGAAAGGAATATCAAGACAACGCTACTTAGTTAACTCTTCTGTGCAAAGGAACTATCTTCGAGAAACAAAGAAGCTGAAGCAGTTTGCCTATTATGGAATAAGTTAAAATGGTCTAGTTTTTTTTTGTAACACCCTACTTAAACTACCCATTATTCGTGACTAAAAAACAATAAATCAAGTAGACCAAGTAGAGCATTACGTGTAAAAAATTAGAACCAATCGACATTTAATCCAAATATTAAGCAATAATCACAGCGGAATCATTCATATTATCATCAATTACACATTCATAATAATTAAATAAATTATGAGCATCATCACCAACCATACGCATACATAAGAACATAATAACTCATGTATTGTACTATCATCATCATCAAAAACATCAAAGAATAAAATCCAAGTCAAGCATTCTCGCCCAGCGAAGCCCGGCGAGTACCTCAGCGACAAAAGCAGAACTTTTCAGCATTTCCAGTGAGATCCGGCGAGCCTCAGCGAGCTCCCTCGCTGACCCTCACCCGACGACCTCTTCAGCGACGAAAACAGGGAGTTTCAGTGTTTTCGGCAAGCACCGGCGAGCCTCAGCGAACCCCCTCGCTGACTATCGCCTGGCAAAAAGTACCCAGAATGCCACACTATATTTTCCTGACCTTTCAGATTCCACTACAAATCCATCAAAACGAGTTCCAGTTCCGAAATGGTGTTTCATAGTTATAATCATACTAATACACATAGAAGTACAACTAATAACACATAAAAACACTTCCATCATCAATAATCAAAGATTTATCATTCTTTTTCACAAAAACTCATAAACGACATAAGTTCACACAAATACCCACAATTACCCATTTTCAAAATCATCAATTTGTACTTTCAACCTCTCAATACATGTATCAAACGAAATCAACACAAAAGTTCTCATTTTGATTCATATTGATTCATAAAAATTCTCCCTTTCCCAAAGAAAATGAGCGAGAGGGTTTAGGTAAAGAGAAGTGTAACTTCTAGTCCCTCTTGACCACTCATGAGTTATATAAATCTACACTCTTACCTCTTGTTCTTCTAGCATCCTCAATGAAATCTTCTTCCTCTTCCCTTTGTTCTTCTATGTTTCCTTCTAAGCTTTTTCTTCTTCTATTCTCTCTCTTCATCCATCAAAATGTGAGAAAAATGAATTCTCTCTCTCTAACTTAGCCTTTTATATCTAGGTCAATTTCTAACTTAGCCCAATATCTCATAAAGCCCAACTTCTATTTACTAACCAATCTCACAAAACACACTATTCTACTAAACTTATTCTCACCTCCAATGCCACGTAAGCTATTTAAATAACACATATATGACAATTAAATAAGACAACACAAAATAAATAAATATGGGCGTGACACTTTTCAATGGGCAAACTGATCTTCTACAACGGCCATATTCAAACGTCTCTATTTTCCTTCCTGTATATTTGAGACCACTTTGAATTGACAAAGTGATTAACAAAGTTGAAAATATTGAAGTATTGAACCTTTGATAAAAAGCTTATTCTTAAAGGACTGCATACAACAATCCAAAAGAAAGTGTTCATATAATTCAAAGGATCTTAATAGAAAACATCAGCACAAGACTTGAACTCAGACAACTACAACTTCCACTTCAAAGCACTCTGTTTTGATTACCATTGTAAAAGAGTTAGTCTTAGGTGTATATTGTTAATCAATCTTATCCTGTATAAGATTCTAAGTTACTTGCTTTTGTGCTTGAGCAAATTGTAAAAGTCTCTTGCTTGTGTGCTTGAGCAAATTGTGAAGTCTCTTGCTTGTGTGCTTGAGCAAATAGTGTAAGTCTCTTGCTTGTGTGCTTGAGCGTCAATTGAAGTCTCTTGCTTGTGTGCTTGAGCAAATTGTGTAAACTTCAGTGATTATAATAAAATCTCTTGTTAGTACAAGGGGACTGGAGTACCCTCAAGTTGTGAGGGGAACCAGTATAAAACTTTGTGTGTTTCTCTCTCTCACTCCATCTCCATCTTGCATATGATTAAATTGTGTCTTTGAGCAATCTGCTGCAAAACAGACTCTGATAGATTTGTTAATCTTGAAGAAATTTTAAAACCTCAAAACACAATTCAACCCCCCTTCTTGTGTTTTTCACACCTTCAGGGGTGGCCTGCTGCCATGTCCTAACCTTGATATATCACATTTGAATTAAATGTGCCAATCAATTTCAACTGGTTTACAACATGATTCAGAGTTAACTGCGAAACATGGCGGAAATTTAACCTTAGATAATGGACGGACCTTCAGCCGAACCCTCACTCCACACACTCATCCAATCCCCCTACATGGTTCACTTCGGTCCGCTGCTTCAACCTCATCACAAGCTTGTAACCCGATTTCACACTATACACACCACTTGATTCCTACTTCCAAATTATTGGGTCTGCCACATTACATTTAGTAGAGGAGTATCAATCATATCTTTCGCTACATGTGCGGGAAAATGTTGTCTAATTTGCCCACAATAATATCATATTAGCCCCACATAATCATTGCTTGTAATTGATGATGATTAGATTCAACAAAAATAGGTACATAAACAGAGCAAGCATTATTGTTACTGGTCAAGCCTTACATTCAAGTCTAAAAGGTATACATACTTGTAAATATGCAAAAGGTATGCATTTATTTTTTGTTTTATGATTTGTACGGGGAACATGAAAATCATATATTAGATTATACTAAATTAAATATTGAAAATCACATGATATTAATTTGGAATTTTGATTATGCTTTGTGAAACATTTATGAGAAATTGAAGGGGTGAGTTGGAATTCAAAACATTATCAGTGAGAATGAGAGCTATTCTTTGAATTCAAAACAATAAGTGATGATCTTTACGTAAATAACCATTCAAAGATTGCAATTGCTTCGATATTAATGAATGATGCTTTTGGAATGATAACAGACACACACCATGACATCATCTTGGTACAAAGTGTTGTTTACAATTGCGGGTGATCACTCTCCTATCTCTAATTTGATTTTTGATTATTATCATTCACAATATTCTTCTAATTATAATCAAAACATGTTCATCCAAAAATATAAAATTCAAGCTACAACCTCTTCATTCAATGTTATCTTTTTTTATTGTTTAGATCAAATTTACCTCGTCATCTTTCTCCATGACAAGTGTATGAAACCGGTGAAAATCAAACCACGGTAAATTTGATCTAAACAATAAAAGATAACATTGGATGAAGAGGTTGTAGCTTGAATTTTATTATTCTTGGACGAATGTGCTCTAATTATAAGCAGAGGAATATTATAAATGATACTAATAAAAAATAAAATTAGAGACAACATAGTGATTACCTGCAATTGTAAATAACACTTTGTACTAATTATGATGCCATGGTGTGTGTGTGCTATCACACCAAAAGCATCATTCATTAATATCAAAACAATTGCAATCTTTGAATAGTTATTTACGTAAATATATTCACTTATTGTTTTGAATTCAAAGAATAGCTCTCATTCTCACTAATAATTTTTTGAATTCCAACTCAGCCCTTCAATTGCTCATAAATCTTTCACAAAGCAGAGTCAAAATTCCAAATTAATATCATGTAATTTTCATATTTAATTTAATATAATCTAGTATTTGATTTTCATTCTCCCCGTACAAATTATAAACAAAAATAAATGCATACGTCTTTGCATATTTACACCAAAACAATGATAAGCGGTTGAACGCTTGTTACACACGATAAATTCTCCTTCGCCTTCTTCCCCATCACTGCAAAGCAAACAAGCATCATGATTTTTGTCTCTAACACTCATTATTATTTTTGGGAACGTATATCAATTTACAGCATTTTAATTTTGTTCCTCCACATTGTTCCAGACATCAATCGAGAAGTCATGGAGTGGGCATGTGCATTGTGGCATGATCAAGTAAATGTGATTGTATGGATTCTAAAGAGGGAACTGCTAGAGAATGATATAAAGTTTGAAAACTTTGTTCATGAATAGTATGAAAATTATTATGTATATATTAGTGATTGTATGAAATTTGGTCATGCATGCATTAGTATTAGACGGGGGGTGGTGGATCGGTTTATAACAATAGGTGTGACAAAGAGGTATAGTTTCTACTCATAGTGATTGTTTCACAAAACGTTAAAATATGTGATTCAGAGGAACTTAATAAGAAAACTATGGACATATTCATGCAAGTACTATGAATAAATAATCAACTATATATATTTTCATAAGCTCTCTGAAATGTCCTCAAATTAATAAAACCTAACAAAGATATTAATTTCTTTCTTTTTTGTGCAAGATAAAATCTACTTCAATAGGCATCAGAGCTTAGAGATATTAATAAAAGGACAGTAGTGGTTAGATAATTTACCCAAAAGATGTTAATTGGAATGAATGAGATTTGAAGCTCCAGAGCTTAGAGAAATATTTTGCTTGTAAGTAGTACATGATGAAGAAGTTGTAACTTCTCCGTTGAGTGATTTAAGCTTGTTGAGTACTTCGATTTTATAATGTTATAAAGCTCTAATTTTTATTACCCATTCACCGTATATATTTAAATATAGAATTTTTTTAATATTTAAGATATGATTTGACTAAATATGTTTAATAAAACAAATTTAATAAACAAAGTTATATAGAAAATAATTAATGAATGATTATAATGACAAATTTAATAAAGCAAAAAAATTATATAGACAAACAATTAATTAATGACAAATTTAACAAACAATGTATAAAGAAATTTATAAAGACCAGCCAAAACAACTAGTTAGTGGAACCGGGAAAAATTCGCTTTGAACTTGAGATAATGTTCTTCAGGGGACGGATGTGGTACACGATGTTTGGCATAACGTTGATTGTATGAAATTTATAAATGAATAAGGATTAAACAAAGCATGTATCAACTAACTAAATAATCAGAAATAGAAACTTATTAATAGTCATGATGAGTGTATAATAATGTGTTTTTTTTTATGTTATATTCAGTTTTTATTCTGTTTCAATACCATTAGTTACCTGATTTAAATGAATGTAGTACTGTTCAAAGTAAAACTACTGGCAAGGACAACCCCCTTAGCGAAAAAGATAATGACTCGACTGCGTCGTCACCTAATGCGAAAGGCAAAAGCCTTCTGGAAAGGCATCCACCGACTGCAGATGTTGAAAGGAAAGCAAGGAGAGCTAAGGTATTAGAGGCTATTCGGGCATCCACCTCGGCACCACCGAAATCGAAGTTAAAGGAAGGTTGTCGCGGTGATTTTTGGATATCGAATTATTAATTAACTTCGAATCGCAATTTAATATTCCACCACCGATCTTTAATTTATCCGAGGGAAAGGAAAAAAGTTCGAAAAAACCCTATTTTTAGAGATCAAGGTCCGGGGGTTAGTTATACGAAGGGAAGGTACTAGCACCCTAAGTATCTATAGTATTCTATAGGAACCTCTTGTTTTTATTCTAACTTTGCGCTTAATTTTAATTGCTTGTGAAAATGTATAAGTATAGGAATTAAAGTGCTGATTGAGAAAAGTTAAAGTGATAAAAAGAAAAATGTTTTTGTTGATTTTATTGATTGGAGAGACGAGTCTCATGCCTACGTACCCGCGGGATCAAACCACCGTAGTTCGGGGTAAAAGTTACGAGTAAATTTGTTTGTTTGATTTTAAGGTTTTGAAAATGGTTTTAAAGACCAAAAAACCAAGAGTGGCAAAATGTGAGGTTGATTAATGTTAATTTGTGAAAAAAAGTCTAAATGGTTAAATTGATTGAAGTTTGATTATGAAATAAGACGCGGACACTTGGTTTAAAATCCAAGGTTTATTGAGAAAATATTTTTTGAGTGATAAAGACACTTGGTTTAAAATCCAAGGTTTATGCATGATTAAAGATGTATGAATGAAGAAAATGCACTTGGTTTAAAATCCAAGGTTTTTGCGAGAAAAAATACACTTGGGTTAAAGTCCAAGGTTTTAGCGATAAAAGAAGCCATTGGTTTAAAGTCCAAGACACTTGGTTTAAAATCCAAGTTTTGCGATAAAAAAGGACAATTGGGTTAAAATCCAAGGTTTTCACGATAAAAAGAAACGTTTTGTTTAAAGTCCAAAGTTTTGAAAAATGCTTGATGACAAGATATTTTTGTGCTTTTGAGAATAAATTGTTTTGCTATTTTTGAAGAGGTGTTGACCTCAATTTTTTTGAGAAGAAAATGTTTAATTATTTCAATTGGAATGTTGGGTTCCAAATTAATAAAAAAGGTAGCGCGCAAAATAATGCTAACGTCGCAATAAACAAATTAAGCGCGAAGACAATTCGTAATGATATTTTGATCAAAACGGTGTCTTTTCCCTCGGAATTAAATATGCTAACGTTTTGGCGGAAAGCAATAAATTAATATGCATGAGATGCAATTTTTCATTTAGAGTGTACATTTGTTCCTAATTACATTCTAAGGTATTTGCAAGAAAAATAAATATGAGATGAATGCAAGAGGATGCTATGCAATTTTCATTTAAATTTACATCAAACCCTAAAATACATACTAAAGTCCTTGCAATAAAATAAATAATTAATTAATAAGGCAATGAATAATTGTTAGATTAGCAAGCAATAATAAAGTATGTTAGTAACAATAATAATGATAACTTAGTAAGTTAGTATCAATTAATTAGACATAATGAGCATAATAAAAAAGTTAGATTAGTGAGCAAATATATATAAAACATGAATTAGAGCAAAAATAAACACAAATAATCATGAAATAAAAAAAAATAAAAAGAACCTCAAATTAGTGCTTATTTTGTATTTAATAGCTCATTGAAGCACATTCCATAAACAATTTTATCATTGGTCAAAAAATAAAATAAAAAAATAAATAAAAACAGGAGGGGTGCAAATATCAAAACGAAAATAAAACGGGGTGCAAAAAGCACTACTGGGTCCAAGCCCAGCTGGGGGGCGTGGCCCAGTAGGGGGTGTGTGAAGTAAAACAAGCAAAACTGAATCAGAGCCGTCTGATTGATCAGACAGCTCTGATTTGATCACAGGTAAAACAGATTAGAAACGTTAGATCAAGATCAAATGGACAAAGGCGCGCAGATGCACCGTAAGGACGTGCACCTGCGCGCACAGGATCATGAAGGGGGTATAAATAGAAAACCCTAGAAAAAAAACACAAATCTCAAATCCTCATTCTTCTTTCTCGGCGCCGCGACCATACCCTTACCTTCTCTCTCTCGGCTCTTTCTCTCCTCCCTCAAAACTCCAAATTCAAAAAATGATTCAACACCAAATATATACACAATCCTCTCCTAAGCTCAAATCAAAACTCAAAAAAGCAAGAAAAAAACCAACAACATGTCGAAACGAATTGAGAAATAAACGAAATGGTAAAACGAAGTTCAACCTTCTTTGATCCACTGATCTCTCTTCTTCTCTTCTGTTTCCGTTTTTGATTTCGTTTTATCTCTGTTTGATTCGATCTCGATCTCGTTTTGGGTTTGAACGATTGCTATCTTGGATTCGGTTTCTGGGTTATGAACTTCGAACGATTTCGATTCTGTTTTGCGGTTTCGGTTTTGATTTTTGTGATGATGGATTTGATTCGTGTTTGAGTATGGATGAATTTGTTTGATAATTTGGTTCTGTTTGGATTTTCTTTGATTTCGTTTTTCTGGTTTTGAGTTTGAATTGGTTTGTGGAAGATGAATGTTGATGAAGATGATTATTGTTCTGTATTTCGTTTTTGATTTTTGATTTTTTTTAGTAATTTACATTTTTGTTTTGATCTGGATTCAAAGAAGCAGATGATTCAGCGGCTGATGCATTTCTCTGACCTAGGGGACTATGCAATAAATGCACTATTTATAGTGTGTCAGAAATTAGGGTTAGGACAGGTGAAAATTTCCCCTTTTGGACAAAATTGCCCCTTTGGGCCTGATGAGGACAAAAAAAATCAGATTTGGACCTTTGGCAAACTTGACAAAAACACCCAAAAAATAATAAAAACGAAAATAAGAATAAAAAACATAAAATAAAATAATAATACATATAATAATAAATAAAAATGAATCAAATAAATAATAAATAAAATATAAAGGGATAAAAGTAATAATAATAAAAAGAAAATAAAAAGAAACCAAATAAATGAGGTATTTTAAAATACCTCTCTGTCGAAATTTCGTCAAAAACGACAAAGGAAAAAAAACAAATTTAAACGCCGAACAATAGCGATCGGTCAAAAAATGTGGTATGACAGATGCCCCTATTTAAGTTTCTTCCATCGGAGATAAAAAGAAAAAGATGATTTTTTTTTTATGATGTTTTTGTTTTGGTTCGACGATGGAAGAGACTTAAATACAGAGTACACCATTTTTTGACCGGACTGAACTATAAAATGCTATGATATGATGTTATGAGTGTTATGCTTATGAGTGTTATGTTTACAAGTGTTAGGTTTATGAGTGTTTGAATGTAATGAAGATTATTTGACAGAATTAATGAAGACAGAAAGCGATAAAGTCCTGTGTGCGGACAGAAAGTAAAGACAGAAAGTAGTAAAGTCTTGTGTGCGAACATAAGCAGATAAAGTCCTGTGAACGGACAAAAGTAAAGACAGTGTCCACCAACATTGTGGGTTGGTAAGGACAAGTAAAGGCAGTGTCTACCAACATTGTGGGATGGTAAGGACAAGTAAAGGCAGTGTTTACCAACATTGTGGGATGGCAAGGACACAACGAGGAAATAAATTGTCTGCTGTCATTGTGGGTGAGCGAGACATGACAAGAATATGTATTTGTCTGGACCAGACACACTGGAGATGACTTCTTTTGGGGAAATTAACCACAAGTTTGCAGTTGATTGTTTGCAAAACCTGCTACTTGAAATATGTTTGATGGAGACATCTCTGGACCAGACTCACTGGGGATGACTCTTTTTTTGTGATGTATGATTGATGGAGACATCTCTGGACCAGATACACTGGGGATGACTCTTTTTGTGATGTATGATTGATGGAGACATCTCTGGACCATGTGATGTATGATTGATGGAGACATCTCTAGACCAGATACACTGGAGATGACTCTTTTTGTGATGTATGATTGATGGAGATATCTCTGGACCAGATACACTGGGGATGACTCTTTTTGTGATGTATGATTGATGGAGACATCTCTGGACCAGATACACTTGGGATGACGCTTTTTGTGATGTATCATTGATGGAGACATCTCTGGACCAGATACACTGGGGATGACTCTTTTTTGATGTATTGAAGCAAGACACATGATGGTCAATGCAGTATGTATGAAATGAATTTGTTTACATGTTGTATGTAAATATGAATGTATGTATACATATGTGAATGATTGTATGTATGTATGTATGTATGTATGTATGTTATGAAGCTTGTATGTGTATGGTTGAATGATATTTGTACATGACTGGATGAGACAAAAGCTTGATTAGAAAAGATGAGCATTGGGCCGACGTATCCGTACAACCACTCAAAAGTTCTCCACTGGGGACAGCACCCTTACAGGTGAAATAAATCAGATTCCCAGGGTAAAACCCGATATGGTATGTCAATTCATGGTAAGAATGATTGCTCTTGGGGTAAAGCCCGTTGGTCAGAGGTCTGGCAGAAGTCGCCATTTTGTACACTGAAACCGAATATTTTCTCATGGTCTTGTTTCGACAGTCATGCTTTTGCTTTTTTTTTTTTTTTTTTTTTTGAAATCCCTAACTTTTACCTAAATCGTCCTTTCGGGTTTTCAATCCACCGGGAATAATATTTCTTTTTTTTGTTTTGCCCCTAATTTTTGCCTGGACCGCCCTTTCGGGTTTTCAATCCACCGGGACGCTCATTTTTGTCTAAGCCGCCCTTTCGGGTTTTCAACTTAGCGAGCTGTTCTTTTTTGCTATTTTTTTTTCTTTTTTTTTTTTTAGAAAGAAACAAGATTGATATGCTGATATGCAAACTTCTCCAAGAGATGCCATTTGCTGGTGATATGCAAACTTCTCAAAGAGATGCCATTTGCTGTTGAATGAGCCTTCCAAACGGGTCTCAGCTTTTTCTTTCACTGGGGAAAAGAAAATCATACAAGCTTTTTGAAGATAACCACTTGCTGGAGATTACCGGAGAACAATCAAGTTCGGTATTCAATTGAGGAATGTTGGACCACATGCTGAGCACATTATAGTAACACACATGTCCATAAGAACCCAAAATATCAACTTGATGATTATTGGCCCAAGGAGGAAGAAACATAACAACTACCTTGGCAGATCTGGATTGCCCCTGGAAACCACTTCAGGTGCCCCAAATGAGTGAAACATTTACTTTGAATCTTTGAAGGGTGTGCCCCTGGATGTAAAGACTTGCCCCCTGATTGGCGGGTTCCTGATGAAATTTGCCCCAAGTTAGGAGCGTTTTGAATTGATTCGTCCTTGATTAGACCAATTGATTGAATTTCCTTGATGCCAAATATAAATTTGCAGACAAAATTGTTTCTTTTGAAAAAATGTTTCTGATGTAATGTACATGCAAGTTTTGGAATCGCAAAACTTTATATAAAACATATGCGGTGTGTGTAAAAGATTGTTACTCAACAAACAGGTGGAGTTAGTTTTAACAATAATTTTGCTGATTATGCTTTCAAAGTAAACCTAGTTTCAATTAGGTCTTTTGAGGGTTATAACGTGGCCTGGTTCATGGTTTTGAAAAGAAAAGATTATTAGGCTCAAAATTCTGTTTTAACCCATCCACTCTTCTTTGATGTCCTTCATTCCTACATTCAAATAATTCATCAGATACGCTTTGGTTGACAAGATGATTTCTTTTGACAATGGTGTTTGAGATTGACACTTTGGTCGAAGCTTTGATGAGATTCTTGTAGTGGCAGTCACTTCTTCATTCACAAGCCTATCTTCAACATTTTTGCTCTTAATCCCTTATTTTTGCATGGACCAATTCTTTTGGATGTTATGGACCATCAGGATGCTCTGAATTTTGCCTAAGTCTTTTTACCTAGCGGGCTTTTTGTTGTTATTTTTATTTGTAGGACAATTGTGACTGCCACATGCTATTGTGAGTTTTGTCTACTCATGACTTCCTCTATCTCAACAGGTTTATCCTCTTCTATTGGGATGTGTCATTGGATTAATTGAAAGACTACCCTGCCCCGGGTCAAGATTAAGGGTTTTTTTATTTTATAGAAATTAGAACACCAACTTCTGGCTCAAAGGGGTTGACTACGGATTATCTCCTTATTTCTCCGGTGTTTGGGAAGTGAAACAATGCCTTACATCATCAACCGGGTCTTACCAATGAAAGCATATATCATCATATATCAGCAATTTTAAACATTTAATTTACATCATTCTCCCCTCAAGTTTGTTAATATGAAAAGTAAAATAGAAAAACATTGCCATTTGTGATGGCACAAGAAAAGAGTGAATACGAATGGATGGATTCCAAAATATGCATGCTCATTGTTTAGAAATATTAATTAAAAGATACAACTTAAAAATGTAAATAAATGCTTGGCAAGAAAGAAATTGCAATTGGAAAAATAAAAGGCCTAGTGATCCTAGGGACAAACTTCTTGATAATCTTGAAAATGACGGAGGACCCATGATTAAGCAGAGGATGAACTTTGGACGTTCGAGCTTGGATCATTAAAAGATAACATGTTGATACGGACGAAATTCTGAACCTCCTTCTTAAGAGCATAGCAGTGTTACATATCATGACCGAGTGCCCCTTGGTGGAAAGCACATGTAAGATCAGTTTGCATGGATGACACCTATTCACAGAGCATCTGATTCTCTCCTTCGAGATTTTCCATTTTCCTCTTCAAATTAGATCGACTATTGTAGATACGTGTTGCTTTGTACTGAATACGCCGAGCCACATGACTTGGACAGAGAGGAAAGAAAGGACATGAGACTTGATTTTGAAACTTTATGAATGCAGTATGATGCATGGTATATGTTATGCTAAAATATGCAAGATTTATTTTTCGAAGGACTTTAAGATAATAATTTTGTAAACATTATGAGAAATAAAGATTGCATTAATAACTCAAGGGTTACAACCATCTTTTCAAGCATAAAAACAACACATAAAATCAAGAATCGAAGTCAGAGGAAAATAAATCCCCTTGCCTCTTCTTCCGCTTGCTATCTTGTCTCAATAAGGCGTCCTTTACCCTGATCATATCTTCCTTCTCAATCAACAAACCATCTTGTAGAGAGAGCATCCTCTCTTGCTCTTTCAACTTCTCCTTCAACTCTTGGTTTTCAAGCTCAGACTCTCGGAACTTCCTCTCCCACGCATCTTTCTCAAGCCTCAATTTAGTCAATCGTTCATGGAATTCAACTATAGTCTCGAATGGGATAACCGTAGGTGGTGTAGTAGAAGAAGATGCATCAATGGAAGATGATTTCTCAAAAAAATAAGGCATTCCACGCTCCATAGCTCTACTTATTACCCACTTAGTGTACTCTTCGGAGACAATACCAAGCTTCCTTCCTAACTAATCCTTTCCTTCCCTACGGATATTATACCAAGCCCGAGCAAACTCTTTCCTTATGTATTTGTTCCCTTCTTCATTGAAATAAAATATGCCGGTCAAGAGGACACTCTCAGGCCTATCTCTCATGGGATATCTGAACTGTCGTCTAGCAAGAATAGGGTTATAACTGATTCCTCCTCGTATGCCAAGAAGAGGCACATTGGGGAAATCTCCACAACTATCAATGATTGCTCCTACATCAGAAGATGCATTATACCAAACTATATCAGCCGAAGTAGAGGCATAATCCTTTGGGACCACCGGAGCTTCTCTGGGTTCTCTTTGAAGCGGCTGGTCTGAGGTAGGTGTGAAATAAACCACCTATATAGCAAGGGCGCACAACAAATGATAAGTCTGTTACCCTTTTGAGTCCTATGGTGAATGGAATGGTAAGCATCCACAAGTAAGGTAGGAACATGATTTCCTCCCAAGAAGATTTGTATAGCACTACTATTAACAAAGTAGTCGACGTTGGGGAATAATACCAGCCCATAGATGAGTAGAGCGAGGATAGCTTCGAAAGCGTCCACACTCCCCTTTTCAGCAAACATAAACGCCTTTCCGAATAGGAAATTGGAGGTCAATCCTTGAGATCCCCCCTTTTTAGTGATGTTGGAGGATATGTCAGAGCTATTCAAATTGAGAGCCTTTGCAATAACTGAGGGTGCGGGAAATTTTTCCAAGCCGGTATAAGGTACTTTGTTGGAGATCGGCAAACCAACCCAATAAGAATATTCCTCTAGAGTAGGAACCAACATAGTGAACAAAAGTGAAGCAGTGATAAATTGGATCATAAAACTGGATGAGTGTATTAAGAGCCCCTTCTTCAACATTAGTATTGAGGATACTCAAAAGCTTCCCATATTGTTTTTTGAAATCATCGGGGAATGGGACCAGAGATCCTAGCTCCTTGAAACTGTAAGTCTTAGTATGCCTTTTCCTTAGGTCCATAATCTGTGATGTTTACAAAATAATTCTCTTAGGTCCTTCGAAAAGATTTTTTTTTAAAAATGAATGCATGGATGGATGATTATGTTACAATGATTCACAACATAGCTTGAAGGTTAGGATAAAAATGATGGAGCTTAAGGGTAAAAGCCCTCCCATAGGATAAGTACTAAGGTTATTTGTACCTGCATTACGGGTTCTACAAAGTTCCCAAAATCATCAACCTCCTCATGAACATCACTGGATTACGTGACTACTCTCGTTCCAATAATATTCACAAGATGATCTCGTTTGAGTGTAGTCTCGCGTGACAACTAAATTCAAGGCTACTCTTGATTAGTCACCGCACTACGCCCTAAAAGGCCAAGATGGGTTAAGGTGATTCTAAAGGTTCTCGGCTTCTCCGGACACTCACATTGAAAGTAATAACACCATCATGACTTATCATGACGACGAGTACTACCGTCGTGAGGCCTCCACCGAGCGGGATCATATCACATGTGCTTCATAATCTAAAGACATGTCACTATGATTTCATCCCATCCTATCTTATTGTGTCGCTCAAGCCCGGGTTAGGACTTATCTCACCACTCAAAGCAAACCCAAGTATATAAACATACAGTCACACAAACAAAGGAATAATATCGCAAAAATAAAGATTAAAAACAAGTTAGGTTCAACCCGCTTGGTTGTCCCCAGTGAAGTCGCCATTTCTGTCGCGGTGCTTTTTGAATATCGAGTTATTAATTAACTTCGAATCGCAATTTAATGTTCCACCACCGATCTTTAATTTATCCGAGGGAAAGGGAAAAAGTTCGAAAAACCCTATTTTTTAGAGATCAAGGTTCGGGGGTTGGTTATACGAAGGGAAGGTACTAGCACCCTAAGTATCTATAGTACTCTATAGGAACCTCTTGTTTTTATTCTAACTTTGCGCTTAATTTTAATTGCTTGTAAAAATGTATAAGTATAGGAATTAAAGTGATGATAAAAAAAGTTTAAAGTGATGAAAAAGAAGAAAAATGTTTTTGTTGATTTTATTGATTGGAGAAACAAGTCTCATGCCTACGTACCCGAGGGATCAAACCACCGTAGTTTGGGATAAAAATTGCGAGTAAATTTGTTTGTTTGATTTTAAGGTTTTGAAAATGGTTTTAAAGACCAAAAGTCAAAAGTGACAAAATGTGAGTTTGATTGATGTTAGTTTGTGAAGAAAGTCTATATGGTTAAATTGATTGAAGTTTGATTTATGAAAAGAGACGTGAACACTTGGTTTAAAATCCAAGGTTTATTGAGAAAAGGTTGAGTGATAAAAGACACTTGGTTTAAAATCCAAGGTTTTTGCATGATAAAGATGTATGAATGAAGAAAATGCACTTGGTTTAAATTCCAAGGTTTTTAGCGATAAAAGAAGCCATTGGTGTAAAGTCCAAGGCACTTGGTTTAAAATCCAAGTTTAGCGATGAAAAAGAACTCTTGGGTTAAAATCCAAGGTTTTTGCGGTAAAAAGAAACGTTTGGTTTAAAGTCCAAAGTTTTGAAAAATGCTTGATGACAAAATATTTTTGATGTTTTTCGATGTTTGAAAATAAATTGTTTTGATTTTTTTTATTTGAAGAGGTGTTGACCTCGTTTTTTGAGAATAAAGTGACTAATTATTTCAATTGGAATGTTGGGTTCCAAATTTTAAAAAAAAGGTAGGCGAAAAATAATGCTAACGTCGGAATAAGCAAATTAAGCGCGAAGACAATCCGTAATGATATTTTGATCAAAACGATGTCTATTCCTCGGAATTTAATATTCTAACGCTTTTGCGGAAAGCAATAAAAATAAATATGCATGAGATGCAATTTTTCATTTATAGTGTACATTTGGTACAAATTTTTTATTCAAAGTGACATATAATTTGGAACGGAGGGAGTAATAATAATTTATGATATTTTTAGAGACTCCTCCTTAAAACCATGTAATGTACAATGGTTCTTCACACACCCACTTTTTCACTCCACATAATTTTCTCTTTCTTCCACCTAATCATTCAACACACATTCAACTTTTCCCCTCTCCAATGGTTATCTATTCAACACCCTACCCCACCACTTTCTCTACCCTCACCACTTTCTATTTCATATTCTTATTTAAATTTAAATTTTTGTTTTTATGATTAAACAAAATTATAATTATCGATTAAAATTAAATTAAAATAATACACTTAACAAAATTTATTTAAATAATTTTTTTTATTTTCTTAATTTAAAATGCTTGATTATTGAGATCCATTTCACTAAAAAAAATTAAAACTTCAAAATAAAGACTAATCGAAAGATAATAATAGGATTATGATAGTGAAATACTTAATTTTTTTTCTATGTCCAAATCAAATGAACCAAGTCTCTATTTATAGAGAAAAATATATTATGAATTTTGGTAAAAAAATAAAAAATTAATTTGCAACGAAATAATTAAGTTCAAAGTATTAATGTTATAAGAATCCGGAGAACCAATCAGACGAAGCCATGTGTCCTTATCTCTTTCTCTCTCCGCGTTTCACTCTCGCCCACTCTCCTCACCCACGCGTGTATCACACGCGCCCTGCTGCAACCAAACAGAACCCGCCGTGTGGCCCCCTTGCCCCTGCGTCAGATTCAACACCAGTTGAAGCATTTCATCACTCAACTCCTCCACATAATTTTTTCAACACTCTCCCAATGATTTCAATAGTTGAATCACTCATTCAACACCCTTTTTTCTTTCCATTGCACATGGTAATAAACATCAAATTCTCATTTTATGATATTTTTGAACCTTTTATTGCCTTATGTGTAGTTACCTCCATCTATATTATTTTATTTTGATTTCTTTTTGTGACTAATATGATAAAAACAACGTATAAAAATGGTTTTTTTTTTGACAGAACGTATAAAAATGGTTGAGTGAACCAAAAAATGGAAATAAAAAGAGTGAGGATCACTCATTAGTACGTCCACACACGGATTGCAGTCACTAATGTGTGAGTCCAATCTATCTCATTTAGGGACGATCGTATCTGAACCAATCTAAATCGAAATCGTATTTAGTTTAAATCGTAGGAATCATTTTTCTTCCAAACTGCACGGTTTGGTTTGATTTGCAGTTTTCATTTTAGAAAATCGAACCAAACCGCAATACTTAACTTAACTCTATCAACTGATAGCAATCAACCTATTATTACCTAGTCCAACTTAGCAAACCTAACTCAAATTGAGTACATAAAACAGTAGGTTGTCAAAACATATCATTTAACGCGATACAAAACTATATCATGTAGATAATACTACCATTTTTGTTTTGAATTGGACTTTAATATAAAAAAAAAATATAGAATATTATTTGTTTACAAATATTATTGTTTTGCCATCCTTGATTTTACTTAAGAGAGAAGCCAAACATAATCATTAAACCAAGAGCATTTTTCACTTTTCTGCATTTTATTGGAGTAAATTTTAAAAGTAATTTACAAAATTCATAAATGGAATAAAACACTCATCACATTAATTCTTTTAACTACTATTTAAGATACTACCGATAATAGGGTCTTGCTAACGTGTACCAAAAAGTACATGTTGAGAAATCAATAAATGGAAATTATGTTTTGGAAAGAAAAGAAATATTCCTCCTAAAATTTTAAGGAAATAATTAGTATGTAATAATTGAAAATAATAAGTAGAAAAAACTATTGGAAGTAAAAGAGTATACTCCCTCTGGACTTAAAATTCATTTTATAACAAAATAATTTTTGAAAGAAACTTAATTGTATAACATAAACATAAAAAAAAATAAATAAATTAAATCTATAACAAACAGCTCAACACAAATATAGTGGTTTGTATCTTATGAACTCTCCTGTTTCCTTTATTCCTGGTGACCTCTCTTGTTTCACACTTCAGCAGCAGCATCCAAGAATTATTGTCTTACAACACTTGAAACTGTTTGCAAAGGGAGATTACCCGACAAAATATTACACACTCCTCGTAAAAAGTCATACATTTTGGAGACCAAGCCTTGCTCTTCCAAATAATGTGACAAGTGAGCGATTATTAGGAAGAGACAATTCTTCTAGTGCTTTTGCATCAGTGCACTGCTTGACGGGTGATTTGGTTTTCGGACATGGTTGAGGGGTCCCTTCAAGCACAAGATAACAGTTTACAGGTTTGACAAATGCATCAACATCATCAGAAGTTTCCACACAATCATATCCGGAAACTTCAGCACAGAATTATTGAGACCGGCTTTAGAGTTAAAACAGTATTTCTTAACATAATTGAGCTCCATAGCCCTGGATCGAGAGGTGTTGGAACAAAGTTCACATTGGTATGTGAATTGAAAATAAAATTGAGTCCCACATCGGATACTAGAACATATTAGTGTGTGTACCATACTAATGTGTATTTTTTGAGAATAAAAATATCAATTAAGGTTGCATTTGCACCTTTTTATTATGAATAACACGTTACTTTTATTCTTTAATGAATGAATGAAAGACGTTACTTATTAAAAACCAAATATGCTTCCTTTGCATCCACTCAATTTACAAGCTGCCGAAAAGAGAGAAAATTCTCAGTTTTGATAACCATTCCAAGGAAAAGAGAGAAAATCCGTAATTCTCAATTATAATTAATTAATAAGGCAATGAATAATTGTTAGATTAGCAAGCAATAATAAAGTATGTTAGTAACAATAATAATGATAAGTTAGTAAGTTAGTATCAATTAATTAGACATAATGAGCATAAAAAAAAAGTTAGATTAGTGAGCAAATATATATAAAACATGAATTAGAGCAAAAAATAAACACAAATAATCATGAAATAAAAAAAAATTAAAAGAACCTCAAATTAGTGCTTATTTTGGATTTAATAGCTCATTGAAGCACATTCCATAAGCACTTTTATCATTGGTTAAAAAATAAAATAAAAAAATAAATAAAAACAGGAGGGGTGCAAATATCAAAACGAAAATAAAAGGGGGTGCAAAAAGCACTACTGGGACCAAGCCCAACTAGGGGGCGTGGCCCAGTAGGGGGTGTGTGAAGTAAAACAAGCAAAACTGAATCAGAGCCGTCTGATTGATCAGACAGCTCTGATTTGATCACAGGTAAAACAAATTAGAAACGTTAGATCAAGATCAAATGGACAAAGGCGCGCAGACGCACCGTAAGGACGTGCACCTGCGCGCACAGGATCATGAAGGGGGTATAAATAGAAAACCCTATAAAAAAAACACAAATCTCAAATCCTCATTCTTTTCTCTCGGCGCCGCGACCATACCCTTACCTTCTCTCTCGGCTCTTTCTCTCCTCCCTCAAAACTCCAAATTCAAAAAATGTTTCAACACCAAATATATACACAATCCTCTCCTAAGCTCAAATCAAAACTCAAAAAAGCAAGAAAAAAACCAACAACAGGCCGAAACGAATTGAGAAATAAACGAAATGGTAAAACGAAGTTCAACCTTCTTTGATCCACTGATCTCTCTTCTTCTCTTCTGTTTCCGTTTTTGATTTCGTTTTCTCTGTTTGATTCGATCTCGATCTCGTTTTGGGTTTGAACGATTGCTATCTTGGATTTGATTTCTGGGTTATGAACTTCGAATGATTTCGATTCTGTTTTGCGGTTTCGGTTTTGATTTTTGTGATGATGGATTTGATTCGTGTTTAAGTATGGATGAATTTGTTTGATAATTTGGTCTTGTTTGGATTTTCTTTGATTTCGTTTTTCTGGTTTTGAGTTTGAATTGGTTTGTGGAAGATGAATGTTGATGAAGATGATTATTGTTCTGGATTTCGTTTTAGGGAAACATTAATATTTTGAAGCACATGGGAATGATATGAAATTGCTTATTATCTTTACTTATTATTTTTTTTAACAATAATTTTGTTTGAATGTAAAAATTGCGGGAAACAAAAGATAGAGATAAGAGTTTAAAAAAAGTTGTTGGGAGACAAAAAAAAACGTTTAAAAACAATTGTGGGAAACCCAAAAAAAAATGCGTTCAAAAGAAATTGTGGGAAAAAAAATGCATTTAAAACAATGATGGGAAACCAAAAAAAAAAGGTTTAAATTTTTTTTTTTTAAAAAAAAAGGCTAATAGCGGCGGTTCAAACCGCCGCTATAAGCTTACAGAATTGGAGAAATAAGGAGAAACAGCGGCGGTTCAAACCGCCGCCAAATCACAACAACCGACGCTAACATCCTACCGGCGGTTATTCCAACGGTTCTCAGATCCGCCGCTATATGTTGTAGCGTCGCCTCCATTTTCGACGCTTGGTCAACCGCCTCAAATTGCAATTAGCAGCGGTTCGAACCGCCGCTGTTGCCCAAATTCAACTGCCGCCGCCTGTTGTATTTAATGTAGTGACAAAACATATATCAATGTCACATATCAAACATTTAGTCAAAGACAATGATAATATACTTTATCAAATATATCAACTACCAAATATATCAATCATCGAAATTTAATCATATATAATGTATATAAACCCAATCATAATTATTCACTGAAGGTTAGTCTTCTAACTTAGTTAGTGTTGAGTTTTGAAGATTGGCTTCATTTTTGGTAAAATAAGCCTAAGGCCAAATGTGGGTACCAATACAGTAACATTGGGAACCACGGCCTGATAACGCGCCTTATCCTTATCTTGATCTAAAGCGCACGGATATGTTTGAAGAATTGAAGAAACAAACTTGGGCTTCCTTATTCAACAAGGAACAAGTTTGTTAGCTGAAGATTGAAGATCTACAGTTGGAGTTTAAAAAGATAAAAAAAAATCAAATATTATTTGTTTGAAGATAAAAACAAATCAATATTATTTGTTTGGTAAAAGATAAAAACAAATCAATATTATTTGTTTGTCAAAGGATAAAAACAAATCAATATTATTTGTTTGGTCAAGAGGATCGATAAAAGATAAAACAAACAAATATTAAATATTTGTGTAACAAATTATCTTTTGAAGCAAACCGATTTAAATCAAAGATAAGTTTGCAACAACCGATCCTATTCTTCATGAAGCCAAGGAGATTCAAGACTCTATATAAAGAAGCAAGCTTCATTCGTTGAAGAGTACCTGAAACCATTGAAGATACAAACGCTACAGAGCGATTGAGAAGTTTTAGGCCTAGGATTTAGTGTGATCCTAGTTATTCTTTTGAGTATCACGATTGATACTTGATTAAGGATAGTCGTTCACTCTTAAGCTTTTACGCACAGAGTGTGAATAGTTTTTAGAACAGAATTTAAAAATCCACAGGTTGTGTGGTTGAGGGGAAGTGAGAGGGGTCTCATACTTAGGACATTCTTAGGTAGAAATCTATACGGGTAGTTGCTAGGTGATAAGCTGTAAACGGGGGGTTTGCGGAGAGCTTTGAACTACTTTACCATAGTGGATTTCTTTCCTGGATTGGTATCCCCCAGAGTAGGTGAGTTGCACCGAACTGGGTTAACAATAACTTGTGTTATTTAAAATTCTGTCGTTTTATTATTGCGTGTCCAGGAGGACCAGTGTTGCAACATCGTGCACCACATTGGTCCCTCACGTGCCAGAATTTCAATTGGCATCAGAGCAGGCACCCTAGGTGATTGGGTGAGCTCCAGGGAAGATACTTTCTGGCAAGATGGACAGAGAAGGAGGACTCATGAACAGACCACCACTTCTGGACGGCTCAAACTTTGATTATTGGAAATCAAGGATGATTGCATTCCTAAAGTCCCTTGATAGCAGGACTTGGAAAGCAGTTCTCAACGGATGGGAGCACCCCAAGGTCAAAGATGCAAACGGAGCCGATACTCAGGAGCTGAAACCAGAAGAAGAATGGACAGCTGCAGAAGACACACTAGCACTGGGAAATTCAAAAGCATTAAATGCTTTATTCAATCGAGTTGACAAAAACATGTTCAAGCTAATCAAACAATGCACAACAGCCAAAGAAGCTTGGGAAATCCTCATCACAGCTCATGAAGGAACAAGCAAGGTGAAGATGTCTAGACTCCAAATTCTAACCACCCAGTTTGAAAGTCTGAAGATGAAAGAAGAAGAAATAGTGCATGACTTTCACATGAGCATACTTGACTATGCAAACACCTTTGATTCTTTAGGTGAAAAAATACCTGAAGAAAAACTGGTAAGAAAACTCCTCAAATCCTTACCACCCAGGTTTGACATGAAAGTCATTGCCATTGAAGAATTTAGAGAAATTATAAGCATGAAACTGGATGAACTAGTAGGTTCCCTTCAAACCTTTGAACTCTCTATGAAAGACAGAACTGAAAAGAAGAACAAGAGCATTGCTTTTGTTTCCAATGCTGATGAAGAGTCAGAGAGTGACAAAGAAGTTGATGAAAGCATCTCAGATGCCCTAGTATTACTTAGAAGACAATTCAACAAAATACTAAGGAGGGCGAAGTCAAGGCCTAATGTGAAGCACATTCAGCCCGACATCAACAGACCGGGCAGTACATCAAGGAAGTCAAGAACTGAAAACAGATCCAATCAAGGAAAAGGAATTCAGTGCCATGAGTGTGAAGGCTATGGACATATAAGGCCAGAATGTCCAACCTATCTGAAGAAACAGAAGAAAGGTCTAAATGTCATATCCTGGTCTGAAGAAGAAGACTCTGATAGTGACGATGAAGGAACCAAATCAGTCAATGTCATGACTGGAAGATGCTTGTCAGACTCAGATTCTGATGATGATGTCTCCTATAACAAACTTTCTGCAACCTACAAGGAGCTGTGCATCAAAAGTGGAGAACTTTGCAAGACAAATGAGGAGCAAAGGAAGACCATTGCCCAACATGAAAAAGAAAAGCAAGTGCACCTGTCTACCATAGCTAATCTTGAGAAAGAAGCAAGCATGCTAAAATCCCAATTTGAAAGCGTGGACAAACAACTCATATTGCTAAACAATGGCACCGACAGGTTAGATGGGATTATGGATGCAAATAAATGGACCAAACAAGGCAAAGGATTGGGCTATCATTCCCCAAAGAAACAAGCCTCTGGACCTGCCAAGAAATTTGCTCCAGTCAACCTTTGGTATAGAACCAGAAAGCAAGGTCAAATGTTTTCACATCCAGCACCCCACCAGAGAAGGTCCAGGAAGTGCCAACATTATGGACCACATCAGCGACCTCCAAGGTATGAATCATGGAGATGCCACTACTGTGGGAAGTATGGACACATAAAGGCCCAATGCTATAAGCTTCATGGTTATCCAGACAAAGGAAGACAAGTTAACCCAACTCTGAAAAAGGCTGAAAACAAGAAGTTTTGGAAGACCAAATCCAATGTTGAAGTCAAAGCTCTTATTGCTCACACATCCTTCAAAGTCTCTTCAAAAGAAGATTGGTACTTTGATAGTGGATGTTCTAGACACATGACTGGTGAAAAGAAATACGTCAATTAAATAAATCCATACACCACCAGTTTTGTGACCTTTGGAGATGGAGCAAAAGGAGAAATCAAGGGGATTGGAAATCTAATCAACAAAGGATTACCAAAGCTCAATGATGTACTATTGGTAAAAGGACTGACTGCTAACTGATAAGCATAAGTCAGTTATGTAACCAAGGGCTGAAGGCGAACTTCACCAAGAGTGAATGTTTGAACACTAATGACAAAAATACAGTGATCATGAAGGGAGCAAGGTCCAAGGAAACAACACACTCATCTATCACTAATTTACTTAGCAAGGAGGATGAAGTAAGGCTGTGGCACCAAAAGCATGGGCATTTGCACCTCAAAGGAATGAAGAGGATTATAGCTGAAGATGCCATAAGAGGAATACCCAAGCTCAGTATTGAAGAAGGAAGCATATGTGGAGAGTGTCAAGTAGGGAAGCAGACCAAAATGTCGCACCCAAGGTTGGAACATCAGACCACAACCAAAGTACTTGAACTACTCTATATAGACTTAAAGGTACCAAATGCGGTCCCAAATGTTGACACATCAATCGACAACACTGAAGATCAAGAGACTCAAGAAGAAACTAACTCAGAAATAGAAGGTCAACCAGCCAAGAAAGGTCCATCTATCAGAGTTCAGAAGAATCATCCTAAAGAACTCATCATTGGAAATCCAAATCAAGGCATCACTACAAGGAGATCTAATGAGCTAGTGGCCAACTCATGTTTTGTATCCAAAATTGAACCAAAGAATGTGAAAGAAGCTCTCACAGATGAATTTTGGATCAATGTAATGCAAGAGGAGCTAAATGAGTTCAAGAGGAATGAAGTATGGGACTTAGTTCCTAGACCCAAAGGTGTAAATATCATTGGCACTAAGTGGGTTTACAAGAACAAGTCTGATGAGAAGGGAACTATCACTAGAAACAAAGCAAGACTAGTTGCTCAAGGTTATACTCAGATTGAAGGGGTAGACTTTGATGAAACATTTGCTCCAGTAGCACGCCTTGAGTCCATAAGGTTACTATTAGGAGTTGCTTGTATTCTGAGGTTCAAATTGTTCCAGATGAATGTAAAGAGTGCCTTCCTAAATGGGTACCTTAAGGAAGAAGAATATGTGGAGCAGCCTAAAGGGTTTGTAGATCCCCACCTATCAGATCATGTATACAAACTGAAGAAGGTGCTTTATGGCCTAAAGTAAGCTCCAAGGGCATGGTATGAAAGGTTGACAACATACCTGGTGAAGAATGGCTACAGGAAGGGAGAGACAGACAAAACCTTGTTTGTCAAAGAAGAAAAAGGAAAGCTCATGATTGCACAAATTCATGTGGACAATATTGTCTTTGGAGGGATGTCAGACACAATGATTCGACATTTTGTCCATCAGATGCAGTCTGAATTTGAGATGAGCTTAGTAGGAGAGCTGACCTACTTCCTTGGGCTTCAAGTCAAGCAAATGGAAGACACAATATTCATCTCTCAAAGCAAATATGCCAAAAATATTGTGAAGAAGTTTGGGATGGAGAATGCTAGTCACAAAAGGACTCCTGGAGCAACACACTTAAAACTCACCAAGGATGAGAAAGGTGTTGATGTAGATCAAAGTCAGTATAGAAGCATGATAGGAAGCCTTCTATATCTCACTGCTAGTAGGCCAAACATTGCCTTTGCAGTTGGAGTATGTTCTAGATATCAAGCTGCACCAAAGATGAGCCACCTCACACAAGTCAAGAGAATTCTCAAGTATGTGAGTGGAACATGCAACTATGGCATCATGTACTCCCATGGTGAAGACTCAAAGTTGGTTGGGTACTGTGATGCAGATTGGGCAGGAAGTGCAGATGATAGGAAGAGTACCTCCTCAGGTGGATGTTTCTTTTTGGGGAATAACTTAATCTCCTGGTTCAGCAAGAAACAAAATAGTGTATCACTATCCATAGCTGAGGCAGAGTATATTGCAGCTGGTAGTAGTTGCTCTCAGATCCTATGGATGAAGCAGATGCTAAGTGAGTACAATGTGGGGCAATATGTTATGACATTGTACTGCGATAACTTAAGTGCTATAAATATTTCCAAGAATCATATTCAGCATAGTAGGACAAAGCACATTGATACAAGGCATCACTTCATTAGAGATTTGGTGGAAGAAAATATTGTGACCTTGGAACATGTGACTACTGAAGGTCAAATTGTAGATATATTTACCAAGGCATTGGATGCAACACAATTTGAAAGGCTCAGGGGCAAACTTGGAATTTGCCTTTGTGAAGACTTGTAGCAACTACAGTTGGTGATGTGTGCAACAATTCCACTTTCCCTCCATTTATTGTTGCACGCAAATTCAAACCCACCATCATTACCTCCACTCCCCAAAACACGCCACCTACCAAATCTCTCCATTAACTCTCCAAAACCTTTCACCTCCAATACATCGCCCGTCAGCCAACAACCTTCGCCTATAAATACCCATCATCCCCCATTCATCAAACCTTTTCAGAAACCTCTCACCTTTGCAAAACCTCTTCACAAAAACCTCACCCTTTTCTCAACCCTTCACCTTCGAACCCACACCATCACCATGACCAACTCCACTGAAGTTACTCCAAGCAAAAGCCAAGCATCCAATTCACCTTCTGTATCGAAAAACCCTAACATACGGAATGATACAAACGAGCAAAGCTCCGTCATGATGGAAGTTGAGAATCAACCACTCGACACTGTTCATCCATCAGAAGAAAAGGTGAATAAATCCAAGAAGAAAAAGAGATCGTCAAAGAAGGAAGGTAAATCCTCTGGTTCGATTAAATGGTCCAAGAAAGAGAAGAAGAAATCAAAATCGAAGATCTCTGGATCAAGAACTGTTCATACAATGACCAGTTTGTACATTGATCCACTTGAACATGAACATGCAAGACCTGATGAGACTGAACAGGTGGAAAACGAAGTTGAAAAGTCAACCCATAAGGAAGAAGGGTCTTACAAGGTCAATGAAGAGTCAAACCCCAAGGACTCTGAAGACTCACCAAAAGAGAGTGAGAATGCTGATCCTGAGAAGGTTGTGGACCAAGTGCTTGAAGATCTGAACAAACAAGCAACTGGGTCAGATGTGGAACCGAATGTTGGCACATTGGTTCCGGAAGAAGGACAGGTACAAGACACTGTTCCAGATTCACCAGAGAACACCACTACTTCTGGTGATAAGCAATTGACTGTTGATGAAGGCTCCAAGGGTGACACTCAGTCTAAAAAGAGTGAAGAACCTAAGGCAAGAGAAGAAGGAGAGAAGAATGCTGAAGACAAGGATATGGAAACAAGTCATGACCTTGTGGTTGTGGAGACCTATACAGAGAATCCACCATCTGAGAAGACTTCTACTCAGAGTATTGCAAGAAGAACAAGGAGTGCTAGGGCTGTGGTGACTACAAACACAACAGAGACTCATGTGAAGAAGACTTTGAAGAAACCAGCAAGTTATCTACCAACTAGGCCAAAGAGTACACCTCCAAAGAAGCCTGCTCTCAAAAGATAGGCTCCCCTATCTGAGTTTGATTCTGATTATGATGTGGAGCACAATGTCACTGAAATTGGTGACTCAGAAGAAGAAGCAAGTCCTAAGGCGAGACAGAATGCGCTTACACTTGCAGCCTCTGGAAGGAAGAAGTTCAAGGGCAAGAAGATTCCTCAGAATATTGGTGAAGCACCAATGGATAACATATTTTTTCACTCTGTTACTGGTGTGCAAAGATGACCTTATGTCTACAATAGAAGGCTAGGGCTTGAGAGAGAGCTAAGCAAGGATGCCTTGAAGAACAGGGATGTGATGAACCTGATCAAGAAGGCTGGATTAAGGAGGACTGTGTCTGAGTTTGGAGACTGTTTTGAGAAGCTAGTGAAGGAATTTTTAGCAAATATTCCTGAAGATTGTGATGACCCTATGAGTAGGGAATATCAAAAGGTGTATGTCCCAGGCAAGTGTGTGAATTTCTCCCCCACTGTGATCAACAAGTACCTTGGAAGAAGTGAAGACCCTCAACCAGAGCTGGAGATGTCTTATAATGAAGTGTGCACGGCCATCACAGGAAATCAAGTGAAGATTTGGCCTAGGAAAAGGAAGCTGTCTGCAACAAAATTGACACCCAAGTATGCCATTCTCAACAAAATTGGAGCTGCAAATTGGGTACCCAATTCCCACACTTCTGATGTGGCTAGGTTTATTTAAGTCATTGGTAATGGATTAAACTATGACTTTGGAACCTATATTTTTGAAAAGATTATGAAGGAAGCCAAGACCTTTGCTGCCAAGTGGCCCATACCTTTTCCTAGTTTGATATGTGGAATTATATTGAACCAACACCCTGAGGTCATTAGAGATGACATTGCCTGCAAGAGGAACTCTCCTCTCATCATCAGTGCAAAGATGCTGGAGGGGTTGAATGTGGTAGCTGATGTTGGGACATCCAAGACTACTGCTGTGACAGGGAAGATGACTAGGAAGCAGATGATTGCCCAACTGAACGAGAACAGGTCCAAGCTAGATGCTGTGATTAAGGCACTAGAACTTGAGGAAAGCCAAGCTGAGGAGGAGTTTGAGGCTGATTTGAATGCTGCAATGATGAAGACACTGATCAGGAAGAAGAGAATGACACCGAGGAAGTGGTGGAAACTGACAGTGAAGGCTTTTGAAGACTCTCCCTGGGATTTTTACAGATCTTTTTATGTATTTTTGTGGGCTACGCCCTGGATTTGATGCACTATCTGTGCTATGGTCTGTAATATGCACTCTGCTATATCTACTGCTATTATTTGGTTTTCTACTATGCAGGATTTTTGACTTTATTTGTCAAAATTTTATGGCTAAAAAGGGGGAGTAACATCCTAGCTTTTTTGGTCTGAGGTGGGCAAACATGTGTTGCACATTGCCACCTGCAGTAGCATAGATAATATGTCCTTGAAACATGACATATGAAAGCAGCTCTGATGCAGCTCTGAAACCACATGAAGACTAATATTACTCTGATAAGGCAAATAGGAGTAGTATATGTATGTGTGGTTGTTTATATACCTAAAGTATCTGGTCTGATATTTAGGGGGAGTGAGATATATATATGCATGGAGAGGGCAGCAACACAGGGGGAGTAGAATATATATATATCTGAAGATGTTGTTTATGCATGTGAGAATTTATTTTTCTCAAATGAAGATGCATACTGAATGTGAAGTCAAATGTCACCACATCCTGCAATGTGACTTTGAACTTCACCAGAGAATTTATTTTTCTCAACTGCTAAAGGAATTTATTTTTCCTTGATTGATCTCTGAGAGAACTTGTGTTCTCAGTCTGAGGAAGTTTATTTCTTCCTGAAGAGATTGATTTGTGAGAGTTTATTTCTCTCATGTGTGTGTGAGGCCAAGACTACAAGTTTCCGCTGCAGGCCTCTGATGAGTTTATCTTCCCAGAACAAGTGGCTAGGCGCTAGATTATTTTAGCCCAAAAATTTGCCAAAGGGGGAGATTGTTGAGTTTTGAAGATTGGCTTCATTTTTGGTAAAATAAGCCTGAGGCCAAATGTGGTTACCAATGCAGTAACATTGGGAACCACGGCCTGATAACGCGCCTTATCGTTATCTTGATCTAAAGCGCGCGGATATGTTTGAAGAATTGAAGAAACAAACTTGGGCTTCCTTATTCAACAAGGAACAAGTTTGTTAGCTAAAGATTGAAGATCTACAACTGGAGTTTAAAAAGATAAAAACAAATCAAATATTATTTTTTTGAAGATAAAAACAAATCAATATAATTTGTTTGGTCAAGAGGATCGGTAAAAGATAAAACAAACAAATATTAAATGTTTGTGTAACAAATTATCTTTTGAAGCAAACGGATTTAAATCAAAGATAAGTTTGCAACAACCGATCATATTCTTCATGAAGCCAAGGAGATTCAAGACTCTATATAAAGAAGCAAACTTCATTCATTGAAGAGTACCTGAAACCATTGAAGATACAAACGCTATAGAGCGATTGAGAAGTTTTAGGCCTAGGATTTAGTGTGATCCTAGTTATTCTTTTGAGTATCACGATTGATACTTGATTAAGGATAGTCGTTCACTCTTAAGCTTTTACGCACAGAGTGTGAATAGTTTTTAGAACAGAATTTAAAAATCCACAGGTTGTGTGGTTAAGGGGAAGTGAGAGGGGTCTCATACTTAGGACGTTCTTAGGTAGAAATCTATACGGGTAGTTGCTAGGTGATAAGCTGTAAACGGGGCGTTTGCGGAGAGCTTTGAACTACTTTACCATAGTGGATTTCCTTCCTGGATTGGTATCCCCCAGAGTAGGTGAGTTGCACCGAACTGGGTTAACAATAACTTGTGTTATTTAAAATTCTGTCGTTTTATTATTGCGTGTCCAGGAGGACCAGTGTTGCAACATCGTGCACCACATTGGTCCCTCACGTGCCAGAATTTCAGTTAGTAACCTCTTTCTTCAACCTACTCCATGGAGATCACTATTATGAGCGTAAGGCTGTTTCAACTGCCATATCATGGTCGTTTGCAACGAACATATATCAAATATGTCTCAACCATTCTGGCCCGAGCGCTGCACCTTATTATAGATAGTCCTGCATAGTCAGGTTTCACCACGTCAGGTTGTATGTTTCCTCCAGTCAGAGTTGCTATCAATGACTATTTGTAGGAGTTCAAAACGCCGGTGAACCCCATTAGGTCTGGAGGCGACCCAGCCGAACCTATCCTTGTAACACCCTACTTAAATCTACCCAAAAATTTCAACCAAATAAATAATAAAATACATGTAGAAACAAGTAGAGCGTTACATGTCAAATTTAAACATCTAGCAATAGCATATAATTCATTTAATTCATGTTTATCACATTCATTACAGCGGAATAAATAAAACATCCCCATCTATATCATGATTAAGACTTGGAAATCATAAATAAGTCACTAACTAAAATATTACCACCATAAGTCACATCATTGGACTATAAGCATCACCTTCCATAAAGTCATAATTAAATATTCAATAGTTATAACAAATTGTAACACCCCGATTTTTAAAGAGGAAGCAAAGGGCATATTTTTTTTTTTTTTTGAAATAAAACACGCCTTTTAAAATAAATATCAGAGCGCGCGTGAACTCATAATTGGCTCAAGTATTTGAATCATACAATTTTAGAAAATAAACATACAATGACAAGCATTGCAAATGGGCTTTCGGAAAAGCAAGTGTGTACCTGAATAATATTACAACATCAAAAGGATACAATTAGTTCACAAACCACAAAGCCGGTTTTATGAACCTAATGTATCGCAAAGCCCAATGGCATAATAGTTTCATAGTTTGAGTATAGAAGTATTAATACAAACCGATGACCAAAATAAAATCTAGACACTAAGCCTAGTCAAAAGAAGTAGTCTAGCTACGCCGTCTAATCTACTGGATGGTCCTCAAAGTCCTCGCCTTCTAAGCTACCCGCGGCATCACAAGCAACTCCATCATCTAGGGAGGGAGGAGCCGGAAATATTCGCATGCAAAGTGCAAGGGTCACCGACGGTAACAAATATACAAATAGCATATAGCATAAAGAGCAAGTAATAGGCAATTATCATTTAATTCAAGTATTGAGAAATTAACACATCAAAGTACTCAAACATAATAAATAAAATGCGCACCAAGCCTAAAATGCGACCTCTAATGAATGGTGTGAGCATCCCTAACCGGGCCTATTTCACATGCATGAATTCCGGAATTTAACCTTCCCGTGAGAAGTTGTAAATGGCCGTAGCACACTTACCAAAAGCAAATCAATAAAATCCCGTAGGATAAAAGTGGACCCGTTCCCGATAGCCACACCCCGTAATCCATTCCCGATAATTACGTATTGGACTCAATAACATCCC
Source organism: Trifolium subterraneum (assembly GCA_951799995.1). Taxonomy (NCBI): domain Eukaryota; kingdom Viridiplantae; phylum Streptophyta; class Magnoliopsida; order Fabales; family Fabaceae; genus Trifolium; species Trifolium subterraneum. The sequence continues at coordinate 34,725,772 of OX637467.1, forward strand.
GTAGGATTAAGGTGGATCCATTCCCGATAATCTCACCCGCGGTTCATTCCCGATAACCACTTACTATGAATGCATGAGCATACGATTCCCCATATATGCTAATGCAAATCCTATTCTCAATCATAAATGAATACATTTCAATTCAAGTATCCCAACAATTCCAAACATCAACAATTACATGCTTTAGCGAAATATAAAGTCATAGATAGAAAAGGTGCCCTTACCTAGGCAATAGCTTCCAATCAAACAACCGATCAATCAAACACGCAAGCTTAAACCCCGTAATCGTTTCCTAACACAAGTCGCATAGTTTCTCAAATAATACTCTCCGACAAAATTCAAGGAAACGAAACTATTTTACACACTCTAAAGAGGTCCTAGAGGCATTGCAATGTGTTATGATAGGTTTACAAAACTATTTTTTCTTGATCAAGTTTTTCATAAGATTTTGACTAAGTGTTTTATACCAAATTTTCATTTTTCTCACAAACGATTTTTAACAAGATTTTCTAACTCACAAACACATCCTAAACACTTCTCTCCTATACACAAAAAGTCATTAGACAACTCCTTGATCAATTAGATTTTCGAAATAAGCCCTAGCATGAACAAATTCATGAAAAATTCCAAAGTTAGTGCAATCAAGAAAAACAAAGCCTAATCCATACTAGTTAAGCTCTAAGGAACAACTTCTATGGATTAGAAATCATTTTTCAAAAACTACAATTTTTCTCATGAACCAAAAGTTGAATTTAAATTGACAAGATCAAGTAGTTTACTTAGCCAAAAAGAAAAAGAAGAGCTAGGTTACCTTAAGAAGTTGATTTAGCAAGAAACTATGGAAGGAGCAAGCTTGGAATGGATCCAAATGGTGGAGAATTGAAAATTTGAGTGAGGTTATGGTGAGAGGAAGATGGCTCACGTTTTTGAGAGGAGAATGAGGAGAAAAATTCAGATTTCCTTCTATGACTAAAGTGTTTTAACCACCATATACTAATCCATTGGTTTTAGACCAATACAAACCCTTGGATAATAGCCCTTTTGAATTTTACCCATTGGATTAACTTGACTTTCTTGCCATAAAGATATGTTCTTTTAAGTTAAGTGATTTTACACGCCGAAGACGAGTCACGTTACGCTTACGGACAAAACTCGCGAAACTAGAAAAATTAGAATTTAAACGTCCGTCAAAAACGATTTACAAAAAGTTACGCGAAACACTTTTCCGAAAATGTGGATCTTAACCCTAACTCAAAAAATTATTTTAAAGGTATTTTTCGACTCTAGCCGATATATAAAACTTCGGGTTAAATTTTGAAAGGATTCCGAGTTAAAAAGATTTCGGAACGTCGGACAAATTTTAGATCGTTTTATAAGAAAATTGCATAACGCGAAAATTGAAATTCTAAAAGCACACAAACGTTCTCACTCTCAAGAGAAGACCAAAGAAACAAACCCCATACAATTCCGACACTCGAACAAGAAACAGGCACGATCTCAGCAACTAATGTCGTTAAAACGACGATACACGAACTAATTAAACGAAACTCGAATTAAACCAACCAAAAACTAAGGTTCACACACCAAGAAATGCTACAAAGCATCACTCTACTCAAGAAACGGACCTCGGAATCGAAATCTACGCGAAAAACCAAGCAAAAGAAAGTTCCGGGTGCAAAAACCTAAAAAGTCAACAAAAGTCAACAAAAGTCAACTAAAATGCAGAATTTTTTTATGTTTTCTCAACTAAAATGACCATAACTCATTCGATTCTTGTCCGATCGAGGCGAACCATACGCCAAACTCTTCGTCTCGAAAAGACGGATCAAATGGTTAAGTTTTCAGAGAACTGAAACAATTTTAAATGGACGAAAATGCCCCCTACACAGTTTGTCCGAAATTTTGAAATCAAGCAAACTCTCAAATTTTCATTTTCAAACCAAACAAACATAAACCAAATTTCACCAAGACTCAACAACAAAGAATTTCACCAAGCACATAATTATTTTTAACGATTAATAACATATATTTAAACGATAAAACACTTAAATTAACTTGTGGGAATTTGAGGTCTTACACAAATCACCATCCACATTATCACCAACAAACATCTTAGCATCAAAGTAGTGAAATAAACATGTACTTGGCACAAGGCCTTACATAATCATAAATAGCAAAGTCTAAAAGGCACTAGGCATAACCCCGATAAACTAAACCCCAACACGGTGTTACAACCACCAAAGCAAATGGACACGGTACGACGCTAGAATAGTAACTCATTTCCTCACCCTGAATACTTAGCAACGAGTGCCGGGTACTCCTCCTAAAGCAAAGAAAATCATCAAGCCTGAGAATCTGAATCACCCAACGATCCATCAAATACAAAAATAGAGAGTTAGTTACATATAATCGGCATTCAAACAAATGAAAGTAAAATACTAACATTTAATCCAATCCAACATGTTGGTGTTTTGTATGTTGGCCTCATTTTGCAAAAACATGTTCAAGCAAGATGTTGGACCAGATGCCGTAGCATGTGGGTACAACATCTGTCATGCCAGTATTTAATGCTCTATTTGCGCGCCATATCTTTGAAGATTATCTGAAGCACTATTTTCGCCTTACTTGCTTATCAAGACGCACGCCTTTAAACAAGGGTTTATTAGGCGGCTGGACCAAGAGATACTTTCCAGAAGATGTTACGCCATTTATGGAAACAAGTGATTCTTTTCATTACATGTGTGCTGGACTTTGCAAAAGGACAGCTGAAGATTAAAGCCCAATATGAAGACCTAGCCCATGCTAACTCAGGTCATATAAATATGTGAAGACTAAAACCTAAAAGATAACTGAAGCCGTATTTCAAGAATATAGTTTTAGGGTTTGAGTCTTGTTTATTGTAAGCCTTTCTTGTGGATTCTATAACACAAGCTTAGGCCTGTTTGGTTTGTATTTTGTGAAACTTCTCCCAAGCTTTTAAGCACGGAGATTGTTTGTTTGTTTGGTTAGTGAAACCTCATCGTTTGTTGAACTGTTATAATCACAAGGTTTGTGATAGAAAGGAAGTGAGACGGGGTCTCAAACTTAGGAGTTCCTAGGTTGAGTTAGCACGGGTAGAGTCTAGGAGATAAGTCGTAAACTTGGATGTTTGCTGTGGGCTTAGAACAAGATCTATTATAGTGGATTCCTTCCTGGCTTGGTAGCCCCCAGAGTAGGTCGTTGTTTACGCCGAACTGGGTTAACAATTCTCTGTGTTACTTACTTCTTTGTCTGTTGCTTATACTTGTTGATTATATTCTACTGTGGACATATGCTAGAGCATTTGTCTTAGCTCTACAACTGATTACGTACGACATTTGCTATAGCTTCTGTTTTAACATCTGTCCCAGTAGGTGCCAGAATTTCAATTGGCATCAGAGCAGGCACCCTGTTCTGTGTGGGTGAGGACCAGGGAAGTTACTTTCTGGCATAATGAACAAGGATGGTGGCTATGTCAACAGACCTCCACTTCTGGATGGATCAAACTATGATTACTGGAAAGCCAAAATGGTGGCATTTATTAAATCACTTGATAGAAAATCTTGGAAGGCTATCCTAACGGCATGGGAGCATCCAGTGATACGTGACAAAGTTGGTAAAACTACAGGTGAACTAAAACCAGAAGCGGATTGGACCAAGGAAGAGGATGAGCTTGCACATGGTAACTCCAAGGCGCTAAATGCCTTATTCAATGCTGTGGACAACAACATTTTCAGGATGTTTAAACAGTGCTCAGTGGCTAAGGAAGCATGGGAAATTCTAATGACTACACATGAAGGCACCGCTAAGGTGAAGAATTCAAGGCTACAGCTTCTGACCGTAAAGTTTGAGAATCTAATGATGGGTGAAGGTCAATCTGTTCATGACTTCAACATGACCATTCTAGATTTTGCAAACAACTTTGATGCTCTAGGAGAAAAGCTAAGCGAGGAAAGAATGGTAAGAAAAATGCTTAGATCTCTTCCTAAGATGTTTGATATGAAAGTCACTACCATAGAAGAAGTACATGATATAGGAGTGATGAAACTTGAAAATTTGGTGGGTTCATTGCTAACCTATGAGCTGGCTGCTAAAGAGAAAACCGAGAAGAGGAAGAAGAGTATAGCTCTTGTAACCAACACCACTGAAAGTGAGGAAGTAGAAAATGGTTTAGAAACTGATGAAAATTTATCTGAAACTATGGCACATCTAGGCAGGCAGTTCAACAGAATATTAAAGAAGATGGATGGAAGAGGCAGGACAAATGCTAAAGGCAATTTCTCTGATAATAACAGAAAGTTTGATGGTGTAAGAAAATACAGACCTGAGGAAACGGCTAGTACTGGAAAAGGTGTTCAATGTCATGAATGTGAAGGCCATGGACATATTAGAGCTGAATGTCCAACATTCCTGAAGAAACAGAAGAAGGTTATGGCTATCACTTGGTCTGATGAAGATGACTCTGAGGATGATGACTACTCTGAGTTTGCAAATCACATTACTGCACTTACTGGAATTATTGAATCTGAATCAGATGATGAAGAATTGACCTTTGATGAACTAGCTGCGTCCTATAAAGCACTGAGTCAGAAGAGTGAAAAGGCTTGTCAGCAGCAACAAAACGTTATAAGTAAATTGAAAGATGAGAAGGTGAAGCATCAGACTCAAATATCTCAACTCACAAAGCAGCTACAATCTGAGAAGGCAAAGCATCTATCCGAGGCTTCTGCTCTTAAAGATGAGGTAACCACATTGAACTATCAGCTGACTAGTTTAAATAAACAGCTTAGACTGCTAAATAATGGAACTGAAAGATTAGATATACTGGTTGAGGGTCAAGTTGCTGGGAAACCTAAGGATATTGGAGTAGAATATAACTATCCTAAAAAGAAAAATGTTACTTCTACTAGTACATTTGTTCCTGCTAAAGACACTTATGATCCCACTGAAACCAGACAGATGCCACAGCATGTTCAACAACATCAGCCTGCCAAAATAATAACTAAACCTAAGGGATGGATCTGTCATTATTGTGGTAGAAAAGGTCACATCAGACCTTTTTGTTTTAGATTATATGGGTTTCCAAGATGGTATAGTAATCCCAGGTACGAATCTGATTCAAGCAATGCAAAGAAGGAATGGACACCAAAGGCAAATGATGTTGCTCACATAGCTCATACATCTCTAAGAGTTTCGTCCACAAATGATTGGTACTTTGATAGTGGTTGCTCAAGACATATGACTGGTGTTGAAAGTTATCTAACCAATGTTAAAGCTTACACTACTAGTTATGTTACTTTTGGTGATGGAGCCAAAGGTCAGATCAAAGGCATTGGAAGTCTCACTGCAAATGGGTTGCCTAAACTTGAGAATGTTCTTTTGGTGGAAGGATTGACTGCAAATCTCATAAGCATCAGTCAATTGTGTGATCAAGGAATGAAGGTGAACTTCACGAAATCTGAATGCACTGTCTCAACTGAAGATGGTGAATCTGTTATGAAAGGAGTCAGGTCTAAAGATAACTGCTATTTATGGATTTCTGAACAAAGTGCTCAAATTTCCTCTTGTCTCATCACTAGAGAAGATGAAGTCAAGTTATGGCATCAAAAGATGGGTCATCTTAATCTAAGGAGTATGAAGAAAGTCATAGCTGAAGATGCAGTAAAAGGAGTACCTAAACTGAAGATTGAAGAAGGAAACATATGTGGTGAATGTCAAATTGGGAAGCAGACAAAGATGCCACTACTTCAAAGGTGCTTGAATTACTACATATGGACTTGATGGGGCCTATGCAGGTTGAAAGTCTAGGAGGAAAGAGATATGCCTTTGTTGTTGTAGATGACTACTGAAGATTCACTTGGATCAATTTTCTCAGAGAAAAGTCAGACACCTTTTGTGCTTTCAAGGATTTGTGTAAACAACTTCAAAGAGAAAAAGATAGTGTCATTGTCAGAATAAGGAGTGACCACGGTAGAGAATTTGGAAACTGAAGATTCTCTGAGTTTTGCACTGCTGAAGGAATAAGACATGAATTTTCTTCACCTATTACATCTCAACAAAATGGTGTAGTTGAAAGAAAGAACAGAACTATACAAGAATGTGCTCGTGTCATGCTACACTCAAAGAAACTGCCTCAACACTTTTGGGCTGAAGCTATGAATACAGCATGTTATATTCTCAATCGTGTCACTTTAAGAGCTGGAACAACTAACACCTTATATGAATTGTGGAAAGGAAGAAAACCTACTATCAAGTATGTTCATGTATTTGGAAGTAAGTGTTACATTCTGATAGATAGAGAACAAAGGAGGAAGATGGATCCAAAGAGTGATGAAGGTATATTCTTGGGTTACTCTACTAACAGCAGAGCCTACAGAGTGTATAACTCCAGAACTCAAGTGATGATGGAATCAATGAATGTTGTGATAGATGATGTAGCATCTGATGCTAAGACAGATGAAAGTCCAGATGCTGAAGCTTTTGAATTCCAGCCTGAAGAAACTGCAAGTGTAGAAGAGCTTGAGGTAACACCTGATAGTCCTATCACTGATAATACTATTGCTCCAGTTAGTGAAGGACCATCTATCAGAGTCCAGAAAAATCATCCCAAGGACCTGACCATAGGCAATCCAGATGAAGGTATCACCACAAGAAGAAATCAAGATATAATCTCTAACTCTTGCTTTGTGTCAAAAATAGAACCAAAGAATGTCAAAGAGGCTCTCACTGACAATTATTGGATCAGTGCCATGCAAGAAGAATTGAACCAGTTTGAAAGAAGTGAGGTTTGGGATCTAGTTCCTAGACCAAAAGGGTTGAATATAATAGGTACTAAATGGGTTTATAAAAATAAATCTGATGAAAATGGAACTATTACAAGAAACAAGGCGAGGCTTGTGGCACAGGGATACACTCAGGTGGAAGGTTTAGACTTTGATGAGACCTTCGCCCCAGTTGCTAGATTAGAATCTATACAGCTGTTACTTGGTGTTGCATGTGTTCTGAAATTTAAACTGTTTCAGATGGATGTTAAGAGTGCTTTTCTCAATGGATACTTAAATGAAGAGGTGTATATGGAACAACCAAAAGGCTTTGTGAATCCGGATCTCCCTGATCATGTCTACAAGTTGAAGAAAGCTTTATATGGGTTGAAACAAGCTCCTAGAGCTTGGTATGAGAGATTGACTGAATTTCTAGTCAATCATGGATACAGGAAAGGAGGACACGATAAAACTCTGTTTGTAAAAGAAGAAGATGGTAAATTAATGATAGCACAAATTTATGTTGATGATATAGTGTTTGGTGGGATGTCAAGTCAGATGGTGGAGCATTTTATCAAACAGATGCAGTCAGAGTTTGAGATGAGTTTAGTTGGCGAATTAACATTTTTTCTTGGACTTCAAGTGAAGCAAATGGATGAGACAATATTTATCTCTCAGAGTAAGTATGCAAAAAATATTGTCAAGAAGTTTGGAATGGACACCGCTACTCACAAAAGGACTCCAGCACCTACTCATTTGAAGCTGACAAAAGATGAAAAGGGTGTTAATGTTGATCAGAGTCTCTATAGAAGTATGATAGGGAGTCTCTTATATCTTACAGCTAGTAGACCTGATATTAGCTTTGCAGTGGGTGTGTGTGCAAGATACCAAGCTGATCCAAAGATGAGTCACTTAACACAAGTGAAAAGAATCCTTAAGTATGTTTGTGGCACATGTGACTACGGTATGATGTACTCACAGAGTGACAACTCTCAACTCATTGGATATTGTCATGCAGATTGGGCTGGCAGTGCTGATGACAGAAAAAGCACTTCTGGTGGTTGTTTCTTCTTGGGAGAAAATTTGATATCATGGTTTAGTAAGAAACAGAATTGTGTGTCTCTCTCAACTGCTGAAGCTGAATACATTGCAGCTGGGAGTAGTTGTTCACAACTTGTCTGGATGAGACAGATGCTAAGAGAGTATAATGTTGAGCAAGATGATATGGCATTGTACTGTGATAATCTGAGTGCAATCAATATCTCAAAAAATCCTATACAACACAGTAGGACAAAGCACATAGACATTCGTCATCACTTTATCAGAGATTTAGTAGAAGAGAATGTGGTGGTTTTAAAACATGTTGCTACTGAAGAACAGCTCGCATATATATTCACGAAAGCACTAGATGCTAACCAATTAGAGAAGCTAAGAGGCAAATTAGGAATTTTCCTGCATGAGGATTTGTAGCAGTTAATGTATGAAAAGCGTGCAGCAGTTATTTTCTCTCTCTACTCTTATGTTGCGCACGCTAATTTAGGGAAAGTCTTAAAAACTTCCCTTAACTACTTCATCAGACGCTACATTAGTGTGATAAGTTCTGATACTGTTGTTAAGAATCACTCTAGTTCTGAAACTAAGAAGACTAGGCTTGTTGTTGAAGAAGTTGAAAAGAATGTTGAGTTGAAGAATTTAGGGAAATCTAATCAGGTTGAAACCCTAGATACTGTTGATGTGAATACTGTTAAGGATCTTGAGGCTGCTCCTAGTACTGATGACATATAAGTGGATATTGATCCTGTAGCAAAGGTTACTGAAACTGGTGACACCATGGTTGACAATGGTCTGAATCTCATCAAGGACCCTGTTCCTCAATCTGACGTTGTGCCAGATGCTGAAGCATCTTTGGACCAACAGGTTCCTCGTCCTAATACTGTAGTTGACGTATGTTCTGATACTGGTTTTAGTAGTGATGATACTGATAAGTCTCCACCCCTGGTGAAGACGTTTGGTGCTGGTGTTGCTCAGAGACTGAGGAGCAGTTCTGGTAAAGCTATACCATCTGTCCCACAGCCTCCTGTTGTAGAATCAGTGAAGAAACCTGCCAAGAAACCCATGTATGGTCCCTCTCGACCTAAGAGTCGTTTTGATACTCCTGTTGTCCAGAAGAAACAGTTGAAGAGAAAGGCTGTAGAGAGTGACTCTGACCTTGAGGAAGAAGTGTCTAAAGGTGAAGCATCTGGTGAAGCTTATGTTAGCAGACAAAGTGTAGGTGGCAAGAAGGCACTTGCTAATGTACCTGAGGTTGCTATTGATAATATTTTCTTCCATCTTGCTAGCTGTGTAGACAAATGGAAATATGTTCAGAGAAGGGTAGCTCTAGAAAGAGAGCTTGGAAAGGAAGCCCTAGAGTGCACTCATATAGTGAGCTTGATTGAAGAAGCTGGTGATGGAAATAATGATGTTGATGCTGATGGTGAACCTATGATAGAGAGCTCTGATGAAAGCTCCTCTGAATGATGTCTTTGCTCCTGTGTTTTCCTGTTCCTATTTTTTTTGTTTGTCTGAACCTTGAGGGCTACGCCCAGGATATCTTGTGCACTCCCATGTGCTGCTGGTCTGTAATAATGCTACTATGATGTGTTGCTACTTCTGTTTGTCAATGCATGACGTATTATGTTTGTCAAAATTATGGCTAAAAAGGGGGAGTAGTAAAGATGCATGTTCTGCTCGTGATGATGTTGTGACACATGTTACACACATGTTACACCATCTGTCTGTCTATATGTGTGCTATGATTGAGGGGGAGCAGGTATGTATGTGTATGTATGTTCTGTTGAGGGGGAGTATTCTCTACTGTGATATATGCATGAACTCAGGGGGAGCAATCTACTTTTGTTGTGATGCATGTTGTGTGTGACAGATGCATGAACTAAGGCATCTTGTCTATTTCAAAGGAATCCACTTTTATTTGATACCTGAGAATTTATTTTTCTCAGTGGTGCAGGAATTTATTTTTCCTATGGTGATTCATATTTTGTGGGAATTTATTTTTCCCTGATGTAACTGGTTGGCGCTTATGTGTGAGAGTTTATTTCTCTCCTATCTTTTATCCTTATGAGGCTAAGTTGTGTATTTCCGTTGTTGCATGCCTCTGATGCTGCTTGTTCATTATTTCTCACTTGAAGACCTCTTTTGAAAATAATGTGACAATGTATTATCTTCTTTCTTAGCTGTGTGTTTGCGTTGACTTGAAGGAAGGTATGTACTGCATCTCTCCAGAACTGGTCTTAGTTTGTTTTAGCCAAAATTTGCCAAAGGGGGAGATTGTTGGTGTTTTGTATGTTGGCCTCATTTTGCAAAAACATGTTCAAGCAAGATGATGGACCAGATGCCGTAGCATGTGGGTACAACATCTGTCATGCCGGTATATAATGCTCTATTTGCGCGCCATATCTTTGAAGATTATCTGAAGCACTATTTTCGCCTTACTTGCTTATCAAGACGCACCCCTTTAAACAAGGGTTTATTAGGCGGCTGGACCATGAGATACTTTCCAGAAGATGTTACGCCATTTATGGAAACAAGTGATTCTTTTCATTACATGTGTGCTGGACTTTGCAAAAGGACAGCTGAAGATTAAAGCCCAATATGAAGACCTAGCCCATGCTAACTCAGGTCATATAAATATATGAAGACTAAAACCTAAAAGATAACTGAAGCCGTATTTCAAGAATATAGTTTTAGGGTTTGAGTCTTGTTTATTGTAAGCCTTTCTTGTGGATTCTATAACACAAGCTTAGGCCTGTTTGGTTTGTATTTTGTGAAACTTCTCCCAAGCTTTTAAGCACGGAGATTGTTTGTTTGTTTGGTTAGTGAAACCTCATCGTTTGTTGAACTGTTATAATCACAAGGCTTGTGATAGAAAGGAAGTGAGACGGGGTCTCAAACTTAGGAGTTCCTAGGTTGAGTTAGCACGGGTAGAATCTAGGAGATAAGTCGTAAACTTGGATGTTTGATGTGGGCTTAGAACTAGATCTATTATAGTGGATTCCTTCCTGGCTTGGTAGCCCCCAGAGTAGGTCGTTGTTTACGCCGAACTGGGTTAACAATTCTCTGTGTTACTTACTTCTTTGTCTGTTGCTTATACTTGTTGATTATATTCTACCGTGGACATACGCTAGAGCATTTGTCTTAGCTCTACAACTGATTACGTACGACATTTGCTATAGCTTCTGTCTTAACATCTGTCCCCAGTAGGTGCCAGAATTTCACAACATATACAATGCATATATATATATATTCATTCACTATTCATATATCCAATCATACATATAATAGCAATTCAACTCCATCAACAAGACATGCACATTTAATCAATTAGTATCCATAATCTTATCCGCACCGTCAACAATCAACAAGATACATGCACATTCAATTAGTACACGATTATCCAAATATCACATCATCACCACATTGACACAATTAAGATTCACCTTCCTAATGCATCTAATGTCACCATCATGTATGTTCCTAGACATATCTACATGTGGTACCATATCACCATCTATATAGGATACAAGAATCCTTGCACCATCTATTATCACCATCAATTTGACACAACTTATGCATGAATGATGTGTCATGGCATTTCATCAATATAAATTAATTTATATATTCACCAACACTTCATGTATTAACACATGATATCACCAACTCACCATCTATTATTTCATACACATACAAGCATATTCATACATGTACACCTTAAATCTGGACGTGCTAGCGAGCGTGTTGTTCTTGATCTCGCCAAGCGAGCATGTGGTGAGAGGTAGCGACGAGTTGGCTAGCTGTCGCCAGGACTCGCCAGGAAGTCTGGGAGCTTCTGACATGTGCTCCCTAGGTGCTCGCTAGGTGAGTGGTAGCGAGGACAGTCAAATGTGATTTTATTCTATAATGATGTTGATGATGATGATGATGATTGATATATGAGTTAATATGCTTCTTATGTATGTATATGATGATGGAAGATGTTTATAACATGGAGGTTTAAAAGTATGAATTATTACTATGTTTATTGATGATGATGTTGTTGAATTATGCATGTGTATATGTATAATATATGATGGATGATTGTTGATGCTAATTGATGATGATGATGATGATGAATGTATATGAGTATATTATGTGTTGATGAAATTGATGGTGAAGATTATGTATACATGAGGTTACATAATGGTGGTGAATAACATACATATATGTGTTCATGCATCATGGTTGAGTCTTTGATGAACCTTGGGCGTTTGATCCATAACGTATTGATGAAGTTTGGACGTTTGATCCATAACACATAGGATTCTTGTATCCTTAATTTGATGGTGAATGGTACCGCATGCATGTAGACGTGTCTAGGGGACATGACATGAAGGTGACATTAGTATGCATTTAGGAATGTGTACATATATGTGATTATGTGGTAAATTCATATAATTGGTTAATTGATAACTTGTGTGTGATAAATGGTTGAGATTTTATATGTGTATTATATTTAATACTATGTGATTATGTGAACTGATATTGATGACATGAGGTTAGATGAACGTTGATAATGGATATTTGTTATTCACGTGTTATTGAAATAAATGCTAGTTATATCTTGCATTTATATTATTTTTGGTAATGTTTATCTATCTCTCCGTTTTGTGTGTTTGCGGACTGTTGGGTGGTCCAGATTCTCAAATGGACGATAGCTTTCGCGATTAGGAGGCTTTGCTAGTACTTGCGTACACTTGCGGTGAGGAGATGCTTAGACTCTCCGTATTTTGTTGGTTGTCTTGTATTTTGCTCTGATAGGTGTAACACCGGGTAGAGGGTTTTGTATCTAGGTGTTATGTTTTACCTATCATTTGCTTTTTATACTCTTGAATTGTATGAGGCTTAATGTCAAACTTGTTGATGTTGTTGAGAACCTTTTTAGGTATTGTTGTTGAACTTATTTATAAGTATTTTGGAGTTGTTATGGATTTATGTAGCTAACAAGCATGTTCCATTGATTAATTTGAATACATTTGAACATGCTTGGTTTATGTGTTGAAATTTTTATGTGACACTCCATTTGATTTTATCTATTATTTATTGTTTGTTTACGAATTTGGGTAGAATTGAATAGGGTGTTACAGTATACATCCTTAATTATAAGGAAAAGTGTACTGTTTAGATTCGTTACTAATGAGTAATGAATCTAAAATGTAGACTTTTCCTTAGAATTAAGGATATAGGTAGTTCTCCCTATATTTTGATACTTGGTTATGTAATTCGAACCCCTATAATGCTAGTTGTATAACTAGTATTTGAACATCAGTTTATAACCCTTTGTGGTTGTAAACATGTAGTATTATGTTTTGATTGGAAAGCATATAACAACAAAAAAACTACTTGTATAAGGAGCTTCGCTGTTTTGTTGTTACTCTTAACAACAAAAAAGCTACTTGTATTAGTAGCTTCGCTGTTTTATTTGTAATTCTAACAACAAAAAAGATACTTGTATTAGTAGCTTCGCTGTTTTGTTGTAATGAATATATGTTACTATTTTGCAACATGTGGTGAATCTATGCTGGTATTTATATATTAATATTGTCTTTTGGTTTGGATGGTTTGTGATATTGTCGTTGTCTTTTGAATTATTTGAGGATAATTTGGTTATATATTGTTTATGTCGAACACTTGACATATATAGGATTCTTTTACAATAGTTTAACTAAATTTATACCATGTTTAACTTGTAATGGTTTTTTATATTTATATGAAAAATGAAATGCGTACACTAAATATACAATTACAATAGCGTTACATAAATTATGTTGTGTCTGATCTTCACATACCTATTTGAGAAACTTCATTCTTCCATCACTGTCTCTAAACTTTTACTGCATATGATCGTATGCTTTAAATAGATCTTCGGAAAGCTTCAAACTCCCATCACAATTTTGCCTCCTTCAATACATGCAATTTATTTCAATGAACAGTCAAATATTTATACCTGTAGTACATTCTTCATGTCTATTAACAAAATTATCATTAAGATTTGATAAATCATATAAAATCAACCTTCTCGACTTGATAAATAACAAAAAGTTCAGGCCATTCAAATAACAGAAAGCCCATTCAAACAACGTTAATTTGTAACAAAAAGGTTTACAATTTTGAAAATCACAAACACATCATTAACTATTAAATCTTTCTATAGGACTTATTGTACTACAACTTATCTAAAATGGAACCCTACATCTGAATTTTGCTACAACTATACTACATCTTAATTGTTGTCTGGAAGATTAATCCCAAATAATAAAACGGTTAATAAGGAACTAATTAAAAACTAAAACAAGTGTTCCGGAAAATCCAGGTTCTCTGAGTGAAATCATGAATTGCGTCTCTCTATTTATTGTATTGTATTGTGTATATATATCACATGTTTAGAAATTGACAAACAGGATTTCTAAAACCTATAATTTACAGATGTTACAATATAGATGTTACAATACAAGCTTATGCAGGAATAACTCATCAATTCTCAATGTCTTAGAAACTCACATTCTCTATTGTAATTAAAAGAGAAGTCATACCCAAAAATTATGGTAACTTATTTAAACGCCCATTGTCCACAAATTCTGAATCTAATAAGAGAATGACTTTGTAGTCTTAATTGTCCTATTAGAGTATATGAGCAGACTCAAAACTGGTATCTTACTGTCTAACGCAATATTTATCGCTTCAAAACAATTTCCACCCTGCAACAGCAAAAATGATGTAATCATGTAAGATGTTAACATTAGGTAATATAACCAGTTAAAAACCCATTAATTGGTTAAACTTCTCATTTTTACAAGATGAAAATGCAAAACCTTCATTATGGACAACTTGTCCTTCTCAATATGTTAGGGATGAAAATTTCAAACTTGAGGACAAGGTTGTTTCTAAGGAGGTGGGAATTGATAGAAACATGGATCAAGAGTTGGGGTGAGCCTAAACCAACAATATGGAGGGTTTACAAGAGAAAGAAGGGGGTTTAATGAGATGAAGTTTAATGTGAATAATGTAACTATTTACTCTATTAATGCAATTCTAAGCATTCCCTATAATTTCGTATATACAATTACTATATCATTGATTAATTCACACACAAACCTATCCTATCAAAAAGCTTGTTGGAGAAACACCTGAAGCTATCAAAGGTGAAGTGTGTGTAGTGAGTAGGGAAATCCAACTGAGATAGTTCATTCAAAATACTACTTTGAAATTTTAGATACACATTATTTAATATTTGACACTTTAAACAGAATTATATGTGGTAACATTAAAATTTTGAACACAGATAAAACCTATTCATTAACAATCTTTTTCAACTATAATTACTCAAATTGTATCGTTTTTAACGGAAAACAAAATTTGATATTATTTTTACAGTCAAAGTATACTTTGAATATGCAGATGTAATTGAAACTAAAATTTAAATTCCCAATTCAATTGAAACACTAAGATTCGTTTGAAACCCTAAATTTGGATTACCCATTCAATTCAATTGAAACCCTAAGATTCGTTTCAAACCCTAATTTCCAATTCCCCAATTCAATTGAAACCTAAAGATTCAATTGGTTTGAAACCCTAAATCTGAATCACCCAAACTACTGTTAATTTGCTAAATTTGCAGATATGAGTCAAACGTAATAATTACCTCAACATATCTGGAAAATCGATATAGATGAACATCGACGTATATCAGAGGAACACAGTGAACAAGACGAATCTAATGGTTGATTCAACAAAGAAGATGCAGAAGAAAATGGACCTTGCAACATGGAGATTGATGAACAAGGGGAATTAGGTTTTATGATTTATGATTTTATGAAGAACAATCTTTGATTACTTATTTTATATATGATTTAATGATTTATGATTATGATTAGTCAAGGTAGAGATTTATTATTATGATTTAAAACCAAATAAGGAATAATGATTTAAAAACGAAATAAAATAATAGTTTGTATTTAAATAAAAGAAGGAATTTGAAATGATCTACCGTGTACCTCTTGCACCGTATAAAGTTGACATGGCTAGGGCACATTAGGGAAACTTAGGGCTTACTTCTAATTGGCCAATTGGGTGACTTTTCCAGAAAAGTCCAAAATCGCGAAACACCGTAGAAGCGCCCATTAATTAATGCCTAGAAACTTTAGTGTATATCTTAGTTTTGAACAAAAAATATCAATTTTATTTTAAGTCTTTTTTTAGAATATGAACACCAAATTAACAAAGTGCATTTTTGCACATTATCTTCCTATTACACCGTAATATTAATCCACCAATAAATTTCTATTTTTTTTGCACACTTTCTCTTTTCAATAATTTAATATATTATGTACAAGAAAAACAAAAATTGAATTTGTAATGTACAAAAAAAAAATTAAAACAACTTTAGTTTTCAAAATATATAATATTAATTTTTTATTTAATTTTAATTAAAAGAGGAGTAGCAAAGCGCTATTTATTTCTCTTCCATTCATGCTTCTTTAAACCCAAACCATAATTAACAAACTCCTCATCCAAAATTTCAACCACAAAATACAACGGAAATCCATATTCCAAATCCATTAAGGCGAACTTCACAAGAACAACAAAAAAATGGCATGTTCTCAAAAATGTTAACTCTCTTGCAACAAGAAACAACAAGACTCCAACGTCAACTCTAGACTTACTTCGACTAATTATCAGCTACCGGATAATTTACGATTACACATTGTAGGGTCAAGCCAGAAAAGAAACACAAAAGGGGTGAGAAACGAAATTTACATAAGATTACTAAATAGTAATAACCTATATGAAGCCCGAATACTTGACACGATAACGATCTGATACCGATACGGAAAAAAATTCAAAATCCCCGATACGATACTGTCGCGATACGTTATTTAAAATTAAATATATAAATGCACAATATATAAACATAACAACAATCGTATTACATATCTTAAGTTAAGTTTGTACTACCTGACATAACTAGTACTATAAAAAAACATCATAAGTACCACACAAAGAACATCAACCACCAACATTCACACTATTTAAGAGGAAACACAGATTATATCTGTCTGATGTCCTCCAATTCTATCATCATAGAACATTAATTGTCCGATACTTCTTTGATAAGCGTATCGGAGAAGTATCCGACACGTATCGGTAATTTAATTTTTTTAAAAATAATATTAATTGTCTGATTCTCTCTGATACGAGTATCAGAGAGTATCAAACGAGTATTGGTATCGGACACATATCGGACATGATACTTCACCATTTTTGAAGTATTGGGGCCTCATAGGTAATAACATGAGCAATAGTAAAACATAGGAATTTATAAGGCAAGATATCGTCGTCGTGAACGATCGCACATAGCAAAAAAAATCAACAAAATCCACGTAATATAACAATCCAAGACAATAAATGTTAAAAACAAACAACACAAATAAGGATTTAAATTCTTAAATTCACAATACATAAATGAATGAAATGCAATCCTAGACTCCCATGTGGTTCCAAGGTGGAAGTCAAAGGTATATTATTGAACATTCCTCAACTGCAAATAACAATTTATCAACGTAGATTTTCAACAGGAGGAACTTGACACATGAATAAATATTAAGATAACCCAACAAAACAACTAACAACGGCAATAACCACGGCATTTTACAATGGCGAAACAACGACAATTTTGAAAGGCCTATTAGTCATATATAAAAATGGAAAATAATCATCCTCAATTACTACAAAATAATTCTCAATTTTATTTAGTTAATAACAACTAATAATGAAGTCTATTATTAATCTAAAAAATCGAATACTTAAAATCAATTGAAATAATTAAAAAAAATCAAAATATCACATATTTGACTCTACAATTAAAATTGCTTATTGCTATTGATTAACTGTGTATCGAAATAAAAAAAATTTGGTTTTTTTAAATCATAAGAACAACATTACTAATGGAACTGAAGAAAATACATGTAATTTCATCAACAAAGATAGATACCAGAATACTGACCCCCGAACCAGATTAAACTGGTGGTGAAAAAAAAAAAGACAGATACTAGAGTATGAGTAACAACAAATCAAAGTTTTTGAAAATTAAAAGGAATCAAACAACAACACAAGCATCTATAAATAGGAAAAAGAGGAGAGAAAAATTATACTCATTATTATTAAAATTAAGTTCTTACTACAAACTTATTAAACGCCCTACCTTCATTTTCTACAGTTTTTCCTTAGATTAATGGTTGATTTTTGGTTTGCTTTCCTCTTCCCCAAGTCCCAAAAGTTTTTCTCTTATTTTTTGAGTAATTTTCTATTTTTCTGTTTTTGGTGTGATTTTTGTAAATCTTAATTCTGTTTCATACTAACCTATTTATAGAGAGTTGGTTTTCTTTTTCTTAAAAATAAGGAAAATCCTTATCTCATTTATTTCAATTTAAATTCCTAACATTTTTCTTAGCTGGTTTTTATTTTATCTTTCATGTCAATCTCTTAATTGGTTTTTATTCTATTTTTCTTGTCAATCTCTTCTTTACTAATGCTCATGTGCCCCACTCTTCTTTCCTATTAGCCCAACTAAATATTACTACACTATACCCCATCTTCTGCTCATGTTTATTATTTACATCATCTTATCCCAATTTCTTCTAATTTCTATTTTCCTTCATAAAACTATTTTATCTCTTTTATTTTTTCTTAATTAATTTACTAGAATTCAGTTTGTTGGGTTTTGAAATTGGCTACATTTTGTAAAAACAAGATCAAGTCAGATGTGGGACAAGATGGGGGTACATCTTGGTACAACATCCTGAAGCCTAACAAAGTGCAAAGTTAGTTGTAAAACGCGCGTTTGTTATGTATATCCTTTAAGCGTTTTATCGTGCTTTCCAAGGCACATAATCAAGCGAGTTTCCTGATCATATCTCAAATTGATCGCTACTGAACTATATTCCTATATCTTAGGGATTAGTTGGATTTATTCAAATAAGCTTTATGTTATCGGATAGACTATGAAAGAAGATTATTTTTGAAGGCCAAAAATCAAGGAACAACTGTGACTGATCGTACGCTATATATATTGAATACCATAGATAGTTTAAGGTTACTAAAACTCTTGTAACGTTTTGCAAACTTGCATCTAGGGTTTTAGCGTGTTCTTTGTTTTACTTGTGAGCCTAACTAGTATCACCTTGATACTTGATTAGCACTGAGTCTTGAGTTGTAATTGTTTTAATCTACTCCTAAGCTTTTAAGCACGGAGATAGGTATTTGTCTTGAAGTGTGTCTTCGCTATTTCTGAGTCTAGAGCAATCACACTGCACGTGTGGCTAAGAGGAGAAGGGACAGGGTCTCTGATCTAGGTGGTCCTAGGTTGAAGATAGCACGGGTAGTGACTAGGTGACGAAGTGTAGATGGGTCGTTTGCTGATAGCTTCTAACTAGTATTACCAAAGTGGATTCTCTCCTGGATTGGTATCCCCCAGAGTAGGTCGTGTTATACGCCGAACTGGGTTAACAATTACTGCGTATCTTTTATTTCCAGTTACTTATTAATTGTTAAATATTACTTTTGCTGTATACACTGTTGACGCAAAGGTTAGCACATCTGGTACCCCATTCGCTACCCCAGAATTTCACAGTTTAACAACTCTTCTTCATTAATTCACTAAATTCTTTATATCCTTATTTTATTTTATGCGCCCCATCTCTTTATATTTCCAAAATCTCTATATCCTTCTTCTTATTTTCCTAATTTAATTAAAAAAATTACACCCTATGGTTTCCCTCTCGAATTCAATACCTTCACCCCATAATTACTTCAATTATCATATAAACACATCAAAATTGATTAAATAATAATTAAAGAACTATTTCTAAAATTTGGGGTGTTATAGTATTGTTATGTTCCATATTGTGCTTGACCCATGGGGTTGTTATAACAAAAATGGAACTCAGAATAAACCCCAAGAACTTGATAAAGTTTTGATGATAACAAAGTATTAATATGCAATTGAGAACACTAATGATCTTATATGAAAGTATGCAGTTAACAAAGAAGATAGGATCTGAGAAGCTCAAAGCATCTTATATGCATCTGAAGCATTCAGAGGTTTTGAGAGAACCAAGTCTGAAGAAAGCCTATTAGAAGCTACAAATGTCTCATAAGCAAGAAGAGTCTGTCAGAAGCAATTTAAAGTGTAAACTCAGAAGCTACACAAGAATGACAAAACATTTTTTATCTGATGGAATCAAGTCTAAAGATATCTCCTCAAGGTTAAAGTTTATACAAAGACGAAATAGATGCTACTCTCTGTCGGTCCAACAAGTCAAGAAAGGAATATCAAGACAACGCTACTTAGTTAACTCTTCTGTGCAAATGAACTATCTTCGAGAAACAAAGAAGCTGAAGTAGTTTACCTATTATGGAATAAGTTAAAATGGTCTAGTTCTTTTTGTAACACCCTACTTAAACTACCCATTATTCGCGACTAAACAACAATAAATCAAGTAGAGCATTACGTGTAAAAAATTAAAACCAATCAACATTTAATTCAAATGTTAAGCAATAATCACATCGGAAATAACTCAAGCAACATCATTCATATAATCATCAAGTACACATTCATAATAATTAAATAAATTATGAGCATCATCACCAACCATACGCATACATAAGAACATAATAACTCATGTATTGTACAATCATCATCATCAAAAACAACAAAGAATAAAATCCAAGTCAGGCATTCTCGCCCAGCGAAGCCCGGCGAGTACCTCAGCGACAAAAGCAGAACTTTTCAGCATTTCCAGTGAGATCTGGCGAGCCTCAGCGAGCTCCCTCACTGACCCTCTCCCGACGACCTCTTCAGCGACGAAAACAGGGAGTTTCAGGGTTTCCGGCGAGCCTCAGCGAACTCTGTCACATCCCGTTTTTATTTAATTGTTTATTTAATTAATTAATTTATTTAATTGTCATGATATGTGATTTATTTAAATATGTGGCTTTTAGTGTGGTGGTGTATTTAGAATAGTAGTGTTTTTAGGAGGTGTAGATAGAAAATAGAGTGGGCTTTTATGAGGAAAGGAAATTTAGTAAATTTGGGAAGAGGATTTGACCTAGGTATAAGTTTGAAAACTTAGAGAGAGAAGATCATTTTGTCATAACTTTTGTGAAGAAATAGAGAGAGAAACCTAGAGAAGAAGAAGAGGAGAAGAACATAGAGATAAGAGGCCAAGAGACAAAGATTTGGAGGAGCTAATTCTTGAAGAATTAGAGGTAAGAGAGTAGTTATATATGATTAGTGGGTGCTTAAGAGGGGGGAGAAATCACATTTCTCTTTGCCCAAACCCTCTCACCCTTTTTGCTCAAAAGTTAGTAACTTTATGAGTTTTCATGAATCAAAATGCTTCCTTTTGTAATGATTTCGTGTTATCCATGTTATGTGATGCTAAAAGTACATGTTGATGGTTTCAATTTTGAGAATCAAAGTATGCTCATATGAAATTATATGTTTTTGAGTTTTGAATGAAAAATATGAATAATCTTTGATTGGTAATGTTTTTGATGTTTGTAAGAGATGAAACTTGTACTTCTATGTATGATAACATGTTTATAACTTAAAGGAAGCACCTTTTTAGAACTAGAACACGATTTGATGATTTTGTAGTGGAATATGAACGGTCGCGAAACAGAGTATCTGTTCTGCGACATTTTCGCCGGGCGAGGGCTAGCGAGGGTCGGCGAGGAAGCTCGCTAAGTCTCGCCGGTGCTCGCCAGAAATCCTGAAATGTTCTGTTTTTGTAGCTGGGGAGCTCGCCGGGCGACAGTCAGCGAGGAAGGTCACTGAGTCTCGCCGGTGCTCGCCAGAAAACCCATAATGTTATGTTTTCGTCGCCCAGGAGTTCGCTAGACTTCGCCGGGCGAGATTTCCTGACTTGGAAATTATTCTTTAATTGATTTGATGTTGATGATGGCTTCATACATAAGGTGTTAGTTCTTATGAATGATTATGATGATGATGGTAGTTTCATACTTAGGTTATGAATTATTATGGATGGATATGACGAATGATGATGCTTTCATACACTTGTTAGATATGTATAATGATATTGATGGTGAATTATAATGAGTATGTTTAAAGTGTATATGTATGAATATGCTTATATGTGTATGAAATAATAGATGGTGAGTTGGTGATATCATGTGTTAATACATGAAGTGTTGGTGAATGTATAAATTAATTTATATTGATGAAATGTCGTGACACATCATTCATTCATAAGTTGTGTCAAATTGATGGTGATAATAGATGGTGAAAGGATTCTTGTATCCTATATAGATGGTGATATGGTACCACATGTAGATATGTCTAGGAACATACATGAAGGTGACATTAGATGCATTAGGAAGGTGAATCTTAATTGCATTAATGTGATGATGATGTGATATTTGGATTATTGTGTGCTAATTGAATGTGCATATATCTTGTTGATTGTTGACGGTGTGGATAAGATTATGGATATAAATTGATTGTATGTACATGTCTTGTTGACGGAGATGAATTGCTATTATATGTATGTTGGATATATGAATAGTGAATATATATATATATATATATATATATATATATATATATATATATATATATATGTTGTATATGTTGGATTGGATTAAACGTTAGTATTTTACTTCCATTTGTTGAATGCTGATTATATGTAACTAACTCTCTATTTTTGTGTTTGATGGATCGTTGGGCGATTCAGATTCTCAGGCTTGAGGATTTTCTTGCTTTAGAAGGAGTACCCGACACTCGTTGCTAAGTATTCAGGGTGAGGAGATGAGTTACGATCATAGCGTTGTGTCTTGTCCATTTGCTCTGGTGGTTGTAACACCGTGTTGGGGTTTAGTCTTTATTGGGTTATGCCTAGTGTCGTTTTAGACTTTGTTTGTTATGATGGTGTAAGGCTTTATGCCAATACTCAATTATTCCAATACTTATGTTATTTTGATGATGCTATATTGGGATTTATGTTGGTGAATTATTTGGTTGATGATTAATGTTTATGATTCGAGCTATAATCATGTTGATAAATGAATGATGACATGTTTATGTTGTTCCGCTGCGATGATCATTTTAATCATGTTTTGTATGATATGAAATGCTATTATTGGTTTTAAATTTATCCATGTAATGCTCTACTTGATTTACTTGAATTTATTTGTTGTTTAGTCGCGAATCTTTGGATAGATTTAAGTAGGGTGTTACAAACTCCCTCGCTGACTATCGCCTAGCTAAAAATACCCAGAATGCCACACTATGTTTTCCTGACCTTTCGGATTCCACTACAAATCCATCAAAACGAGTTCCAGTTTCAAAAAGGTGTTTCATTTAAGTTATAATCATACTAATACACATAGAAGTACAACTTATAACACATAAAAACACTTCAATCATCAATAATCACAGATTTATCATACTTTTTCACAAAAACTCATAAACCACATAAGTTCACACAAATACCCACAATTACCCATTTTCAAAATCATC
Organism: Trifolium subterraneum; assembly: GCA_951799995.1. Taxonomy (NCBI): domain Eukaryota; kingdom Viridiplantae; phylum Streptophyta; class Magnoliopsida; order Fabales; family Fabaceae; genus Trifolium; species Trifolium subterraneum. The sequence goes on from OX637467.1 coordinate 34,749,181, forward strand.
AATTTGTACTTTCAACCTCTCAATACATGTATCAAACGAAATCAACACAAAAGTTCTCATTTTGATTCATATTGATTCATAAAAATTCTCCCTTTCCCAAAGAAAATGACGGAGAGGGTTTGGGTAAAGAGAAGTGTAACTACACTCTTACCTCTTGACCACTCATGAGTTATATAAATCTACACTCTTTCCTCTTGTTCTTCTAGAATCCTCAATGAAATCTTCTTCCTCTTCCCTTTGTTCTTCTATGTTTCCTTCTAAGCTTTCTCTTCTTCTATTCTCTCTATTCCTCCACCAAAATGTGAGAAAAATGAATTCTCTCTCTCTAACTTAGCCTTTTATATCTAGGTCAATTTCTAACTTAGCCCAATATCTCTTAAAGCCCAACTTCTATTTACTATCCAATCTCACAAAAGACACTATTCTACTAAACTTATTCTCACCTCAAATGCTACATAAGCTATTTAAATAACACATATATGACAATTAAATCAGACAACACAAAATAAATAAATAGATAAAAATAAATAAATATGGGCGTGACACTTTTCAACGGGAAAACTGATCTTCTACAACGGTCATATTCAAACGTCTCTATTTTCCTTCCTATATATTTGAGACCACTTTGAATTGACAAGGTGATTAACAAAGTTGAAAATATTGAAGAATCGAACCTTTGATAAAAAGCTTATTCGGAAAGGAATGCATACAACAATCCAAAAGAAAGTGTTCGTACAATTCAAAGGATCTTAATAGAAAACATCTACACAAGACTTGAACTCAGACAACTACGACTTCAAATTTGAAGCACTCTGTTTTGATTACCATTGTATAAGAGTTAGTCGTAGGTGTATATTGTTAATCAATCTTATCCTGTATAAGATTCTAAGTCTCTTGCTTTTGTGCTTGAGCAAATTGTAAAAGTCTCTTCCTTGTGTGCTTGAGCAAATTGTTAAGTCTCTTGCTTGTGTGCTTTAGCAAATTGTGAAGTCTCTTGCTTGTGTGCTTGAGCAAATAGTGTAAGTCTCTTGCTTGTATATATGCTTGAGCGTTAGTTGAAGTCTCTTGCTTGTGTGCTAGAGCAAATTGTGTAATCTTCAGTGATTATAGTAAAATCTCTTGTTAGTACAAGGGGACTGGAGTACCCTCAAGTTGTGAGGGGAACCAGTATAAAATTTGTGTTTCTCTCTCTCACTCCATCTCCATCTTGCATATGATTAAATTGTGTCTTTGAGCAATCTGTTGCTAAAACAGACTCTGATAGATTTGTTAATCTTGAAGAAATTTTAAAACCTCAAAACACAATTCAACCCCCCTTCTTGTGTTTTTCACACTTTCAGGGGTGGCCTGCTGCCCTGTCCTAACCTTGATATATCACATTTGAAATAAATGTGCCAATCAATTTCAACTAGTTCACAACATGATTCAGAGTTAACTGCGGAACATGGCGGAAATTTAACCTTAGATAATGGACGGACCTTCAGCCGAACCCTCGCTCCACACACTCATCCAATCCCCCTACATGGTTCACTTCCCTCCGCTGCTTCAACCTCATCACAAGCTTGTAACCCGATTTCACACTATACACACCACTTGATTCCTACTTCCAAATTATTGGGTCTGCCTCATTACATTTAGTAGAGGGGTATCAATCATATATTTCTCTACATGTGCGGGAAAATGTTGTCTAATTTGCCCACAATAATATCATATTAGCCCCACATAAACATTGCTTGTAATTGATGATGATTAGATTCAATAAAAATAGGTACATAAACAGAGCAAGCATCATTGTTACGGGTCAAGCCTTACATTCAAGTCTAAAAGGTATACATACTTGTAAATATGCAAAAGGTATGCATTTATTTTTTGTTTTATGATTTGTACGGGGAACATGAAAATCAAATATTAGATTATACTAAATTAAATATTGAAAATCACATGATATTAATTTGGAATTTTGATTATGCTTTGTGAAACATTTATGAGAAATTGAAGGGGTGAGTTGGAATTCAAAACATTATCAGTGAGAATGAGAGCTATTCTTTGAATTCAAAACAATAAGTGATGATCTTTACGTAAATAACCATTCAAAGATTGCAATTGCTTCGATATTAATGAATGATGCTTTCGAAATGATAAGAGACACACACCATGACATCATCTTGGTACAAAGTGTTATTTACAATTGCGGGTGATCATTCTCCTGTCTCTAATTTGATTTTTTATTATTATCATTCACAATATTCTTCTACTAATAATCAAAGCATGTTCGTCCAAAAATAATAAAATTCAAGCTACAACCTCTTCATCCAATGTTATCTTTTATTGTTTAGATCAAATTTACCTCGTCATCTTTCTCCATGACAAGTTTATGAAACCAGTATCAAACCACGGAAAATTTGATCTAAACAATAAACGATAACATTGGATGAAGAGGTTGTAGCTTGAATTTTATTATTCTTGGACGAATGTGCTCTAATTATAAGTAGAAGAATGTTATAAATGATACTAATAAAAAATGAAATTATAAACAACAGAGTGATTACCTGTAATTGTAAATAACACTTTGTACTAATATGATGTCATGGTGTGTGTCTGCTATCACTCCCATCGTTCATTAATATCAAAGCAATTGCAATCTTTGAATAGTTATTTACGTAAATATATTCATTTATTTTTTTGAATTCATAGAATATCTCTCACTCTCACTGATAATGTTTTGAATTCAAACTCAGCCCTTCAATATTGCTCATAAATCTTTCACAAAGCAGAGTCAAAATTCCAAATTAATATCATATAATTTTCATATTTAATTTAATATAATCTAGTATTTGATTTTCATTCTCCCCGTACAAATCATAAAACAAAAAATAAATGCATACCTCTTTGCATATTTACACCAAAACGATGATAAGCGGCTGAACGCTTGTTACATACGATAAATTCTCCTTCGCCTTCTTCCCCATCACTGCAAAGCAAACAACCATCATGATTTTTGTCTCTACCACTCATTATTATTTTTGGGAATGTATATCAATTTGCGGCATTTTTGTTCCTCCACATTGTTCAAGACACCAATCGGGAAGTCATGTAGTGGGAATGTGCATTGTGGCCTGATCAAGTAAATGTGATTGTATGGATTCTAAAGCGGGAACTGCTAGAGAATGATTTAAAGTTTGAAAAATTTGTTCATGAATAGTATGAAAATGATTGTGTATATATTAGTGATTGTATGAAATTTGGCCATGCATGCATTAGTATTATTCGGGGGGTGGTGATCGGTTTATAACAATAGGTTTGACAAAGAGGAGTAGTTTCTACTCATAGTGATTGTTTCACAAAACGTTAAAATATGTGATTCATAGGAACTTATACATGCAAGTACTATGAATAAATAATCAATTATATATATTTTCATAAGCTCTCTGAAATGTCCTCAAATTAATAAACCCTAACAAAGATATTAATTTCTTTTTTTTTTCGTGCAAGATAAAATCTACTTCATTAGGCATCAATTTGATAATTTAAAACAAAATAACAAAAAATATCCAATGACAACTTACTACAACTATATATTGAAAAAAAAACCAAGATAGTTTCATATTTATTATTAAAATGAAATAGCATAAAATAATATAAAGACAAAATTTCCCAATAAGCTACAACACAATGCGAGAATCATGAGAAAAACCTGAAAAGCTCTTCACAATTAAGACCACAAGCATTGTGATTGTATATTTAATAAATTGTATGTTCTAGAAGTTTTGAAGTATTAGCAACATATTTTGAATCCATGATGACTTGCAACTTGAAACCCTCAAGATGCAAATCCCACTGCCTCTAGTCACTCAAGATTCAAAAATACAAAATATATAATACAATTTTTTTTCTTAATCGAACTTAAAAAATAGAACACCAAATTGAAGAGAAATAAAAGATCAACCATCTTGAAACAAATATTAATAAAAGGAAAGTAGTGGTTAGATAATTTACCCAAAAAATGTTAATTGGAATGAATGAGATTTAAAGCTCCAGAGCTAAGAGAAATCTTTTGCTTGGAAGTCGTATATGATGAAGAAGGTGTCGCTTCTCCGTTGAGTGATTTAAGCTTGTTGAGTACTTCGATTTTATAATTTTATAAAGATATAATTTTTATTACCCATTCGCTGTATATATTTAAATATAGAATTTTTTTAATATTTAAGATACGATTTGACTAAATATGTTAAATAAAAAAAGTTATATAGAAAATAATTAATGAAGGACTATAATGACAAATTTAATAAAGCAAATAAATTATATAGACAAACAATTAATTAATGACAAATTTAACAAAAAATGTATAAAGAAATTTATAAAGATCAGCCAAAACTACTAGTTAGTGGAACCGAGAAAAAACCGCTTTGAACTTGAGATAGTGTTCTTCAGAGGACGGATGTGGTACACGATGTTTGGCATAACGTGTACAACAATATGACTCGGCAAGTTAAAATATTGTAAGCAATAAGCGACATGAGTAATTGTTTACCTAGTTCGGTAAAACTACACCTACACTGAAGGATACCAATCCATGACAGGAAAATTACTACTTTGAATTAGTACAATTTAGACTTACAAGCAACAACAAGCCCCTATGTTATCCAATGCTTCTTCTTAATCCTAGTGCACTTTCTACTTAAGGACTCCCCCTAAGTATGAGAACCCACTCACTTTCCTAATCACTAACCCAAGTGATTCAAACAAACAGCTGCCTACGGGTCTTCGTCACCCGGTCATTTATAATTAGAGTTTAATGATCAGCTGGTTGTAGTTTAAGAGTCTCGTGTATTTTTCTTTATTGTTAAATTTGTTTTGTGAATTATTTGTATTCATATTTGTTTGAATAATAGTTGTCACTTTTTTTTGACTAAATTTATATACATTCTATATCTATATAAATTTTAATTTATTTTTCTATATAAAAAAATTTGAATATCATTTTTTTAGCATGTTTAGTCAAACTATATCTCAAATATTAAATAATTTCTTTACTTGAATATAATGCATTGAATGAGTTCAATGAACCCGAGCTATATAAAAGATGCGCTGAAATCATTCAACTGCTCACCAACATTTCTTCTTAACATTAAGCTTCAAAACGAAAAATTTCTCTGAGCTTCAAAGCTCTGTTTCTTATTTAATCGCTTCAATCGTTCATATTCCAGTAACAAACCCTTTTCGTAAATGCCAAAAGAACCATAGTCACCACCAATTGAGAATCATGGTGATTCAAATCCACTATGTGAGTGGAATTGAGAATAATACTATGATGAGCTGTTATTGGCTATAGGCCATGTGCTAGGAGGGACATGCATTATATAGGGGGTTTTATCTTGGTTTGATGTTCAATAATAAACTTCGTAAAGAAAATAGGTTTTAACTGATAAAAGAAAGGCGACTGGATCTTTTTGGTTCATGTAATTACAACTTATCTTGGTAATCTCATGTATGTTAACAAAATTACAAAATTTGTTTCATGATTAGATCAAACAAACATTATTATGCTCAATGTCTTGGTAACATAGTCCTCTCTCTTGATCATGAATCCCTAATCTCTTAGGATGAGTTATGATCAAGTGAGGAATTTGAACTTTAATCCTTTAATCTCAATTAACAAACTTAAATCTCTTAAGTGAAGGTTAATTGAATGATTATTCCTAGATCGATGATTCATTCATATTCTCATAGTAAAAAAAATTATTTAAATCATCACACAATTGATCATATCATGAAAAACATTATGTATACGGAATAATTGACTGAAACTAACTTCGTAATTAATTAACATATCAAAATAAGATCACATAGTTCAAGACAAATTGTAATTAGAATTTCCTAAGGACCAATTATAAGGATTTTGCCAGACATGGATAAATAAGAAATTACATCAAATAGAGTAAAAGAATTCATCATTACAAGAAGGGTTTAGATGTGTTTCCACACTTGAATCCTTGCTTGAATGCTATTTTGGACCTCTGAAATCGCCATAAAAAAGCAGTCTTTGATCCCAAAATTCGTAACCTAATTCTGCAGCTGCGTTTTAAATTTATAGAGCTGAATCCCGCATCTGAGTTGGACTCAGGAATTATGAGTTGGGCTCAGTTGGTAGAATCCAATTTTTTCCTTTTCATTTGTTCTGAGTTGGGCGCAGGATTTCTGAGCTGGACTTAGTTAACAGAATCAAACTCCTTTTTTTTTCTCATTTTTCTTATTTTCCTTCTTTTCTTGTAATCTAAGCCGTTCCATATTTCCATGGGATTTCTTCTTATTTTTGTGCTAAAAAAATGGTAAAAACATACTGGTTTGCTTGGATTTGCTTAAAAAAGATAGTAGTGACATGAAGTCATCAGTAGACAGTAGACATTCATTCGAGCAAACTTTGGGTAAGAGGGATTCTTTGAGAACGAGGTATTGTTTCTGCAAATACGTCATAAAGAAATAGAATGAATGTCATGGCTAGAGTATTATTTATTGTGAAAATTGTTCTATCTTTGACACGATCTTACTATAGTTATAATGGGAATCTTGATCTTTGTACAAAACTTGAAGTTAGACTTTTTTCCGTCATGATATGTGTTCAGAATGATCCATTAAGGGATATAGTATAATTTTGAAGAAGTGTGTTGATTGAAACATCGAGTACCCATTGTGATGATTATTCGTAAAAGGTTGCATAACCTCTCATATTGTCTATTGTGCCTAGAGACTCTTGGTTTTCCAATATTTGTCGGAGTAACAGGTGGCCTAACTCGTGGACCTTTGTTTGGCAATGACAAGATATTTGTGTGCACCTTTATTGCACTTGTCTCCTACTCCCACGTAGGTGTACAGTGTCACATCCCGTTTTATTTATTTATTTATTTATTAATTAATTATGTGGCATTAGAGGTGGAGGTGTATTTAGTAGAGTAGTGAATTGATGATGTGTGAATATTAGAATTGGGCTTGGTTTGTTGGGCTTTAAATAAGTGGAGGGTAATTTTGTAATTAGAAGTGGAGTGTGACCTAGATATAAATAGGTACTTTTAAGAGAGAGAAATTCATTTGTGTTGTTTTTGGTTGAGGAAGAGAGAGAAGCTCTCATGAGAAAAGAAGAGAAGAGAAAGAATAGAGAAAGAAAGGGAAAAGAGAAGAAAAGACAAGTTAGAGGGGAAGATTGAAGAGGGAAGCTAGAAAGTTCTTCAATTAAGGTAAGAGTGTAGATATATATAATTAATCAATGAGTGATCAAGAGGGGGGAGAAATTACATTTCTCTTTGCCCAAACCCTCTCACTCATTTTGTGTTGAAAATATGATATTTTTATAAACTTGTATGAATCAAAATGATATCTTTTGTGTTGATTTCGTGTTATATATGTCTTATGATGCTAAAAATACAAGTTGATGGTTTTGAGTACTATTCTTGGTTGTAACATGGGTTAATGATACCCTAATTAATTGGTGATGATTATTGAAGAATAAATGCTTGTGAATAAGTTTAGAGATAATCTTATATGATTAGTGATAATGTTGTTGGGGTGTATATATGTATATGATGATGATTAATGATGATAATGATTGTTGATGATAATGATGAATGATGATAATGTTTGTTGATGATAATGATTGACGACGATGATAATAGTTGATGATGTATGATGATAATAATGACGGTGATGTTGTTGATTTATATATATGTATAAATGTACTATATATATGTATTGGTGAATTTAATGATGATGATGTTATGATTTACATATATGCTATGTAAAGTTGATGTTGTTGGAACAAAATATGTGTTTATACACACCCTTAAGTTTTGATGATAACAAAGTATTAAATGGACAATTGATGGTACTAATGTTTAAATTAAGTGCAGGAGAATTCAACGTTTAATCAAGAGCACACTTAATTTAAACTCTGATGAAACCAATGGAAATCTGAATATTTAAGACTCTGAAAGAATTCATATGCTACAACGTGGTCAGAAGCTATACAAAGTTCAGAAGCTCAAAGTAGATCAGAACGTCTGAAAGCTGTTCAGGACTCAGAGTAGTTCAGAAGCTCAAGGATGTTGAGAGGCCTACAAGAGTTCAGAGGCTGTCTGATAGTCATAAGTCATTCAGAGGATGAAGGCGTTCAGAATCTGAATTACTAAAGACTATCAGAGGCTAAACATTCAAAGACCAATCAGACTCCAAATTATCAAAGGTTCATCAGAAGCAAAGGGAATTCCTAGTCATCAGAGGGCTACATCAACTACAACTTATCAAGCCTGATGACTTGTTCTAAGGTCAACTAAAATGCAACGGTCACAAAGGATGTGATCTCTCTCTCTAGGAGCTAGTTGTACTTATAACTGTACCATTGGACAGACAGCAAATGTGAAGCTTCTCTGCAAAGGAAGACGTGGCTTTACTCAACGGATCTTCATGTCTACAGCTGTCCAAGTTGCAACGGGAATTTCTCCAATGTCTCAATGTATTTCTCAACTCATATAAATATGCCAAAGAAAGAATTGAAGACTAGCGCTCAACATTAGATAAAATCTCTCAAGAAAGTGAGCATTTGAATTGTAATAGATAATATCTCTCAAATGAAGTGAGCATAGAAACTAGCTTAGAGCCTCTGAAGTTATTATGTTTGTAATAAGTTTTAAGCTCTTAAGTTAGTAGTAAGTCTTCTGCTTAGTGTAAAAGCAAGTAAGTCTTCTGCTTAGTGTAAAAGCAAGTAAGTCTTCTGCTTAGTGTAGAAGCAAGAAAGTCTTCTGCTTAGTGTAGAAGCAAGAAAGTCTTCTGCTTAGTGTAGAAGCACGTAAGTCTCAGTCTTAGTGATTAGAGCAGTGAAGTCTTGAGCCTGAGTGCTTGAGCAAGGAAGTCTCTGATCTTGTGTGATCAGAGCAAGGAAGTCTCTCTGTCTTGTGTGACTTAGAGCAGGAAGTCTCAAGCTTGTGTGCTTGAGCAAGGAAATCTCAAGCTTGTGTGCTTGAGCAAGGAAGTCTCAGTCTTAGTATAAATTGTTGTGTGTTCTTCTCTCTCTCACTCTCTCATTTACTCCTTCATCATTTATAACGCCATAAGTTAATTGTGTGAATAATCCGCTGTGCTTTAAAGACTCTGAAAAGATTTAAACATCTTGGAAAGTTTTTAAATATCCAAAACACAATTCAACCCCCCTTCTTGTGTTTTCTCCACGCACCTTCAGATGTATAATGGATGATGAATTGAAATGAATATATGTGATGTGTGTTTGTATATGTACAAACAATGGATGGTGAATTGGTGAAGTCATGTAATATTACATGCAATGTTGGTGATGTTTTACATGTATATTTACATGTTGTTGATGACACTTCATTCATTCATATGTCGTGTCTAATGGATGGTGAAAATGGATGGTGAACGGATTCTTGTATCCGAAAATGGATGGTGAACGGTACCGATGCATATAGTCGTGTCTGGGGGGCATGACATAGAAGGTGACATTAGTTGCATTAGGAAGGTGAACATTGAATTATGTGATTGATCTTTGGTAATTGAATGTGTTTGGTAAGTGGATATATGTGCATTTAATTGAGAAATGTTCTTATCTTGTTGATGAAGTTTGTGAATTGATGTATGTGTGTTTAATTGAGAAATGACATTATCTTGTTATTGATGTTGGATTATTTATATAGTATGTGGAGTAATTGAGTAGGATATATATACATATATTATATGATGATGTATGCAGTTGTCGAGATAAATGATAGTGCATTGCTTTCATTTATTATGTGTCGGTTATATATATCTAACTTTCTGTTTTGTGTGTTTGCGGATCGTTGGGCGATTCAGATCCTCAGGTGTTGTGGTATGATTTGTCGGTGAAGCTCCGCACTGATTAGGACACGGGAAGGGTTCTCGTATATCGAGTATTTTATGTACTTATGTTGTATTAAATGATTACTTTCTTGTATAAACCGGTGAATACTATTTTATTATCTAGTATTATTTTTTGAGAATGTAATACTCAAACTTCTGCTTTGTATCTTGGTCTTGATTTAAACAATGAAGTCTTTAATCCGCTGCGAGTTTTTTGAAAAGAATTTATGTAAAGTTAGCATTTTCTATAAATTCAAGTTTGGGTATTACATACAGTGTCGTGCCTAGGCTACTGGAATACTTTGGTTTCCCAAGTCATCATTTGGGTCCTTGAATTTGAAGTTTGGTTTCTTTAATCCTAGTGCGTCGATCTTTCACCCAAACAGTATAAATAAGCGGAAGTTTGCCAAAGAAAGGCTTTTACTTTCCTCATTCCTTGTTACTGCTTAGGGATTATTTTCTAAGGTAAACTTCTTCTTTTGCTTTTCTTAGTGTCCTGTTTGTTATTTTCCTGCAAAATAGAGCCAAATGAGAGTTTAGTGATCCAAAGGACGAAATGTAGTGAGGTAAATATGGAAGAGACTGTGAGAGTTCTCGGTGAAAACATATATGTACATTTGTTCTCTAAGATTTCGAGTTTAAGGAGAGACAACGATTTACCCTTGGACCGTGTTTTCGAAAACGAAAAGGGCTATTGAGAGGGGTTATAGCCGTCCTTTCACACCTAGAGAGTTTTCATCGCATATCACCGAGATTGTTAGACTTGACGCTTGTAATCCTAACCCTTCTCCTCGTCTTCGGACATGGGTAGAAAGAAGCCAATGATTATCCTTTCATCTAACGCTAGAGACTCTGGTGGATGTGGGTTCATCCGGTGATTAGAGCATCGCTCCTATTCGTGGTGATGAGAGACTCTGTAGTCGTCATTAGGGTACAGGTTCTTTTTGAAATGATGCATATCCGTTTTCCTTTCAATAAGTTTAGTGTTGCAGTTCTAAACCATCTTCGTATTACTCCTTCTTTGAAGGTGCGTGGGAGAAAACACAAGAAGGGGGGTTGAATTGTGTTTTAGATTTTAAAAACTTTTCCAGATAATAGTATCTATCAGAGTCTTTAAGCACTGCGGAATTCTTAACACAAACAACTTGAATCTAAGAGAATGATGGAAGAGTAAATAAGAGAGTGAGAGAGAGAGAGAGACACAAGAAATTATACTGGTTCCCCTCACAAAATGAGAGTACTCCAGTCCCCTTGCACTTCCAAGGGATTTCACTATAATCTCGAAGATTACAAATCTAGTGCTCAAGCATACAAGGAAGAGACTTCTTTGCTCTAAGTCACACAAGACAGAGAGACTTCCTTGCTCAAAGTCACACAAGACTAAGAGACTTCTTTGCTCAAAGTCACACAAGACTAAGAGACTTCTTTGCTCAAAGTCACACAAGACTAAGAGACTTCTTTGCTCTAATCACTAAGACTGAGACTTTTCCAAATTACTCACGCAGGAGTAATACTAACTTCTAAGCTTAAAACTATTACAAGATAATAACTTCAGAGGCTTTAGCTAGTTTTCAATTTCTCACTTGATTCTGAGAGATGAGTATCGGTTATGATCCTTAGTCTTCAACTTCTTTCTTTCTGATATATATATGAGTGAAGAAAGATATTGAGACGTTGTAGAATCCCGTTGTAAATGGACAACTGTAACTTTTGAATTTACTCTAAGCAGAGCACTTCTCCTTCATAGTTAAGCTCACGTTTTACTGTCTGTCCAAATACAGTAATAAGGTACAACTTGCTACTAGAGAGGATAGGATCACATCCTTTATGACCGTTGTAATTAGTTGTCCTTAAGAGATCATCAGGCTTTGTAAGATTTGGTGAAGTAGCCTTTCTGATGACCATTGGAATTCACTTTGCTTCTGATGAACCTTGATATCTTGAAGTCTGGTTGGTCTTGAATATTTGGCCTCTGAATGTTTTAATATTTGGCCTCTGATAGTCCTTCGTAATTCAGCTTCTGAACCTCTTCATCTTCTGAATAACTCTTGACTAATACCAAATAGCTTCTGAACTTTTGTAGGCCTTTGAATGTCTGAGCTTCTGAACTTCTTCTAAGCTTCTGAACTCTTGTAGACATACTAATCCTTCTTGAGCTTCTGACCACGTTTTAGCTTCTGAACTCTTTCAGAGTGTAAATGATTCAGACTTTCAATAGGTTCCTTCAGAGCATAAATCAAGTGTGCTCATGTATATTCATAAGATTATCCTGCACACTTAATTTAGACATTAGTAACATTAATTGTCCATTTAATACTTTGTTATCATCAAAACTAAGGGTGTGTATCAAAACACATTTTGTTCCAACATTCTTAACTACTGCACCTTTGTAATAATTTTTTGAATTTCTTTTGTAATAATTTTTTTCTTCCATATTCCCATTTTGTAATATTTACTAAAATATAGAAAAATAACAAGCACTCAAAATAAAATAACACAAGGATTCAAATAAAAATAGGTCATACATTAATTTCAAATTAAAATGAGCACCATTAGGTTTACATGGAGTAGAAATTCAGCATGACCACACAATCATTGTAATTTGACTTCCTAAATATCTTCCTAAGTATGAAAAAGCTAGTTTGCTAACCTGATTGTGCATTTGACTTCCTAAGTATGAAAAAGCTAGTTTGCTAGCATGCTATTTATTCGTAACTAATAAAATGAGAAGAAAAATGGTTCAAACTAATTAATAAAACATAAGCAAAATTATAATAGCTAAGTATCTTCATTGATAAATATTCAAATTAAGACTATGCGTGTCCAAATTCAACGGTAATCGTACAAAATTTAACGGGTGGGACTAACTAAATTAACGGCAGAAAAGATAAGGGACCAACTTGGAACTTAATCTTAGAAGATAGGGGACCAACATGAAACCTAAAATAAAGATAAGGGATCAAAAATGTAATTAAGCCTATAATATATATTTATTAATTTTATTTATATTATTATATAAAAGTTTATGTATATTAGTTTTAAAAAACGCAACACTATTAACTTTAACATTAAAATATTTATAATTTTCATAGTTCGACATTAAAATATTTGATTTTTTAAAATTTTTATTAAAATAACATGATATTTTATAATTGATCAATATATTTTTAGCAAAAGTACGAGTAACGGGTACAGACATGGGTACTTAGGTACCCATAGGGAATGGGTACGTGTGCAAAATTTGTTACCCATGCGGGTATGGAGATTGGTACGGGTATTTTTTTCAATTTGCGGGTATGGAAATGGGTACTATAATACCCTACCCATACCCTACCCGTTGTCATCCCTAGATCAACATTATCTTACATGGAAGGGATTACGTTTCAAAGAACTCGCAAAGACAAATGACATTATTGGTATTATTTTATTTTATTTTTGACTAAAAATAAATGTTCATTCCTTCAAATTAAAACATACATATATCACTACAAATTTAAACATTCATTATTGATATTATTTTTTTTCCCTCCGCATTGTTCCAGGGACCAACCAGGTAGTTATCGAGGAGGCACGTGGATTGCGGCCTGATCAAGAATATGTGTTTGAATGGTTTCTTATGACGACTTTGAGCATGCTTCTCAAAGTTCGATACAAAAACTTCCTATATATCACAACAGTTGCAAAAGATGCCTACATTGTTAAATCGTCTAGTTATCTATTTGTTCTCACCCTTGTACTGCACTGTTCACCGTCTTTAATCAACTAACAAGCTGTCAACCATGCATCTTATGCAACTATTACGACTAGGTAGTTTGTGTATAGAACTTTGAGAACTATGCTCAAAGTCGTCATAAGAAACTATACATTTAAATTTACTTGATCTATCCGCAATCCTGATTATGCTATTGGAATTTGTGAAATTCAATGGAAAAATTAAGTTATTTTTTAAATAAAAAATTGCAAAGGGTAGCAATGTAACACCCCAATACTTTATATATATGCATCCTATTGATTTATTATTTTAGTCATTTATTTTATTTTATATATATAGAATTTAACGATTTATTTTCGATTGATATATTTAATTTTATACCTTATGTTGATTATTGGATGATTCATTTTATTTTCATGTATGAGCTAAATTACTAGTTAAGTCAAAATTGGATCATTCTTAGTGTGCACTACTACCCACGTGAATATAATTCTTTGTGATGCCTACTTCGTTTATACTTTATTTTCATATTAAGTACACACACTTATTGAAACCTTCCAATTATCACAAATTGAATGGCAAATAAATCACAATAATGTAATTGTCCCCTCTTTATCACATTGCTTACAAGAAGAAAATTGAATCTCCCCACTTTGTCTTCCAAATCCTACGTTCTCCTTCATTCTCTCTCCAACATGATTTTAAATTGTCTCTGTGACAAGGAATTCAATGCTAATCATTGCCTTACGTTTTTTAGTTTAAGTCAAAATTATTCCATTTAATTTCCTTGTCTTGCCGCTACAAAGAAAAAAAGAGAGTAACTTATCCCTCTCCACAAAATAAAACCTCATGAAACGATATCCCTCTCACACTTTTACTTTATCTTCGCATCTAATAAATTACCAGAACCATTTGTGAATTCTTTTGTCACTGATCAACCCTCATTTTGTATATCCTTCAAATGATTTGGTATTAGCCCTTCTTCTCAAATCTGTCTTTTGCTCCTCTTCCTTTGTGGGTTCGTTGTGGGTTCTAGAGGTTCGACTAAGAAGTAAAGCGCCTAAGGTAAGGGCTTTTTCCCCATACACTCATACTCATGGGATTAGTGTTATGAAATTTTGGTATAAACCTTTCTCGTTTAGAAAGATAAGGAGGTAAAAATATAATATTGTTTTTTAAGTTTGAATCCTTAAAATGTTCGTTGTATGAGTATGTGTGTCGACTAAAATTAAAATGGCTATGAAAATTGGAAGGAAAAAAAAAAGAAATTTGGACCTTAATAAGTTTGAAAAAGAAAGAAAATGATTTTTATAAGTATTGTGGTTTGTCATGTTACGTGATTGTGGTGAAATTATTTGACCTCTTAGTGGTGTCTTTGTGATTGGAAATTGTATGATGTTGGCATTATCATGCATGACATGACATTTTATTTTGTGGTACTCCAGCAGCTGTGTGCGTAAGAGGGTACTTGATTATTTTATTTTTGTGGTACTCCAGCTGTGTGCGTAAGGGGTACGTGATTTCCCCATTAGTATGGGTGACTATATCCGGATCATTTAGTTTTAGGAGCATGCATTTTTGCATTGTTTTGTGCCTTAATATTTTTGAACTCTTTTATGGAAAAAAATGGTCCAAAGGTGTCTTGTTAAAAATAATATATAATTTAATAACTTTTTATTCTTTTTGATTGAGAAGTTTTTATGCTATTTATTTTATGACATTTTTCTCTGCGTCAGTATGAATCAATTTGGATAAGGAAATTGACCCTTACATGATTATTGTTGTAGGTATTAAAGATGATGTGTGAACTTGACTTATGTTGCTTGTTCGCTCGCGGGGATAAACTAATATAGGTTTTCTCAATATGTAATTTGAAAGAAACACTTTTCTCATTGTAGAGTTATTATTTATTATTTACAAGCTTGTATAATTATTATTTAAAAAGAAAAAAAAATAGCCACACTTTTTAAAGAAACAAAATTTTTATTATGTAAATTATTTATCAAAATTTGGGCTATTACAAGCAACATCTTTAGCGAAAAGTTGAGTTTGAGTTTATTTGTTAGATTAAAGGATTTTAAAGAGGGAACTGCTAGCGAATTTTGAAAACTTTGTTGTTGAATAGTATGAAAATGATTGTGTATATATTAGTAATTGTTAGATAATTTAATGAAAATATTTGTTAGATAATTTAGCGTATGATAATAGTTTGAAAACCCCAAATTAAAGAGAAATAAAAGATGAATCATCTTGAAACAAAGATTAATAAAAAGAAAGTATTTGTAAGATAATTTACTGAAAAAATAGTAACTCGATATGATTAATTGTGTGAGATTTCTAAGTTCCAGAGTTTAGAGAAATTTTTTGTTTAGAAGTTCTATATAATGAAGAAGGTGTCGCTTCTCTGTGGTGTGATCTGAGCATTTGTGTATTTCGATTTTATAATGATTTAAAGCTCTAATTTTTTTAAATTTTTTTTTGTCAAGTAGCCTAGTGGCTAGAAATTTCACCCATAAGATCGATAAGTGAGAAATCAGTGGCGGAGCCAGAAATTTTATTTTGGGTGGGCCGTAAAAAAAAATATAACATGTAAATTAAATACGAAAATTATATTATTTTAAATTAAAAGTTTTTTTTTTTTAGAAAATAGAAATTATACATTTTTAATTTTGCTATATTGATATATACATATGAAAATTAAATAGTTTAGAAAAATGTGGCTTATTTTGCACTATTTATATACCTTGTTTCGACCGTATTTTTCTAAAAATATATAAATGTAAATATTATCATACAAGATTTTGTTTAATTTGTTTCGATGAATATTTCAAAATATCAAATTTCTATAATTTTTACTAATAGACAATTAAAGATATTTGTATTCAAAATTATATATAGGCGTTGCAATGGTCAATTAGTTCTTATATTTTGGGACGGAGGGAGCATTTTTTTTTTTGGAATAAGTTTAAGAAAGTAGGTTTAAACCCTTCTTGTATGAAAGTTGATTTTTAAAAAAAAAAATAAAACAACAGAATGCAAAATTGGTGGTGACCAAGAGTTGAACTAGGGACCTTCAACTGCAGAAACAACCTTAAAAGTAAAACCATGCCACCTATCAATAGGCTACACACACAAAAATGATAACTGATATATAATGCATTTAACATTACAAAAATACTATGGGTATTATGATTATGATAATTTCTATGAAAATTGCTTTTCCGACCCCTGCCCATTTCTTTTTTACCCCCCAAACTGACGTTTTTGCCCTCGGGGGTATGAAAAAAATTTGCAAAAAAAATTCGGTTTGTAAAAACCGAAGAAAAACCGTTGCCTTAGAACAAAAAAGCGTTGTCTTTAAGAGCTAACGCAACCCTTCCTCAAATTAACACGCAACGGTTTTAAAGTGTTCTCTAAAGTACGTGTTCTATGCATGAATTTCAACTAACACTTTAGATAACACTTTAGATAACACTTTAAAACCGTTGCGTGTTATGCATATGAATACTGTTTTGAGAAAGTGTTGCGTTAGCTCTGAAAACAACGTTTTTTTGTTCTAAGGCAACGGTTAAAATCCGTTGCCGAAACTTCGGTTTTTACGAACCGAAGTAGTGCGGTTTCTAAAAACCGAATTTTCTTGGCAAATTTTTTTCATACCCCCCGAGGGCAAAAACGTCAGTTTGGGGGGTAAAGAAGAAATGGGCAGGGGTCGGAAAAGTAATTTTCATTTTCTATATTTTGGGGTGGGCCGCGGCCCGGCCGTGCCACCCCTGGCTCCGCCACTGAGTGGGATGACCGGGGGTTCGAACCCTGACCCCTAACATATAAAATGCAATGTCCTACCAACTGAGGTAAACTCACGGGAATATTTTTTATCTATGAAGCACGGACGATTGTATGAATAGGCGTGTCGCGATGTCCGACATGTTTCGGTGTTCGACACTCGTTCGACACTAGTAGGACACGTGTCGGAAAGCTCAGACCAGTGTCCAAAAAAATAAATTTTTTCTTTAGTTTTTGACACTCCTTTGATCAGTGTTCGACACGTGTCGAATAAGTATCCCCATAAAAATGTTTTTTCTTTGCTTATACTCACCTTAGGCACATATCAGACATATCTACAGGAGTTAAAGATGTGTCGAAACAACATTATTTATAAAAGAGGGATTGAAAATATTGCATTTTGATTACAATATTTTTAACATTTTCGATAGTAGATGGATAAATAAAGGTAAAATACTATATATCTTGTTTTAAAACTTTTTTTAAGAAATAACTTCCTCAACTTAGATTTACATGTATATATTATAATTCTCAATTTATATCTTTTATAAATATGTAGCGGTGTCGGTGTCCTATATTTTTTGCATTAGCAGTGTCACGCTGTCCGTGTCCATGTCGTGTCGCGGTGTCACCTACAACATCAACGACTGGATCAATTGCTTAATCGACTAGAGTCCGTGATTCATAGTTTTTACTACCCATTCAATGTATATATTTAAATATAGAAATTTTTCAATATTTAAGATAAGATTTGACCATAAATTTTCTTTTTGACTAAATTTATATAAATTCTATATAAAAAAAAACGCATTTCAGATTTTTAGCATGTTTAGTCAAACTATATCGTTTTTTTATAGGAGTCAAATGATATCTCAAATATTAAATAATTTCCTTAATTGAATATAATGCATTGAATGAGTTCAAAGAACCCGAGCTATAGAAAAGATGCACTGAAATCATTCAACTCCTCACCAAGTTTTCTTCGTCACATTCAGCTTCAAAACCAAATTATTCTCTAAGCTTCATTTCTCAGTTAATCACTTCAATCATTCATAATCCAGTAACAAACTTTTTTCGTAAATGCCAAAAGCACCATACTCACCACTGATATTGGTTTATCTAACCACACCACCACGTCTACAATCCGCAATAGTTGCTTCCAACACCATAACTTATCACAACGATTATCTTCATATTGTAGCCTTCATCATTCCTTTTTTCTTCTTATTGTCTTTACTACCGTTGTGGTTCTTGTTACACAACTACAAGTCTACAACTGCATATCATTGATTCACACGCTTCAGCATTCACTTCCAAGAGTGAGTATATTCTGTCTATTTATTGATATTTTTTACTCATTAGATTAAATTTGATTTTGGACAACTAAAACCAATTCCAACTAACCAGTTAAATTTTTTTGTCAAACTTCTTGGCCGAATTCCAAATTATTATGGACTGTTCTAAGGAATCATGTAAAATCAAAAACCAAATCACATTTATCTTAAAGGAATCGTCTAAAATGAATTGAACCACATGTGATTTTAATTTTTAGATTTAGATCATCTTTTGTCTCAAAATTCATAGAAAATACACCACAAATTTATTTATGTATGTATTTTGAAGTTGCATTGGTTTTTGCAGATTAATTTTCAAATTTTAAGATTTGTTCCAATATTGATTTAGCCTTTCTGACCTATTTGATTTTAAATTTTCCAATTTATCAATCATTAAAGTCAATGACTTATATTTGTATTTGGTACAATATTTTTCTTAGATTTTCTTCTTTATGGACCATATCTTTCTCATTTTTATCATTTTTTAAATACAAATCATAAAATGCAAGCCCAAGATACCTTGCAAGAAATAGACATTGGAGATGGTCTAATAAAAAGACCAACTTACATTAGTGCGAATATAAATTCTGATTTTAAGGAAAAATTGGTCAAACTCCTTCATGAGTACAAAGATTGTTTTGCATGGGATTACAACGAAATACCTGGTCTTAGCAAAGATTTAGTTGAGCACAGGTTACCTCTGAAACCAGAAAAGAAACCAGTCAAACAATTACCAAGAAGATTTGCACCAGAGATAATGTCCAAAATAAAAAGCGAAATCGAAAGGTTGCTGAAAAGCAAGTTCAGTCGAGTTATAAAACTTCATAGTACGAAGATTTTTTATTCCTCATATTTATTAAATTGTATGAAGGAACACGACCTTCTTATAATTTGGCTAAACAAATTTCAATTTTGTTAGAATTATTGAATTACTACTAATGTAAGCATTTTCAGTAGTTCAAAAACTACGAAAAAGCATACTATATATAGCTAGTTATTCTATATAGAGTCGGTAAATTCTAATTTCTATACTAATGAAAATATGTATAATTGCGCTAAACTTTTTATACAATCAAGGTTTTGCACTAAGAATTTTATCACAGCAATTTCAGGGGCTAGCACTCTAGATGTTAAACCATTTTAGGAACCGCAATCAAAATGCAAGTGACTCAAATGCCGAAAGAAGAAAAATAGTATTGGCTCTACCTGCAAGCAATGCACCTGGAAATGATGATTGTGGAAGAGGAAGAGTGTCTAATATGCCACCCCAAAGAAGAGTGCCTTATTCACTCTTTTTTGGGCTGACATATTATGCATTCTTCTTCTACCTCTTCTTCCACAACCATCATTTCCTGGTGCATTGCTTGCAGCTAGAGTCAATACTATTTTCATTCTTTCGCCATTTGAGTCACTTGTACTTTGATTGCACTTCCTAAAATTGTTTGACATCTTGAGTGGTAGTTGTTGAATATTTGTGATAAAATTCTTAAGTATATCTTTGATTGTATAAGATGTTAAGAACTATTATTGTACATTACTCATGTAATTAGAACTTACTAACTTTACATAATAAGTAATTGAAAAACTATTACATGAGCATATAATAATCTTCTTCATAGTTTTTGGATTACTGCTCTGAACAAGCATAATGGAACGGCTCCTTTAATTTGGTGAGTCTAAGGCATTGCTTCTGGTGGCGACGAGCTTACAACATGGCGAAAAACTCTTACATGCCAACTTGAGGTGCGTTCAGTGATGATGCATATGCCATAAGTTCAAATCATAAGACAAGCCAATATCTTGAAACCTACAACACCACAAAAGGAGGTTGGTTGCCTCACACTTCCACCAATATGACTTCTCAACAATACAACATATACTGTCAGGAAAAAAGTTCATGATATGATATTGAAATGAATAAGAAAGTGAGCCAATTTTCACTTGTGTTTGGGAATTTATAATAACTTTGTCATTTCGTATATATATCCAAAAAAAAAAATCAACAATGGAAAAATCGGTGATAAATAAATAAATCAAACACTAAAGAAATGAACAATTCATGATATTATATATGAAATAGATCTTTTACACCCTGAAAGATTAAGTAATGGCTTTTGTGTCCAACGAACAAATTGTAGTAAATTCCATTAGCTTTCAAACGCATTAGAGATCACCTCCACCCTAGAACTCCATATATGGATTAAACGAGGCAAAGATATTATTAGCAACGAAAATAAACATTAAACCAAAATTAATTTGGTTTTTTTATTCATGATTGAAATTATTCTTCTCATTAAAGGATATGATATTTGGATCAGGGTATCTGCTACCCTTCTTTCGATGGTTCCGCTCGACGGGGTCTTTTATGATGGTAGTCCTCCAATAATGGAGGCTATTGGCCAGCTAAAGCGATCTGCCCATTTTCCTTCTTCTACTGTGGTCCTCGTCTTTAAAGGAAGAACCCATATCCTTACCGTAGAATCCGCCGGCAATTGACACCAAAAATGGACACTTCCCCTTATTTGTTTCTCCTTCGCTACTATCTATTTCATCTTCTATGACTTTGCTCTTCATGGAATCCACCATCATCCTGTGTGATTCTCTACGTCGAGACCATCTAGTTCAAGGGGATTCGTCTCGTCGTGATTGTCTTCTAAGGGAGTATCTCTTCCTCCTCCGGTCTCAAAGTCAAAGATAAAATATAAAATATTGTCTCAAGATATTACATTCTACTCAAAATAATAATATAATAAAATAGTAAAGCATCACTTATACAAAAATGATTTCTTAAAATGATACATCTTTATTTTAATAAGTAAACACAAAAATAAAGACTTTATGAACTTTTCACTGTGCCACAATCAGAGCGATTTTACCAAAACAACTCGAACATCGAAAACATACAACCTGAGAAACCTGAGCCCCCAAAGGCCCAACACATACACAAAACAAAAGGTTAGATAATATGATCATGGCCAGTGACTGATTATAACAAATAGCAACCAGTAAATATATAAAAGCAGTTGAATACATTCAACTCAGACATCCACAAACATATTCAGACATATTCCGATATGTATCAACTTACTCATACATGAATCAGACATACTCGGACATGTATTAGAAATAGGCATATAAGGATTAAAGATAACATATATCACATAACTATATGTTATTATCGAGTTGTAATAACCAAGTAAAGAAACATATTCAAACATAACAAATGAAATGCATAAATGGCAAGTATCATTTAACAATTAGGAATATAACATAATTCCTAATGCATTCTTAAGTCACATAGATGTGCGTGTGGTACCATCTACATAACTATATTTTGGATACTCGGATTCCAATTTCACAACTATCATAACTATAATTCACCCCAAGGATGAACAATCATATCTCATTCCATGCATGAGTAACCGTGACTCAACAAATGAATGCATGATATTCTCATTTACCAAACATATGGTTTAACTCAACTATAATTCATCATCATAATATGGATAGCTAAAGAAGACCTAGCTCGTTTACTTGGTGTCTGACATGTTTAGGATTCGGTATATATCTTGGTCTACCGTCTATGATCGGAAGGAGTAAGAAAACAATATTCTCTTAAATCAAGGATCATATTTGGAAGAAAATGAATTCCTTGAGAGGGAGAGCGTTGTCGAAGGCCGATAAGGATGTTATGATAAAATATGTACTTCAAGCCATCCCATCCTATGTGATGAGTATGTTTATCCTTCCCTCATCATTCGTTGACGATATTGAGAAAATGTTAAATGTTTTTTGGCGGGGAGGCAGAAGTAACAATAATAAAGGGATCCACTGGTTGGCTTGAGACATACTTTCATGCCCTAAGGCGAAGGGTGGTTCGGGTTTTCGTAATTTTGAAGCGTTAAATTTAGCTATGGTGGCGAAACAAGCATGGAACATAATTCAGAATCCCGACTCATTGGAAGCTAAATTAATTAAAGCAAGAGATTTCCCAAGTTCTTCGTTACTTGAAGCATCTTTTGGATATAATCCTATCTTTGCTTTGTGTAGTATTTGGAATGCTAGAGAAATTATTTTACGTTGGTGTAGGTGGAAGATCGCTAGTAGTGACAAGATCCGTGTTATGTATGAATCATGGCTGCGAAGGAATTGTGATCATTGGGTGTCCTCACCTCAAGTGGCAGGTGTCTATCCTTTATTTATTACAGATTTGTTAATTTAGAATTAGAAAGCGTGTAATATAGCTAAGATTCGTAATTTGTTTATAGGACCGGTAGTGGAAAAGATTATTGCAACCCCTCTTATTATAAGTTTTAAATGAATGTTGGTTATTCAGCAACTTAAAAATAAAAACTGCGTAGCGATACTTGTAAAACATATATATGTAATTTTTTTTATAATATATATATATATATATATATATATATATATGTGTGTGTGTGTGTGTAATTTTTAAATATATATGTTATTATTAAAATATTGAATAAAAAAATTGCACCCATTGAACCAAGGTTCCAAGTACCACCACTCCGTCCACCGGCTATAGTGTCATAGTGTTGTTCACCGTTTGGGATCCTAGTCCAGTTCGGTGGGAGAAACCAGGATTGGGATGGATAAAACGTAATGTTGATGTCGCATTTGTAGGTCGGTCAGACATGACTTCTATGGGTCTTTTTTTTCGCGATACCAATGAGCAATTTGTGGCTGACTGACTCAATGGCAGCAACTTGTTTACTCCGCAGTGGAAGGCGAAGCATGAGCTCTGATGCGATTTTTCTGCAAGTGCACAGACTTATCGTGTAGTTATAAAAGATTATCGTTCCTTTAGGGACTATTTTCCAAAACTTCGCTTACGTTTTTAATATAATGTAAGGTTAAGGCTAAATATTAATTGGAAAGGGATGTTAAAAGAAAAATAATAGATTTAATTCAAATAATTAGATTTAACTAACTGGAATGTTACTTTAAGTCGCTTCAATGGGTTCGGTAATTAAATTGCATTTAGAAATAATGTTTCTTTTTAACAAACTGATATCGATTTAAAAACACGCTCCTCACACTTTCGCGCTGTTGGTTAATATTGTAAAGTTATAAAATAAATGCTTCACTCTCGCTCTCACATTTACTTATAAAAATACTTTTTGAAAATCAATTCAATTTAATTAAAAAGATCTAGTTTTCACAAAACAATATTAGTTTAAAGACTCAGGTCTCACACTTTCGCGCTATTGAACTAAATCATAAAATATAAATAAATACTTCACTTTCGCTCTCATATTTAGTTTATAAAATATTTTTTGGAAACTAATACAGTTTAATTAATTTTAAAGAGCTGTCGCGGTGTTTAAAATTAATGTCCAGTTTTTACTATCTAGTATAAATCTCACACTCTCGCGCTGTTGACTTACACTTTAATTAATTTTCACTCTCGTGCAAAATTATAGTCTATCGTTTAATTAAAAACTGAAACAGAAAACTAGTTTGTTTGAAAATAAAATTTGCAACTTAATTACTAAACCCAAATCAGCTTCTTATTCACATTCCAGTTATATTAAATTAGTTCGACATAATTGTAAATAAAAACATTACGATTAAATAAATAATAATTGATTTAATTAAGAACATATCATATACCAATAAAATAATTGAAACTGAAATTAAATTAGTAGCAGTGGATAACAATTACGGTTAACAAATAAAACATAAAACAAAGCAAAAACAAAGAAACTATAGACCATATACTGTGCCTGACAGTATATGGTAGTAGAAGTAGTAATATTGGCAAAAGTCACATACACTGTTCGTTCATGTAACAATTGCTCAAATAAATAAACTGATAAACTGATCGGAATAAAAAAAAATAAAATAATAATATAAAAGATTTAACGTACTGTATCAATGCCAAAAATAAATAAACTGATCGGAATTTAAAATACTGAACTGAATTTAATATATTAAATAGAGTAACTTACAGATAGCAACTGGAATGAAAGCAAAAACACCAGAATAACAATAGCTTAAAATCTCAAAATAATGCCTGAAAGAAGAGACCCCAAATATACTGAGTACAAGACTTATTTATAAGCTGGAAATAGAGTTCCTCTCTCCCCAAGTTTAGGAGCTTCGGTTGATATTTTTTAGATCATGGTGAGGAAAATATGGGACTTGTAACTGCCTCCTTGAAAATAGCTTGTGGCTGGTAGCCACAAGCCTTATGACCAGCGCTTGCCCATTAATCTTAGGAGAAGTTTGTTTCACTTGTGGGACCCACCACGTTGATATTTATCCTTGTTAGCTTTTCACACGTGAAAAACAAAACATGGTGGTCATAGAGTGTGTGGCCAGCGCCTTGCCCATTGCTTGGCTGAAGTACATGCTGGGCACAAGTGCCATGGCTAGTGCCATGCACTTGTGTGTTGGATATTGTTTTGACTTCTAGTCCCATAAAACTCATGTTTTGCTAAATTTCGGCTGCATCTGTATTTTTATAAAAAGTATTAATTATTTCATTGATAACACAATAATTTAGAGAAAATATTAAAATATTAAGACAAATAATATTAAATAAATAGTGCATTTTTCGGTGTTATCAAACTCCCCTCAACTTGAACCATTGCTTGTCCTCAAGCAAAAAGATTATAATTTTGTGATAGAGAAACAAAACAAAAAGATTTTCCAAGAGTCACATTTTCAATCTCGACCAAATCAGATAAACTAATTTATTTATCGTACCAAAAATATCATGGAAACACAAATCACATATAAACATGAATTTCTTCCTTATATAAACCGTTCCAAATAGTTTTACTATATCTGAACTTAACTTTCATTTCTTCTTTCGTTATCCTTTTTTAGCCCATGGTAATCACATTAAGCCCGTTATCTATTCACACACACATGGTAGTGAGCCTGTTAGTGATTATGACCTGATTCTTTTTCATATCATTTATTTTTCTCTTCTCTTACTTTATGTCATAGGATATTTTTATATCTTTGAGGTATTTCGCATTTGGGCTAAATGACCGGGTGAGAGTCATCTGACTTAGAGTGCGTAGTCCCTTTTCAGATTTATACATCCTGGATTTTCATTTTTCATTCAAAGTCATTCACTTATATTCGTCGACTCAACTACTTAGATAGTGATCGTAGATGGTGCCGACTACCTATGGGCTTAATCAAGGACTAGTAAAGTGTCAAGAAATTTAAGTTCAGTTTCTAGCAAGTATCCAAATTGGTCTACATAATTAAGAAATTTAAGGTGTTAAAATGATATAGCTGGTACGAAAAATATACTTAATTTGAAAGTTCAGTCTTAATTACGTTTGTGACTTTGGAATCTCAAAATTATTTGTTTCTCAAAATTTTTGTTATGGCTCAAAATTTTGCGGAAAAATTAAAAATACACCGAAAAAATTTATTTGCAGAAAGGAAAACTAAACTAGAAAGTGAAATTAATACTGAAAAGTAAATAAAAGCAATAAAGCCTCCCCTCAACTTAAATCCAACAGTGTCCTCACTGTTGCGACTCATGTTAAGGATTGGAGCGGGAAACCTGGAGATTCACGCCTATATGCAGCTGACAGGTGCAAAGCCATCAATCTCTTTATTTGCTGATAAACAAATGAAAAACAAAAATATTAAATTGAAAACTCATGGGTTGCCTCCCACGCAGCGCTTTGTTTAAAGTCGTTTAGCTCGACTTCTCAAACCTTTAAATCAAAATGGCGCCTCTTCCAAACTCACATCGTTAACATTGTACTCAACATCCTTAGGGTTCCATTTGAACATGTCCGACCATCGCATATGTGTTTTCCTTTTTCCTTTCTTTCTCTGTGAAATAGACGGGGGTGTCTTATCTTGAAAGATATTATGTTCTGGGTGAGCTTTTAGTATGTCAGGAGGGACTTGTTCAGAGGGGAATTTATCGACATTTCTTTCAATTATGTCGAGTCGACAACAATAGTTTTTCAAGGTAGGGCTTTCCAGGAATTGAGACATTATGAACTCGATTTTCTCATCTCCTACTTCGAAGGTGATTTTCCCTCTTTTTACATTAATTATAGCGCCTGAAGAAGCTAGAAAAGGTCTACCTAACAGAATGGGGATATCATCATCCTCCTTTATGTCCATGATGACAAAGTCAGTAGGGATAAACAGATGACCGATTCTTACTGGAACATTTTCCAGAATTCCTACTGGGTATTTGATGGTTCTATCAGGCAGTTGTAGGGACATCTTAGTAGGTTTTAACTCTCCAAGTCCGAGCCTTTTGCAGAGAGTCAGTGGCATTAAACTTACACTTGATCCTAGATCACAAAGGGCTTTATTTATGATATGTCTACCAATAACGCAAGGAATAGAAAAGTTTCCTGGGTCCTCGAGTTTTGGGGCGAGCTTGTTTTCACTAATAGCATTGCACTCCACTATCCCAATGTTTTCAAGCTTTTTCTTGTTTGACAGAATTTCCTTTAAGAACTTTGCATAAGAGGGTATTTGGGTTATAGCCTCAATGAATGGTATGTCGATATGAAGCCTTTTTAGCATCTCGATAAATTTTTCAAACTGCCCTGGATTCTTAGGTTTGACAAGTCTTTGAGGAAATGGAATTGGACGCTTGTAAGGAGGAGGGGGTACATATGGTGTTTCCTTTTCATTTTCCCCTGCCTTCTTAGACTTGAGTGTTTGTCCACTGTCAACTATCATTGATTCACTCCAAGTATCTTTTGTAGTGTCCTTCTCTACACCTTTTCCTAGGTCATGACTTCTAACTATTCCAGCAGGGGGATCCTGTAACTCTTTTCCGCTTCGCAGCATTATAGCATTAATGTGTCCCTTAGGATTAGGTTGTGGTTGGCCTGGGAATGTTCCGGCTGGGGGAGCTATAGCTGCCTGCTGTTGGGCCACTTGAGATATTTGAGTCTCTAACATTTTGTTGTGTGTGGCTATAGCCTCTACTTTGTTTGCCAGTTGCTTAATTAATTCATTAGCATGA
Source organism: Trifolium subterraneum (assembly GCA_951799995.1). NCBI lineage: Eukaryota > Viridiplantae > Streptophyta > Magnoliopsida > Fabales > Fabaceae > Trifolium > Trifolium subterraneum. The sequence continues at coordinate 34,776,884 of OX637467.1, forward strand.
ATGTTTTGATTCATGAGTTGAGTGTTTTGATTCATGAATTCTTTATTTTGCTGAGTCTGGCATAGGATAAAATTTTCCATCATAATTTCCAGATTTGACTTATTAGGTGGATAAGTTGCAGCTTGTTGTCCTACTGACTTTTGAAAACCTGGAGGTGTCTGATTTGGAGGAAATAGTGCATTATTGCTCTTGTAAGAGAGATTATGATGGTTCTTCCAACCAGGATTATAAGAGTTTCCTTGGGCATAGTTAACTTGGTCGAGTCCGGCCAATAATTGACATTCAGAGGTTGTGTGTCCAGGAACTCCACATAGTTCGCAGTTTGGTTGCATCGCGGCTACGGTAGCTGCGGGAGGTAGAGTTAGGCTATCTAACTTTTGAGAAAGAGCGTCTACTTTCGCACTGACATGGTCTAGGCCGCTTACTTCGTACATACCGCCTTTTTGCTGGGATTTTTCTATGGCAGCGCGTTCGCTTCCCCATTGGTAATGGTTCTGGGCCATGTTTTCTATAAGTTGTGTGGCTTCGTGATAAGGTTTATCCATTAGAGCTCCACCGGCAGCAGCATCTATGGTGAGTCTAGTGTTATAGAGCAGCCCATTATAGAAGGTATGGATTATGAGCCATTGTTCTAAACCGTGATGTGGACATAGTCTCATCATATCCTTGTATCGTTCCCATGCCTCGAAGAGTGATTCCCCATCTTTTTGCCTAAATCCGTTGATTTGGGCTCTTAACATTGCTGTTTTGCTTGGCGGGAAATATCGGGCCAAGAATTGCTTCTTCAATTCATTCCATGTAGTGATGGAGTTCGAAGGTAAAGCTTGGAGCCAAGCTCTAGCTCTGTCTCTCAAAGAGAACGGGAAAAGGCAGAGTCGTATTGCTTCGGCTCCTACACCATCGGCTTTTAGTGTGTCTGCGTACTACACAAACACTGACAAGTGGAGGTTCGGATCCTCCGTAGGGGAACCAGAGAATTGATTTTGTTGCACTATTTGCAACAAAGCAGGTTTCAATTCAAAATTCCTAGCTTCAACGGTTGGGGAGACGATGCTCGAATGAGGTTCCTCTTCAGAAGGGACTGCGTAGTCCTTGAGAGGACGATTGTTGTTGGCCATGAATAACCTTTGGGATTCGCGAATTCGGCGTTGTAAACGAATATAACGAATAAAACGCTCTATTTCAGGGTTAGGTTGCTCTAAGTCGTCCTCGGAGGAACGAGTGCTGGGCATACAACCTAAGTATCAAAAAGATTAAAGGGGTTGCCTTAATCGTTACAAATTAAAAACTTAAATGCGAATTTTTGACTAAATTAGTCCCCGGCAACGGCGCCAAAAACTTGATGCGATTTTTCTGCAAGTGCACAGACTTATCGTGTAGTTATAAAAGATTATCGTTCCTTCAGGGACTATTTTCCAAAACTTCGCTTACGTTTTTAATATAATGTAAGGTTAAGGCTAAATATTAATTGGAAAGGGATGTTAAAAGAAAAATAATAGATTTAATTCAAATAATTAGATTTAACTAACTGGAATGTTACTTAAAGTCGCTTCAATGGGTTCGGTAATTAAATTGCATTTAGAAATAATGTTTCTTTTTAACAAACTGATATCGATTTAAAAACACGCTCCTCACACTTTCGCGCTGTTGGTTAATATTGTAAAGTTATAAAATAAATGCTTCACTCTCGCTGTCACATTTACTTATAAAAATACTTTTTGAAAATCAATTCAATTTAATTAAAAAGATCTAGTTTTCACAAAACAATATTAGTTTAAAGACTCAGGTCTCACACTTTCGCGCTATTGAACTAAATCATAAAATATAAATAAATACTTCACTTTCGCTCTCATATTTAGTTTATAAAATATTTTTTGGAAACTAATACAGTTTAATTAATTTTAAAGAGCTGTCGCGGTGTTTAAAATTAATGTCCAGTTTTTACTATCTAGTATAAATCTCACACTCTCGCGCTGTTGACTTACACTTTAATTAATTTTCACTCTCGTGCAAAATTATAGTCTATCGTTTAATTAAAAACTGAAACAGAAAACTAGTTTGTTTGAAAATAAAATTTGCAACTTAATTACTAAACCCAAATCAGCTTCTTATTCACATTCCAGTTATATTAAATTAGTTCGACATAATTGTAAATAAAAACATTACGATTAAATAAATAATAATTGATTTAATTAAGAACATATCATATACCAATAAAATAATTGAAACTGAAATTAAATTAGTAGCAGTGGATAACAATTACGGTTAACAAATAAAACATAAAACAAAGCAAAAACAAAGAAACTATAGACCATATACTGTGCCTGACAGTATATGGTAGTAGAAGTAGTAATATTGGCAAAAGTCACATACACTGTTCGTTCATGTAACAATTGCTCAAATAAATAAACTGATAAACTGATCGGAATAAAAAAAAATAAAATAATAATATAAAAGATTTAACGTACTGTATTAATGCCAAAAATAAATAAACTGATCGGAATTTAAAATACTGAACTGAATTTAATATATTAAATAGAGTAACTTACAGATAGCAACTGGAATGAAAGCAAAAACACCAGAATAACAATAGCTTAAAATCTCAAAATAATGCCTGAAAGAAGAGACCCCAAATATACTGAGTACAAGACTTATTTATAAGCTGGAAATAGAGTTCCTCTCTCCCCAAGTTTAGGAGCTTCGGTTGATATTTTTTAGATCATGGTGAGGAAAATATGGGACTTGTAACTGCCTCCTTGAAAATAGCTTGTGGCTGGTAGCCACAAGCCTTATGACCAGCGCTTGCCCATTAATCTTAGGAGAAGTTTGTTTCACTTGTGGGACCCACCACGTTGATATTTATCCTTGTTAGCTTTTCACACGTGAAAAACAAAACATGGTGGTCATAGAGTGTGTGGCCAGCGCCTTGCCCATTGCTTGGCTGAAGTACATGCTGGGCACAAGTGCCATGGCTAGTGCCATGCACTTGTGTGTTGGATATTGTTTTGACTTCTAGTCCCATAAAACTCATGTTTTGCTAAATTTCGGCTGCATCTGTATTTTTATAAAAAGTATTAATTATTTCATTGATAACACAATAATTTAGAGAAAATATTAAAATATTAAGACAAATAATATTAAATAAATAGTGCATTTTTCGGTGTTATCAAGCTCTCTTACATCTATGAAAGAAGCTATTCATTGTGAATTTGAGAAAGTTCAATTTGAAAGCGATTCAAAGGTGTTGGTTGACACTATCCATTCGAGAAGACCGGATAATTCAGAGTTTAATTTATTTATTAATGACATTATTCTTCTTATGTCATCTTCTTATGTAAACTTTTGTCATACCCCAATTTTTGACCTAAGATCCTACCCTCTTTTTGCATCATTGCATAACATCAAGAATCAATAAAATCATTGAAAGGTTTAAAAAGTCAAAGATTAGTGTTTTGGAATATTTTCTAAGTACAAATCTTCATGATCATTTACCCAACTTCACAAGATAATTTTGAGCAGTTTACAAATTCATTTGAGATGATTGATGGCTGCTCTTAAAGAGAGCATTTGATACTACATGTTGATGAAACATTTGAGGCCAAAAGGTTTCTTGAAGTGAAAAAAATCAAAGTGAAAAATCAAGGTCTCATTACTTTTGAACTTCTCAAACACTTAATTTTTTTCTAAGAGTTTTGACCTTTCCAAGTGCATGAGTTTATGGACAATTTGCAATCAATTCAAGCAATAATTTTTCATGATGGAGGAATTTATTTGAAGGTGACAATGCACACTTCATTATTAGGGAAGTATTAAACCAAAATCTCATGGGAATTGGAAGATAAAATGTTCCAAAGTTGAGGATTCAGAGTTGTGAAAATGGCCAGAAACTTAGAAAAGTTTTCCGAGTATTTTCAGTGACTATTTTGATATTTGACGGCCCGTTTTCTATATGACCCAAGTTGATTCAGCTCAAGCGTTCAACATCAAAGTTGTAGTATGCCATGTCCACTTCCCATTGATACCAAGAGCATCGGTTTTTGTTGCTTGAGTGTGAAGTTACCAATTTTAAATTAAGTCATTGTAGAGCTGATTTTGAGATCAGATTACAAGTTATTTTTCTTGGTCCAAATTAAGGTATGGCCTCATGATCCACAAAACCTCTCATGTTAACCTTATATTCTCAGTTTTTGCTGATGTTTAGCATGATCAACATTTCATTACACAAAGAATCCATGCATTGCTCAAGTTTCATACCACAAATGGATCAAAAGTGAAAAGTTCTTTTTGCCTAAATTTCCAAAATTTTGCTTTATGTCCATGAGCCTTGTGAATACCATTTTTCTCTGAATACACTTCACCTATGCATCAGAAGCAAGGCAAAACACCTTCAATCAACCACCAAACATTTCATTTTGCCATTGAATTCAAAAGAGGACCAAAGACATTTTTGAACCAAATCTCAAATTGCAAGCAAAGTAGCCTCAATTTATGCTTCAAAGGCACTCCGTGTTTGCTCCTCAGATCATCCCAAAGAGCCTATAAAATCCCCTCAAGCCTCAGAACTAAATCATCCACAAAATTCACAAAAAACTCCATTACTACACTTTCAAAAAATTTAATTTCGAAACTTGCATTTCCTCCAAGTTTCCTCTACTTTTTCCATTGAAACATCATCCATACACCATAAAAAAACTACTGTATGCAATAGTTTGTGACTGGAACTTCCCCATCACAGTTTCCCAACTCTCACTTTTTCCTCTTGCAAGTTGATTTGGTTCAGAAGTTTCAGAGACTTTCGAGGCAATATAAGCATACCAACACATTACTGGAGGTGTAAGCAAGCTAAATGGATCTTTATTTCTCATCTTTAATTGCAAAGAAGAGGCATTGGACCTTGCTCCAATAGGTAAATTTTCGTGACTTTGAACTCCATCATACATGCATTATTTTTGAATGATTTGTGAAGAAAAAATGTAGCCCATAAAGTGAGGAGTGAAAGCCCTATACTTGTGAGTTCTGTTTGTGCTTAAATGATATTTAAGTTGTGTTTAAATTTTTAGGGTTATTACTTAATTTTTTTGATTGTTTGAGTAGGAATTAATAAAAGTTAAGTGCATATTCATGATCCTTATGAAATTATGAGCAAAATGGTATATTCATTTGTCATTTTTTATGAAAAAACGAAAAAACTAAAAAAATCACCATTGTTGTTGTTCTGATGAAGAAAGATGAACAGTGTTGGCGCCATGTTTTTTTTTCATTTAAATATTAATTATACAATCTATATAATTTAGTTGGTTCTGAAAACAAAAGAAATTTAGTATCCAGTGGTTATCTTTGCGCGTTACTAGCCAAGAAGTAGTCAGTGGTTCGAATCCTTCCTAGGACGTTTTAATTTCCTTTTGGGCCTTGATGTGTTTGGGCCTAGAGCTTTCTTTTTCTGAATACACCCTAACATTCAATTTGAACCCCTTTCTTTCATATTTTGTTTTTATTTCATGTTATGTTTGTTTGATTTATTTTATTTTAAATAACATGAAAATGTCCCAAAATATTTATATTTAATATCGTTATTTTTATTTCATTAGTTGCAAAAATATCAAAAGGATCAAAAATATATTTTATTTAATTAAGGTTTATTTTTCATGATGCTTGTGTCTAAATCCAAGGGAAGCATCGTTTTGTTGACTTTGTGTCATTATGTAATTCTTGCATGCTACATGTTTACTTGTCTATATTTGTTCTTTTAGACTTTCAAAGAAAAAACCTAAGCATTCAGAAAACATAATCTTCAAAAAAAAAGAATATCTTTTGAGAAATCCTTTTCAACTCATTTTTCTCAATAAATGTTTTAACACACTTAAGCATATCAAAACATTTTTAAAAGACTAAAAAACACAAAACTCACTCAAAACTTTTTGCCATTTGCCATTTGGCTTTTGACTTTAAAACTTTTTTTTCTCAAAGAGGTTAGACATGAGTCATCCATGGTTGAGAATTCAAATTCCCCATAACATCTAGGAGAGTTAGTGGCATACTTGTTTCTTTTATATCCAAGTGAGAGTCCTTCCTTATTGTGAAGCAAAGATCCATCTTCATCATGTTAGTGGTGGATTAAAGGAGTCTAAACTTAAGATGACAACTTGTCTCTTCTAAAAACAATCAAACAAACCACTTTGTTATTTTTACCCCGAACTACGAGGTTTTGATCCTTAATCGGTACGTAGGCATAAGACTTTCATGTCTTTCCAAATCAAAAATTAATAAAAATATATTTCCTTTCTCATCTCCACAATCATTTACAAGCAAACAAATTTAGCTAAAAACATATATATTACAAGAGGTTCCTATAGCGTAATATGTAATAATTAAAATTATAGAGATCGATATATTATATGAAATTAGAACACGCTTACTTGGTAATCATAATCACAAATCATCGTTACCGGGCCTAAGCATCATCAAATGGATCACAACAACATCAACCCGTTTTTATTAAAGCCAAAAACTCACAATTGATTGTAGCCCACAAAATATTAGAAAATATTCTAACATTCTCCCACTTGGGCAAAATCAATTGTGTATATTTAATTTTAAGAAAACATTTTGAAAAACGACTCTCGGGTTGATAACATATTTTAACGTGGCCATAATGATCCCAAGATGCAACATCTAATTAAGACTCCATCCAACAAAAGTTAAATGATATCGAATCATGGTGGTAATTATATCCTTATTGATAAAATACCTTCCATAGTTACAAAGTCGACTAGTCATTTGTGTAGAGTGTAGCGAGAAAATGATATGTTTGTGATCCTAACCATATACTATCATTTTCTTCGTCAGTCCTCAATTTCTCTCAAATGCCTTAAAGCCAGAGAATTCTATGGTCCATAAGATACCACAAGTCTAAGCTCCAAAACAATGTTGATTACCGCGGTATAATGATCTAATCAACATCGAACTCCAATATTTTAGACATAATTTTCTCTCAATTGCATCAAAGCCAGAGAAATTACATGGTCCTTAAGATACCATAATACCTCAGCTTCAAAATAGTGTTGATCACCGGCTAAGTGATCCAGACAACACTGAGCTTTAATTTATTTATGTTTACACATAATTCCTTAGCTCCAAAATAGTGTTGATCACCGACTAAGTGATCCAAACAACACCGCGCTACAATTTTTATTTATGTTTACATATAATGCCTCAGCTCCAAAATAGTGTTGATCATCAGTTAAGTGATCCCAACAAAACTGAGCTATAATAATTTTAAATTTTATTCAATTAATTTCAACCATAAAATAAGACATAAATATTTGAAGCTTTATTTGTCTAAGCTATTACATCCAAAGATGGCTTCACCATGAGACAAGACAAATAATAATTATAGAATGAAGCTTCACTAATTGCAACAAATAAGGTATTATACATCTTTAATTGTTTCAAACAACTTTATTTAATTAATTCAAAAAAACAATTTTATTTAAATTTTCAAACCAATGATATCAGCAAAATATGATTAACATAAAAACTGAGCACAATAGACAAAAATTCGCGTCAATATAGATGTTTCCAACAACTTGAACCGATTTGGTCACATAAGTTCATATAATGGCACCACAACATGTGCTTGTCAAACAATAGAAAATTGCAGTAATTTCCGAAAACAATTCGAGCCAGAAAACCTCATATATAACTTTTGATGTGCTTGATCATGGTTTCTGGTTTATAAAAGACACAAAATAATTTCAAACATTGTAAAGGAGTTAATATTAAATTTAAACTCCCAGTGATCATGCATATCAAAAGAATCTTAATTATATGTCACTTATTCAAATGTTATTTTCAAACTCCCATTAATCAAGCTTATAAAAAGAACTCACAATGTCCGTATTTGCAATGTTACTCTTGAAAACCAAGGGACCTAAGTTTCTTGATTAAGGGATAAACCAATATAAAACTTTTAAAAGATCAGTGTAACAATCAAGTAGTCATTTCTCTCCCACTTACCCAAATGTTCCTTCTATTCAGGTGTGCTCTCCGCATTAATCATACGATTATTCTCCAAATCTTGCTTCCATTTCTTATAATTTTAAGATGTTCAATATTTTAATGGAAACATAACAATTATGCATTGAGAAATTCATTCTTGATCAAAACCACAATGCATTAGGATTATCATAACGAGGCCAATATAATAGTACAATCACCTTTAGGCAGAATGTACAAACTAAGGCCAAAGCCTCAGTCAAAACATCAAATGAGTTAGTTATCATAAAGACAAGATATAACTCAAAATCAAGAAGCTATCACAATTAGGCCAATATAATAGTGCAATCACCTTTAGGCAGAATGCACAAATTAAGGTCAAAGCCTCAGATGAGTTAATCAATGAGTATACATTGAACATTGAAACTTGTCACCTTTAGGCAGGCAAATTCCTATAACACCCAATAATACATTGTCTAGAATATATTATAAAGTCCATAATTAAATACCGAGTACATCATGTTTTACAATTACATAGAGTGTTGATTAAGCACACGCAGGTGCTAAAATACAATAAAGTACAACACAGCGGAAAGGAAATAGACTGAAAAATAATAAACTAAACATTCTAGACACGAACAGCACAGTCACAAGCAAGGTTAACTACTCTGCAGCTTGCTTGCCACGATCACCCTGTGTACCACCTAGTGGTGACTACACCATGGGGAATCAACCTGTAATCAGTCCTCGCGCAATCTCAGCGCAATACATGTATACATATATAAACAATTTATATGGTGTAACACAACAATTATCTGAATTCATTTTAACTATGCAAGGACAATCTGAGGTGAGCCGGTCTCAGAGAGCCTTACGTTTTTCCGTACCAATCTTCGTGATCATATTGCACTATGGTACGGAATAACTATGGCATCACAATCAATGTTATTGATATCTTATCGCTTTGGATTCCTCGAATCCCTTTGGTGGTGCCAAGAAACCACACATCTTTATGGACTGATACTACACATAATTCTAATGTGTTAACATACTACCAATATATCCCAAACCCGGGGAAAACTAACTTAGTTCATAACCTAAGTTAAATGATATTGTTTCCTAAACGTGCAAATAAGATATGATTATTATTACCATGTATTACCAATGAATTATAGACTAGAGAGGATAAGTGTTTAAAACCATATTGTGTTTTGAAAAACAGAACAAAAGCCAAAATCCTGTCATGGTCGCTTAGCGAGGGCTGGTGACCGCTAGCGAACCAAGTCAGAAGGTTCTGGCCAGCTAGCGAGCGCCAGCGACCAAAACCTGCAAACTCAGTTGCACTTTCGCCAGCTGCTCGCTTAGCGAACAACACGAGATTTCTGCTCTGTTCTGCAGAATTCAATGAGAAACCAGAAAAATTCCATTTCAAATCCAGCCACCAGTCCAGCCATTAGCAATATAATGTAAACAACAATCAACATGGAGAGGAGTTTTGGGAATTAAACCCTCTCATACACAATTAATCCTAAAATCCTATGTTGACATGCAATCATTAATTGTGGGGCATTTCTAACTACACTAACCTAAGAACCCACCTTTGATTGAGCTTGAATCCTTTGCTAAAACTTGAATGCAGGTTGAATTGCTATCTTCAATTCCTCTTTGAGTTGTAATTCCCAATTTCACTTCCTAGATCACCAAAAATCAGGATAAGCATGTTTTTCCAACACATGCAAATTCATGAACAGAATATTGAATTTCAGAGGAGGAATTTTGAACACAATTTGGAAGGAATTGAGAAAGGATTTGAGGAATTAACTCACCACTAGAGATTATTACTATCTATAGAATCATGATCATCCATATGCATGAGTTTATGGGACTGATTTGTGGAAGAATTTGAAAAATTGAGATGTGTATTGTTGTTTGTGTTTCACGAGAGAGAGAAGAGAGCAAGAAGAAGAGTTTCCATCTGTTTTAGCTTTCATCAGGGAAAGGCAAGGTAATAGGCATAGTGTTTTTGTGAGTCATGACTCAAAGGAGACACATGTCTATGACTGAAATTGGTTTTCCTTTATGTGACAACACCCTCACATACACACACTAGTGCTAGCTCTAGACATGTGAGATTTTAGAAAATACTCTTATTGGTATATAATACTAGTAAATGAAATAGGGAATGTTACAATCTACCCCCCTTAAAGAAATTTCGTCCGCGAAATTGAAACATACCTGAGAAAAGATAAGGATAGTTTTTCATATTTCGGATTCTAGCTCCCAAGTGAATTCGCCATCCGGGGATTGAGACCATTCGACTTTCACCACAAGAATTTTCTTGTTCCGAAGAGCCTTAACATCACGATCCACAATTCGGAGGGGATCAGGCTGATAAGTTAAATCTGGCTGCAAATCTATGTTTTCCAATTCCACCGGCACGAACGGATCTGGAATGAACTTTCTGAGTTGAGACACATGGAACACGTCATGCAACCTGGACATAGATGGGGGCAAAGCTAACTGATAAGCCACAGGACCAACTCGTTTAAGGATTTGATATGGCCCAATGTACCTAGGAGCAAGCTTCTTTGTTTTGAACACACCACGCAAACCCAGCTTAGGCGTTACGCGTAAGAATACATGATCACCTTCATCAAACTCTATTGGTCTCCTTCTGTGATCGACATAACTCTTTTGTCTACTCTGTGCAATTCTCATATGCTCTCTAACCGACTTAATCTTCAGAGTAGTCTCTTGGATGATGTCAGGTCCTAACACTCCTTTATCACCCACTTCAGTCCAACACAAAGGGGTCCTATGTAACACCCTACCTAATTCTACCCAAAAATTCGCGACTAAACAGCAAATAAAATCAAGTAAATCAAGTAGAGCGTTACATGTATAAGTTTAAAACTATCAACATAATGAATCCACATCCACATAAATCACCTACACGTATCTTATCATCAACAATAGATAATTAAGTACTTGGCATAAAGCCTTACAACATCATACATAAACAAGGTCTAAAAACGACACTAGACATAAGTTCGATAAGACTAAACCCTAACACGGTATTACAACTACCAGAGCAAATGAACAAGACACGACACTAAAATAGCGGCTCATCTCCTCACCCTGAATACTAGCAACAAATGCCGGGTACTCCTCCTAAGCAAGCAAAGCAAATCGTCACGCTTGAGAATCTGAATCGCCCAACGATCCATTACATACAAAAATAGAGAGTTAGTTACTTATAATCGACATGTAACAAATGAAAGTAAAGTGCTAACATTTAATCCAATCTAACATATACCATTCATATATTAATCCATCGTACATATATTGGGCATGTATATAATAGCAATCCAACGACATCAATAAGACATGTACATTTAATCACTTAATATACGTATCCAAATTGACACCATCAATGATCAACAACTTATATGCACAAACACTTAGCACACCATTAAACAAATATCACATCATTATCACATATAGCACATTTAAGATTCACCTTCCTAAATGCATCTAATGTCACCTTCATGCCATGTCCCCTAGACATGACTACATGCATGCGGTACCATTCACCAAAATAAGGATACAAGAATCCTATGCGTTATGGATCAAACGTCCAAGCTTCATCAATTCGTTATGGGTCAAACGCCCAAGCTTCATCAATAGACTCAATAATGATGCATGAACATATATATAACGTATGTTATTCACCACCATTATGCAACCTCATGTATACATAATTCCACCATCAATCATTCATCAATACATAACATACTTATATACATTCATCATCAATATTATTATATATATCTATATCCATCAATCATATAGAAACCTCATCATCAATCATATTCACCATCAATAACATCATAATCAATTGAAGAATCAATCCTTATCAGACTAATCTCGCCCGGCGAGACCTAGCGAGCTATCGGCGACAAAAACAGAACATTTTGGGTTTTCGGGCGAATACCGGCGAGCCTCAGCGAGCAATCTCGCTGACCCTCGCCCGGCGAGCATGGGCGAAAATGTCGCAGAACAGGGCTCTGTTTTCGTGACCGTTCATATTCCACTACCAAATCATCAAATCGTGTTTCAGTTCTAAAAAGTTGTTTCCTTTCAGTTATAAGCATATTAACAAGTATAAAAGTACAAGTTTCATAACTTAAAAACACTAAAATCATCATCAATTTGAGATTTATCATATTTTTCATTAAAAACTCATGAACATGGAATTTCAAACCAACAACCATAGATTTTCGAAATTGAAATCATCAACATATATTTTTAGCATCATCATACATGAATAACACTAAATCAACAAGAAAGACAACATTTTGATTCATAGAAACTCATAAAGTTATGAACTTTAGAGTATAAAAGGGTGAGAGGGTTTGGGCAAAGAGAAATGTAATTTCTCCCCCCTCTTGGTCACCCACAATCATAAATAACTACTCTCTTACCTCTAATTCTTCAAGAATTAGCGCCCCAATCTTCCTCTCTTAGCTCCTTCTTCTATGTTCTTCTTCTTCTTCTCTAGCTTTCTCTCTCTGTATTCTTCACAAAACTTATGATAAATGATTTCTCTCTCTAAGTTTTCAAAACTTATACCTAGGTCAAAACCTCATTCCCAAATTACTAAATTGCCCTTCCTCATAAAAGTCCACTCTATCTTCTATCTACACCTCCTAAAAACACTACTATTCTAAATACACCACCACACCAAAAGCCACATATTTAAATAAACCACACAACATGACAATTAAATAAATAACTAAATTAATTAAATAATAAAAACGGGATGTGACATCCTACATTTTCTTCCATACAATGCCTCATATGGTGCCATACCGATACTAGCATGATAACTGTTGTTGTAGGCAAACTCCACAAGGTGCAAGTGTTTGCTCCAATTACCGCCATCCTCTAAAACACAAGCTCGGAGCATATCCTCAGGAGTTTGAATGGTTCGCTCGGATTGACCATCCGTCTGCGGATGATTGGAAGTACTCATTCTAAGCCGTGTCCCCATTGCCTTATGGAAAGCACGCCAAAAATGAGAGGTAAATGTTGGATCTCTATCTGACACTATACTCAACGCAACTCCATGCAACTTAACAATCTCTTCTAGGAATATCTCAGCATACCGCGAAGCCTTATAAGTCGACTTCACTGCAATGAAATGGGCTGACTTTGTTAACCGATCAACGATAACCCAAATGGAATCTTCTCCTTTCTGATTACGGGGTAAACCAGTCACAAAGTCCATGGTAATATACTCCCATTTCCACTAGGGTATTTCTAAAGGTTGTAAAAGACCGGTTGGTTTCTGATCGATGCTCAATCTTAACTTGCTGACACACAATACACCTCGATACAAACTCTGCGATCTCAGTTTTCATATTCGGCCACCAATAGTTCTTCTTCAGGTCATGATACATCTTGGTGGAACCGGGGTGAATCGAAAATCCACTTTTAGGTGCTTCTTCCAGAATTAGTCTTTTCAATTCCGCATCATTCGGTACACATACCCTGCTACCAAACTGAATTACACCGTCATCTGATACAATGATCTCAGGTTTCCCTATCCTTCTCTGTAAATCCATATCCTTCTCTTGCGCACTACCTATTGTGGAACGCAAGTCACAAGTCAATTCTATTCTATTCAACTTGACTCCGTCCTTCCGGTAAGTGACACTCAAGTTCATATCTCTGAATTTCTCATACAACCCACATTGATGCATTAAAATCTCTGATGCATACAACGTTTTTCTACTTAAGGCATCAGCTACCACATTCGCCTTTCCTGGGTGGTAATTCAATTCAAAGTCGAAATCTTTCAAGTATTCCATCCATCTCCGTTGTCTCATGTTCAACTCCTTCTGATCAAACAAATATCTCAACTTTTTTGATCACTGTACAATGCAAACTGCACACCATACAAGTGATGTCTCCAGATTATCAGGGCAAAAATAATGGCTGCAAGTTCGAGATCATGGGTAGGATAATTCTCTTCATGAGGTTTCAACTATCGTGATGCGTAAGCTACTACTGCGCCTTCTTGCATAAGTACGCATCCGAGTCCCTTATTAGAAGCATCACAATACACTACATACTTATTGTCAGGATCAGGAATTACTAACACCGGAGCACTGGTCAACTTTTGTTTTAACAAGTTAAAACTATTTTCGCATAACTCATCCTAGACAAATGCAGCTCGTTTTCTAGTCAACCGGGTTAATGGTAGCGCTATCTCCGAAAATCCCAAAATGAATCTTCGATAATAGCCTGCTAAACCAAGAAAGCTCCTTACTTCTGAAACAGTCTTAGGCCTTTCCCAATTAAGTACAGCTTCCACTTTGGATGGATCAACAGATACACCTCCTTGTGTTATTACATGGCCCAGAAACTTAACTTCGGAAAGCCAAAACTCACACTTACTTAATTTGGCATAAAGTTGCTTCTCTCTCAGAATATTAAGAACAATCCTCAGATGCTCTGCATGCTCCTGAGGATCCTTAGAGTAGATCAGAATATCATCGATAAAGATTACCACAAACTTATCAAGATAAGGCTGAAAAATTTTGTTCATGTAATCCATGAATACTGCTGGAGCATTGGTCAGACCAAACGACATAACCAAAAATTCATAATGACCATAACGAGTCCTGAAAGCAGTTTTGGACACGTCAGAGGTCCTGATACGAATCTGATGATACCCGGATCTAAGATCAATCTTGGAAAAGATAGTAGCTCCTCTGAGTTGATCTAACAGATCGTCAATACGAGGTAGCGGATACTTGTTTTTTATGGTAACTTTGTTGAGCTGACGATAGTCAATACACAAGCGCATTGTACCATCCTTCTTTTTCACTAACAGAATCGGAGCACCCCAAGGGGAGACACTCGGACAAATGAAATGCTTCTGCAACAACTCTTCAAGTTGAGATTTCAATTCTCGGAGTTCAAGAGGGGACATTCTATATGGTGCAACAGAAATCGGCTGAGATCCTGGGACAAGATCAATTGAGAACTCAATTTCTCGCTCTGGTGGTAAACTGTTTATCTCTTCTGGAAACAAATCTAGATATTCCCTGACAATCAGAATATCACTGGGGCTTAAATTGGACTATGAACTCATAGTGAACATAATACTGAAACATTTGTTCTCTGCATAGAGATACTGGATTAACTGATGAGTGTTCTGCAACAGAGCAGTCAGGGCTCTACTCTTTGCATTAGGATCAATAGGAACATAGAGATTCTTTTCCGCACAGCCTATGTACACAGTGTTGGCAGAGAGTCAATCCATGCCTAGTACTATGTCCATATCTTTCAATGGTAAACAGATCAGATCAACATGATAGATTTTTCCTGCGACGCTAACAGGACAGTTTTGACATACCCTCTTGGATACAACCCTGCCACCCGTAGCAACGGCGACAGTCATGGGAGGAAGTAAAGAAGTCGAAGATAAACCCAATCTCATCACACATTCAACAGAGATAAAAGAATTTGTAGCTCCACAATCAAACAATATAACAACTTCAGATTGACCCAAGTGACAGATATCAACAATTAAAGCATTATTACCTCGGGCCTGCTCTCCATCAAGGGAATACACTCGACCCTTGCTCCTTGTGGTTCCACTCGAACCTCCGGAACCACACAGCTTTGGACACTCATTCTTGTAGTGACCCGGTTGCTTGCAGTGGAAACACACACCCTTTCCCTTCATACATTCACCATTATGGACAGACCCACATTTTGAGCATGCCTGTTGCGGTCTCTGATAGAAATTTTGTTTTCCTTTACTCGGGGAACCCCTTGGCTTCAACTGCTCCTTGTACTTTCCTGAATCTCGTCTCTTTTGATTCACCTCAAACCTTTCCTTTCTCACGGCTTCAAGGCTTGACTCAGCATGATAACTCTTCTGGATCAATTCACCAAGACTGGCCACTGGCTGCATAGACACGTCATGTGCAATGTCCGCCCTCAAACCGAAAGGGTACTTCTTGATCTTCCACGCCTCGGTAGGAGCATCGTCACCATCCACCACATACCGCACTAACTCATTGAACTTGGTTGTATACTCCGCCACTGACTTACTTCCTTGCTTAAGTTCAATCAGTTCCCGTTCCATTGTCAGCCTATAACTTTCGGGAATGTAGTGATCGATGAAGAGACGTCTGAAATTAGCCCATGTCATCTCCATCTGACTTGCAGTCATGAAAGCTCTAACACCTTCCCACCAATCACAAGCAGCTCCGCGAAGAAATCTTGTCGCGAAGGTAACCTTTTCCAGCTCAGTACATTGCATGGAATCTAGAATTCCACTCATCCTCTGAATCCATTCTCTTGCAACCGAGGGAACATACTCTCCAACGAACTCAAGAGGATTCATCCGGCAAAACTCCCTGAACGCCGCACTTCCCGTGTTCTGAGTCGGTGCATTGTTCATTTGTTGTTGGAACATCATCATCATTTCCTCATAGCGTTGGGCTTGCTGAGCTTGGAATTGTTGTTGTTGATGCATCATATGTGCCCACATATTTGCATCTGGATCAGAGTATTTATAGTGAGGTTGATCTTCTTCCTCTGCCACATTCCTTCGTGGCCTACCACGTCTGCGTCCGCGTCCTCCTGGTGCTTCTGCCATATTACTCTATCTGTCATAATCAAATTGAGTTAGCTAGGCTCAAGTGATACAACATGTAGAATAAATGTAAGACATCCCTAGAGTACACATTTTAGAATGCACTATATACTTATGACTCTGGCACGGTCTGAATCGACCTGCTCTGATACCAATTATAACACCCCATAATACATTGTCTAGAATATATTATAAAGTCCATAATTAAATACCAAGTACATCATGTTTTACAATTACATAGAGTGTTGATTAAGCACACGCAGGTGCTAAAATACAATAAAGTACAACACAGCGGAAAGGAAATAGACTGAAACATAATAAACTAATCATTCTAGACACGAACAGCACAGTCACAAGCAAGGCTAACTACTCTGCAGCTTGCTTGTCACGATCACCCTGTGTACCTGAACCATGAACGGGGGGGGGGGGGGCGGGGGTAAGACTACTAAGTCTCGTGGATTCTACTACCCACCTAGTGGTGACTACACCATGGGGAA
Organism: Trifolium subterraneum; assembly: GCA_951799995.1. NCBI lineage: Eukaryota > Viridiplantae > Streptophyta > Magnoliopsida > Fabales > Fabaceae > Trifolium > Trifolium subterraneum. The sequence continues at coordinate 34,794,053 of OX637467.1, forward strand.
TCAACCTGTAATCAGTCCTCACGCAATCTCAGCGCAATACATGTATACATATATAAACAATTTATATGGTGTAACACAACAATTATCTGAATTCATTTTAACTATGCAAGGACAATCTGAGGTGAGCCGGTCTCAGAGAGCCTTACGCTTTTCAGTACCAATCTTCGTGATCATATCGCACTATGGTACGTAATAACTATGGCATCACAATCAATATTATTGATATCTTATCGCTTTGGATTCCTCGAATCCCTTTGGTGGTGCCATGCAACCACACATCTCTATGGACTGATACTACACATAATTCTAATGTGTTAACATACTACCAATATATCCCAAACCCGGGGAAAACTAACATAGTTCATAACCTAAGTTAAATGATATTGTTTCCTAAACGTGCGAATAACATATGATTATTATTACCATGTATTACCAATGGATTATAGACTAGGGAGGATAAGTGTTTAAAACCATATTGTGTTTTGAAAAATAGAACAAAAGCCAAAATCCTGTCATGGTCGCTTTGCGAGGGCTGGCGACCGCTAGCGAACCAAGTCAGAAGGTTCTGGCCAGCTAGCGAGCGCCAGCGACCATAACCTGCAAACTCAGTTGCACTTTCGCCAGCTGCTCGCTGAGCGAACAGCACGAGATTTCTGCTCTATTCTCCAGAATTCAATGAGAAACCAGAAAAATTCCATTTCAAATCCAGCCACCAGTCCAGCCATTAGCAATATAATGTAAACAACAATCAACATGGAGAGGAGTTTTGGGAATTAAACCCTCTCATACACAATTAATCCTAAAATCCTATGTTGACACGCAATCATTAATTGTGGGGCATTTCTAACTACACTAACCTAAGAACCCACCTTTGATTGAGCTTGAATCCTTTGCTAAAACTTGAATGCAGGTTGAATTGCTATCTTCAATTCCTCTTTGAGTTGTAATTCCCAATTTCACTTCTTAGATCACCAAAAATCAGGATAAGCATATGTTTTTCCAACACATGCAAATTCATGAACAGAATATTGAATTTTAGAGGAGGAATTTTGAACTCAATTTGGAAGGAATTGAGAAAGGATTTGAGGAATTAACTCACCACTAGAGATTATTACTATCTATAGAATCATGATCATCCATATGCATGAGTTTATGGGACTGATTTGTGGAAGAATTTGAAAAATTGAGATGTGTATTGTTGTTTGTGTTTCACGAGAGAGAGAAGAGAGCAAGAAGAAGAGTTTCCATCTGTTTTAGCTTTCATCAGGGAAAGGCAAGGTAATAGGCATAGTGTTTTTGTGAGTCATGACTCAAAGGAGACATATGTCTATGACTGAAATTGGTTTTCCTTTATGTGACAACACCCTCACATACACACACTAGTGCTAGCTCTAGACATGTGAGATTTTAGAAAATACTCTTATTGGTATATAATACTAGTAAAGGAAATAGGGAATGTTACAATTCCTCCGATCAATACATTCTCCAATAACTGCATCTCCAATCAATTTTGAATTATAACATATAATAGTCACCTTTAGGTAGAAAATCACATCTCACAATTAAAAACATTACTCAAGCTACAAAGAAAATTTCACCAATCAATATAAGCGGTCCCATTTTGATGGTAACGGCCTATACCAACACACGAAATCTCTCGCATAGGAATCAATAATTAAAAACTCATTCCTCAATCTACAAAGAAAATTCCATCAAATCAATAATATAAGGGGTCCCACTTTGATGGTAACGACCTATATCAATGCATGAAATCTCTTGCATAGGAATCAATATCTCTTGTCTGGACATGACTCAGTAAAAATATGCATCATATAAATGCATCTAAACTGGTCACTCAATATTTTAATTTGCACTCAATATATTTGATTCATTCAATGTGGTAAAGTGGTATAAGAAAAGCACAAAAGATATTAATCTATTATGTGCTATTATTCGGGGAGAGATATCATTATTGTGAAACATTCAACTCAGAATATAATAATTAAATAACTTACGCAGCGGAAAAATAAAAGACTTCAAGTTTAATCAATTGAGGATATAAAACAATTAGTCCTGAACTTTTATAAATAACATAGGACTATATTTCCTCAATTTGAGTCTTTATAAACATTTATAAATAGTTGACATGTAAAACTCTCCCACTTGATAGAGAATTATAGTTGAATTGTAAATCCAAGCCTTTTCAAATATTTAAATTAAATAGATATATATTCAACTATTTCTCTATCACACAATAGACATGTCAATTAATTTCACACTAAATTTAAAATTGTATTTTATCCAGAATAGAAATCTCAAAATATTACACTTAAAATACTTAGCTCAATAGAGCAAACTCTTTAAAAAATTGGAGTATATAGCAAAAAATCAATTAATGATGATATAAAGAGTTTCTAATTTTAGAATATTCTGGAAAAACGATAACACTTTCATATATAATTGCACATAACAATCAAAAGGAGTCGATAATATAAAAAAAAATCTCATTATATGCAATTATATCATAAGTCACAAAAGAGGATAAATATTTACATTACCAACCTTCCAGAGTGTGACTTACATCCTTGCGATTAGAGGCAATAAACTTTGATGACTTGAAAGTTGAAGTCTTTTTTTTTAGTCTCATCTCAAACAGTTCACAAATCAACAGCAAGCTGTTATATCATAATAAAAAGACTAGTAATAAATTGATTCAATCTATATAAATAGTTAGGTGCAAGGATGATAATTTTTAATTGCCTTTTAGAATTGCTCAAAATTTTATTTTTCATGATAGTTCACAAATGAGCATAGAACAAGACAACATATATAATTTATAAAATATTTATAAATTCATATATATAATATTTTGTGTCGTTATTAACAAAATGGAGCCTAAAATAACCTCCCAATAATAGTACTTTAACAAAAATGTTTCACATCAGTGTTACCACTAAAAAAAAAATTTCACAAATCACAAATAATATTTTAGACTCAAATCATGATAATTCATGATTTGTAATATACAATTCTCACATTAATCACCAAATATATAGAAACTTCTCAAAATTATCTCATTCCCAAAATCAAGAATATGATATTAATATCAAATAAATATTCTTGAATTGAAATCTATAAAAATATTTTAGGAATAAATGAAAACATAATTTTATTCCATTCAAATTGAGAAATTTGAAATATAAAGTTTCTAGTTCTTTGTCAAACTAACTAATTCAATATAGTGCACAAATTAAGTTTTTGCCATCGAACAAGATTTTTTGGCATTGTGTAGTCTTGTGTATAATAAATACTAAAACAAAATATGCACACATATATGATCCATAAACAGCGAAAAGAAAGTTAGATCCAAAGGATAATTACAATGATGGTCCTTATTAATGGTCACTCAAAATTTGATCAAATAATAATAATAATAAATATGATCAAAATACAAGTATATGCTAAATGAAAAAAATAAATGACCAAACTCAAAAGACAATACCAGTAAGGGTACCAAAAATAAGTCCTCGCCCAATTTCTCTTAACATATACTTCACATGGTTGATGCAAAATAGAATTAGTAGCAATCCCACATAGGACAATTTAATTGGTACCAATAAATTATGAGATATACTTCAATCTAAATTGAGAAACTGGAAATATGAAATCTCCACATTGGACACAAATATTTGAGAATATGATATTTAAAATTACAATTTATTCTCAAATGCATTAATAAAATATTTTCATGTGTCCAAAATTTCCAAAAGAAAATGCCAAAAATTTGAGTCTAATAATTCACCTTACAAATAAAAATTAAAGTGACAAAGGTGATCCATAGTTTAAGCACGAAATTCTAAATTAACATTTAAACATGAATATCATTGTAAATATTCAAAACGTTTTAGAACCAATTGGTGTAAAGTGACGGCGCTGTATTCCCAAACTTGAATCATAATACAAGCAACAAGATTGAGTCAACTTCATTCAGATAAGTATAACATTAACACTTTTAGATGCTTATAACCATGTATATAATGACTCAACCAGAATTGGATTCATGGAATAAAATGTCCAGAAAATAAAAATCCACAAACTCTTATGTCAGATCAAAACAAAATTTAATCTCATAAGCATGGTATCGAAACTGGAGAAAAGTAGGAGAAATCCCCAAATTAAAGTACTTCAGAAAAAATCCATCGCATATTACCACAAGGAAACCGATTTTCCAAAAGATTAACAATAGCCATGAAACAAGTAATTTATTTATTTATTTTTACATAAAGCTATGGTTATGTGATGTTTATGCATATTCATCAAACAACGCAACGAGGTTTCCAATACGTACGAGTGATCGGCTGGAAAAACAAATATAGCCAAATAAAAAATTTCTCAATCATCAAACATGCCTACGATTCACGATGGAAAATAAATTAGCGTTCTAAATCGTATAACAGTGGCTCTGATACCACATGAAATAATTAAAATTATAGAGATCGATATATTATATGAAATTAGAACATACTTATTTGGTAATCATAATCACAAATCATTAGTTACCGAATACGCCTATATCGGAACTCACCGATATGTTAGATAAGGTCTTCCTTTGCCTATCACACGTTTCAGGATTTGAGGTTCTCAATGAGGCCAACTTCAAACAAGCATTAAGCCGCAATGACGGCGTGATTGACAACGTGACGGCAAAGGGACCTGTCCTATCTATTTATATAAGATAGCAACCCTAGCCAAACTACTCATCATGTACATTAGAGGTTGGGCCTACAATTTGTTTCTACACAAATCAAAATTAGTGTATAAAGCTCATTATTCTTGATCACAATTATCGGGCCTAAGCATCATCAAATGGATCACAACAACATCAACTCGTTTTTATTAATGCCAAAACTCACAATTGATTGTAGCCCACTAAATATTAGAAAATTTGCCCATATAATACTCCCAGACCCCCGATCTTGACAAATTTTCCCTTTAAACCATTTTGGTACGTAACTACCAGAATATGTTTATTTTGGTACGTAACTACCAAAATGGCGAAATAACATTAATTTGGTTACTTTGGTACATAAATACCAAAATACGATTATTTTCGTACGTAACTACCAAAATGGCAAAATAACATTAATTTGGTTACTTTGGTACGTAACTATCAAAATATGCTTTGATTCGGTTTCTATCTTTCAAAACCGCTTAGATTCTGATTATATCTTCCGAATACGCTACGATTCGGTTTCTATCTACCAAAATGGTGAAAATCTAGCAAAATAACATAATTTAGTTACTTTGGTATACGTAACTACCAAAATGATGAAAATCTGGTGAAATAATATTAATGTTGTTACTTTGGTACGTAATTACCAAAGTAATCACATTAAGGGCAAACTGGTCAAGATGGGGGGCCTGACAGTATAATAAGGGGGCCAAAAAAGCAATTTTCGAAGGCCAATTGGCGGTTCATGGCTGCCAGTGGTCCAACCCCTAATTTTTTAATATTTTTTTAACGATAACTTCTCTTTCATTACTTTATATCAACATTCATCTACTTCACTTGATTTTTACACTTTCAAATCTAATTTCTCTAACTTCTCTCTTAAATCTCATACTTCTTAATTTCAAATTTTTTTTCATACATATTTCAAACTTATCTCAATTTTTTTTTTTCATATTTTAAATTTGACATCTCCATCCAAAAAGTGGTAAGCGTTTGTCTTTTAATTTAAAAAAGTTAAATTTTTTACTTTGTTAACTTAAATGTATATGTTTTAATATTTTTTGTTTACAATTTTTATTTAGTAAGTGTTATAATTCTCGTGGTCATCTGAGTCCGTGGTTGGAAACGCTTCAAGTAAGTAATGTAATTTTATTTTATAAAAGATTTATTTATTTATTTATTTTTGAAAATTGTGTTAAAGCTAATATCTAATAATAGTATATTTTAAACCAAAATTTTAAAATAGTATATATATATATATATATAATATATATATCAAAACAGTATATTTAAAAAAATTGATAATTTTTTGTCCAAAAAAAAATTTATAATTTTATTAGTTAGTATTTAAAACAAAATTATTTCTGCCTGAAAAAAAAGAATTTTTTTAAAATTTTTTAATCACTAAATCAAAAAATTATATATATATATATATATAAAAGAAAAATGTAAAAAGTTAGTATTTCTAGTCAAAATAAATATAAAGTTAGTATTTTTAGGTAAAATAAAAAAAGTCAGTATTTTTAGGTAAAATAAATATAAAGTTATATTTTTAGTCAAAATAAAATAAGTTTGAATTTTTAGGTAAAATAAAAAAAAAAAGTAGGTATTTTTAGTCAAAATAAATATAAAGTTAGTATTTTTAGTCAAAATAAACAAAGTCTGTATTTTTAGGTAAAATAAAAAAAAAATGTAGGTATTTTTAGTCAAAATAAATATAAATTTAGTATTTTTAGTCAAAATAAAAAAAGTTAGTATTTTTAGGCAAAATAAATATAAATTTAGTATTTTTAGGCAAAATAAATTATTTAATTTTTTAAAAATTAGATTATTTAAATAATCTGATTTTTAAATAATTAAATAATTTTTTTTATTTTTTTAATTAACGGATGGCTTTTTGGCGGCCATGGGCCTCCAGGAATCTGTTCTTGGCCAAGGTTTATTGGCGGCCATGAGCTTCCAGGAAACCATTCTGTGAAAAGTTGTGCTGACAGTATTCTTAGGGGCTCCAGGCTGCCAATAATTTTATTGGAGGCTCTGGGCCGCCAATAACCATTACTGGCGAGCATTTTATTGTGAGTCTAGGGCCGCCAAGAATTCATGTATTATTGGCAGATTTTACCTCTTCTAGGAGGCTTTTGGCCATCAATATTTTGGTGTTTTCTTGTAGTGCTACACTATACCCCATCTTTTGCTCATGTTTATTATTTACAACATCTTATCCCAATTTCTTCTAATTTCTATTTTCCTTCATGAAACTATTTTATCTCTTTTCTTTTTACTTAATTAATTTACTAGAATTCAGTTTAACAACTCTTCTTCATTAATCCACTAAATTCTTTATATCCTTATTTTATTTTACGCAACCCATCTATTTATATTTCCAAAATCTCTATATCCTTCTTATTTTCTTAATTTAATTAGAAAAATTATACCCTATGGTTTCCCTCTCGAATTCAATACCTTCACCCCACTAATTACTTCAAGTATCATGTAAACACATCAAAATTGATTAAATAATAATTAAATAACTATTTCTAAAATTTGGGGTGTTATAGTATTGATATGTTCCATATTGTGCTTGACCCATGGGGTGGCCTGCTGCCATGTCCTAACCTTGATATATCACATTTGAAATAAATGTGTCAATCAATTTCAACTGGTTCACAACATAATTCAGAGTTAACTGTGAAACATGGCGGAAAATTTAACCTTCGGCTGAACCCTCGCTCCACACACTCATCCAATCCCCCTACATGATTCACTTCCCTCCACTGCTTCAACCTCATCACAAGCTTGTAACCCGATTTCACACTATACACACCACTTGATTCCTACTTCCAAATTATTGGGTCTGCCTCATTACATTTAGAAGAGGGGTACCAATCATATCTTTGGCTACACATGCGGGAAAATGTTGTCTAATTTCCCCGCAATAATATCATATTAGCCCCACAGAAACATTGCTTTTAATTGATGATGATTAGATTCAACAAAAATAGGTACATAAACATAGCAAGCATTATTGATACTGATCAAGCCTTACATTCAAGTCTAAAAGTTATACATACTTGTAAATATGCAAAAGGTATGCATTTATTTTTTGTTTTATGATTTGTACGGGGAACATGAAAATCAAATATTAGATTATACTAAATTAAATATGAAAATCACATGATATTAATTTGGAATTTTGACTATGCTTTGTGAAACATTTATGAAAAATTGAAGGGCTGAGTTGGAATTCAAAATATTATCAGTGAGAATGAGAGCTATTCTTTGAATTCAAAACAATAAGTGATGATATTTACGTAAATAACCATTCAAAAATTGCAATTGCTTCGATATTAATGAATGATGCTTTTGGAATGATAACAGACACACATCATGACATCATCTTGGTACAAAGTGTTATTTACAATTGCGGGTGATCATTCTCCTGTCTCTAATTTGATTTTTTATAATTATCATTCACAATATTCTTCTACTTATAATCAAAGCATGTTCGTCCAAAAATAATAAAATTCAAGCTACAACCTCTTCATCCAATGTTATCTTTTATTGTTTAGATCAAATTTACCTCGTCATCTTTCTCCATGACAAGTGTATGAAACCGGTGAAAATCAAACCACGGTAAATTTGATCTAAACAATAAAAGATAACATTGGATAAAGAGGTTGTAGCTTGAATTTTATTATTTTTGGAAGAATGTGCTCTTATTATAAGTAGAAGAATATTATGAATGATACTAATAAAAAATCAAATTAGAGACAACCGAGTGATTACTTGCAATTGTAAATAACACTTTGTACTAATATGATGTTATGGTGTGTGTCTGCTATCACTCCAAATGCATCATTCATTAATATCAAAGCAATTGCAATCTACGAATAGTTATTTACGTAAATATCATCACTTATTGTTTTGAATTCAAATAATAGCTCTCAATCTCACTGATAATGTTTTGAATTCCAACTCAGCCATTCAATTTCTCATAAATCTTTCACAAATTAACCAGAGTCAAAATTCCAAATTAAATATCATGTGATTTTTATATTTTATTTAATATAATCTAGCTAGTATTTGATTTTCATTTTCCCCGTACATATCATAAAACAAAAAATAAATGCATACCTCTTTGCATATTAACACCAGAACGATGATAAGCGGATGAACGCTTGTTACATACGATAAATTCTCCTTCGCCTTCTTCTCCATCACTGCAAAGCAAACAAGCATCATTATTTTTTTCTCTAACACTCATTATTATTTTTTTCCTCCACTTTGTTCCAGACACCAATCGGGAAGTCATGGAGTAGGCATATGCATTGTGGCCTGATCAAGTAAATGTGATTGTATGGATTCTAAAGTGGGATCTGCTAGCGAATGATTTAAAAAACTTTGTTCATGAATAATATGAAAATGATTGTGTATATATTAGTGATTGTATGAAATTTGGTCATGCATGCATCAGTACTAGACGGGGGGTGATGGATCGGTTTATAACAATAGGTGTGCCAAAGAGGAGTAGTTTCTACTCATAGTGATTGTTTCACAAAACGTTAAAATATGTGATTCAGAGGAACTTAATTAATAAGAAAACTATGGACATATTCATGCAAGTACTATGAATAAATAATCAACTATATATATTTTCATAAGCTCTTTGAAATGTCCTCAAATTAATAAACCCTAACAATGATATTAATTTCTTCTTTTTTTTTGTGCAAGATAAAATCTACTTCATTAGGCATCAGTTTAATAATTTAAAACAAAAAAAAATCCAATAACAACGTACTACAACTATATATATTGAAAAACAACAAAGATAGTTTCATATTTATGATCCAAATGAAATAGCATAATATAATATAAAGGCAAAATTTACTAATAAGCTACAACACAATGCGAGAATCATGAGAAAAACCTGAAAAATTCTTCATAATTAAGACCACAAGCATTGTGAATGTGTATTTAATTAATTGTATGTTCTATTAGTTTTGAAGTATTAGCAACATATTTTGAATCCCTCTAGCTGCAAATCCCACTGCCTCTAGTCATTCACGATCTTCTCGTTCCAAAATATTTAAAAATACAAAATATATAATACAATTTTTTTTTCTTAATCGAAATTAAAAAATAGAACACCAAATTGAAGAGAAATAAAGATCTATCATCGTGAAACAAAAATTAATAAAAGGAAAGTAGTGGTTAGATAATTTACCCAAAAAATGGTAACTGGAAATGAATAATTGAGTGAGCTTTGAAGCTCTAGAGCTTACAGAAATCTGTTGCTTGGAAGTCGTATATGATGAATAAGGTGTCGCTTCTCCGTTGAGTGATTTAAGCTTGTTGTGTACTTTGATTTTATAATGTTATAAAGCTCTAATTTTTTTTACCCATTCAATGTATATATTTAAATATAGAAGTTTTTTAATATTTAAGATACGATTTGACTAAATATGTTAAATAAAACAAATTTAATAAAAAAAGTTATATAGAAAATAATTAATGAATGACTATAATGACAAATTTAATAAAGCAAAAAAATTATATAGACAAACAATTAATTAATGACAAATTTAACAAAAAATGTATAAAGAAATTTATAAAGACCAGCCAAAACCGCTTTGAACATGAAATTATGTTCTTCAGAGGACAAATGTGGTATAGGATGTCTGGCACAACGTGTACAACAATATGACTCGGCAAGTTAAATATTTTAAGCAATAAACAACATGAGTAATTGTTTACCTAATTCTGTGAAACTACACCTAATCTGAAGGATACTAATCACTAACCCAAGTGATTCAACAAACAGTTGTCTACGGGTATTCGTCGCGTCATTTTTAATTAGAGTTTAATGATCAACTTAGTGGTTGTAGTTTAAGAGTCTCGCGTACTTTTCTTTATTGTTCTATAAATTTGTTTTGTGAATTATTTGTATTCATATTCATATTTGTTTGAATAATAGTTGTCACTTTTTTTTGACTAAATTTATATACATTCTATATCAATATAAATTTTTTAATTTATTTTTCTATTTAAAAAGATTTGCATATCATTTTTTTAGCATGTTTAGTCAAACTATATCTCAAATATTAAATAATTTCTTTAATTGAATATAATTCATTGATTGAGTTCAAAGAACCGAGCTATATAAAAGATGCGCTGAAATCATTCAACTGCTCACCAACGTTTCTTCACATTAAGCTTCAAAACCAAAAATTTCTCTGAGCTTCAAAGCTCCGTTTCTTTTTTTTTTTTTTTTGAATCAAACAAACTTACTGCATTTGATTAAAAACTAAACGTTCAATATAAAAGGGAATATTCTCAAATCTATGGAAGCTAGCCCCAGAATTGGCCGCCCTAGCACGAGTATGAGCTCCGTTTCTTATTTAATCACTTCAATCATTCATATTCCAGTAACAAACCTTTTTTGTAAATGCCAAAAGAACCATAGTCACCACCAATTGAGAATCATGGTGATTCAATTCCACTACGTGAGTGGAATTGAGAATAATACTATGATGAGCTGTTATTGGTTGTAGGCCATTGTTGGAACAAAATATGTCTTAATACACACCCGTAGGTTTTGATGATGACAAAGTATTAAATGGACAATTGATGGTACTAATGTTTAAATTAAGAGTGCAGGAGAATCCAACGTTATATCGAGAGCACACTTGATTTAGACTCTCATGAAACCTATGGAAGTCTGAATCTTTACACTCTGAAGGAGTTCAGAAGCCACAACGTGGTCAGAAGCTAAATAAAGTTCAGAAGCTCAAAGAGGATCAGAATGTCTGCAAGAGTTCAGAAGCTCAGAGAAGTTCAGAAGCTCAAAGATGTTCAGATGCCTACAAGAGTTCAGAAGCTATCTGCTAGTCATGAGTCATTCAGAAGATGAAGACGTTCAGAAGCTGAATTACGAAAGACTATCAGAGGCCATCCATTCAAGACCAATCAGACTCCAAGTTATCAAAGGTTCATCAGAAGCAAAGGAATTCCCCAAATCATCAGAAGGGCTGCATCAACTACTCTTATCAAGCCTGATGATTTGGTCTAAGGTCAACTAATTACAACGGTCACAAAGGCTGTGATCCTACTCTCCCTAGGAGCTAGTTGTACCTTATTACTATACTTTGGACAAACAGTAAAGGTGAAGCTTCACTGCAAAAAAAGACGTGGCTTTACTCAATGGATCTTCAAAGACTACAGCTGTCCATTTTACAACGGGAATTTCTTCAACGTCTCAATGTCTTTCTCAACTCATATAAATATGCCAAAGAAATAATTGATGACTAACGATCTTCATTAGAAAACATCTCTCAGAATAAAGTGAGAATTTGAATTGTAATAGAAAACATCTCTTAAATGAAGTGAGAATAGAAACTAGCTTAAGCCTCTGAAGTTATTATGTTTGTAATAAGTTTAAGCTTAAAAGTTAGTAGTAAGTCTTCTGCTTAGTGTAGAAGCACATAAGTCTCAATGATTAGAACAAAGAAGTCTTCTGCTGAGTGTAGAAGCAAGGAAGTCTCTCTGTCTTGTGTGACTTAGAGCAGGAAGTCTTTAGCTTGAGCAAGGATGTCTCTAATCTTGTGTGATTAGAGCAAGGAAGTCTCTCTGTCCTGTGTGACTTAGAGCAGGAAGTCTTAAGTCTTGTGTGACTTGAGCAAGGAAGTCTTGAGCTTGTGTGCTTGAGCATCTGATTGTAATCTTAGTGATTATAGTGAACTCTCTTGGAAACAAGGGGACTGGAGTACTCTCAATTTGTGAGGGGAACCAGTATAAATTGTTGTGTGTTCTTCTCTCTTTCACTCTCTCATTTACTCCTTCATCATTCACTTAGCTGTGAGTTAATTGTGTGAACAATTCCGCTGTGCTTAAAGACTCTGATAGATTTAAATATCTTGAAAAGTTTTTAAATATCCAAAACACAATTCAACTCCCCCCCCTTCTTGTGTTTTCTCCACGCACCTTCAATTGGTATCAGAGCTCCGGTTCTGTTGGTAAATCACTTAACCGTGAGACAGTCAAGATCCAAAGGAGAAAAACACCATGGCTCAACAAGTGAATGATTGGAAGCAGAAGATTCATCAACTTGTTGCTGATCTCATTAAAGGAATGGAAGATAGACTTAACATGAATGAAGATCTGAGCAAAAAGCAAGTATCTACATCAACATCTGATGTTTGTACTTCAAGTGCAAGAGACAAGGAAGCAGCCAGAAAAGGGAAGCAAGAAATGGAGCTTGAAGATATTAAGGGAGAATCTGATGAAGAATACTTTGATAATTTCTCCAAGAAATTTCAAAGATGGTCTGAATTCAAGAAGAACGGAGGAGAGATAGCTAGCAAGAATAAATTGACAACCTGGGAAGAGCTGGACAAACTTTCTGAAGAAGAAAAGAAAGTCAAGCTACCAAGGAGATCAAGACCTGAAAGGCAAGCAAGACCTGAAGCAGCAGCAGAGTCTGAAGTGGACTCAGAGTCTGAACAATCAAGTTATGACTCTGACCAAGACATCCTGAATCAGGTATATTCTCTACTTCCTAAACTTGAACTCATAAAACTACTAAAGGTTGGTTCACGTAAGTTTAAAGAGCTCAAAGTTAATTGTGAGCACTTAAGTGAACAAGCAAGTCAATTTAAGTGTCTATATCAAGAGGCTCTAGAAAAGATTGAATTTCTTGAAAAAGGGAATGCCAACAGTAGCAAACCTTATAAGAATTCAATTGATTCTAAAGACCTCTGTAATACACACATTGAATCATGTGACTGCAAATGGAAGGAGAGCAATTGTGCACAGAAGGCACATTTTTGATGAATCTGATGGTGAAGAAGATGAAGAATATGAAGCTTGTTCTGAAGATGACAGTAACTCAGCTTGGAGGAGTAACTGTTCAGGCTATGACACTGACTTCAATTGAAACAAGAAAGCTTCAATGCAAGGTGAGTATTCTTAAAGTCTCAATGACAATTGAGAGGAATAACACTCAAAGGTTAAAATATTCTTTTAGGACACCTGATTTATTTAAACAAAGTGTTCAGAAATAAAACCTTGAAAAATCTTGTCTGAACATATATCTTTGTGTCCTGAAATATTCGTTTTTAGCCTCTGAAGTTCTTTAGGTTTCAGCATCTGAAGAAGTTCAGACTATGGAAACTTTTCAACCTCTGAAAGATAAGCCTCTGAATAGGAAATGAATTGGAAACGTTTAAGTATTTTTTTTTTACTGAAACGTTTTGGCGCTAAATAGACAACACGTACACACGCTCTGATTGGGTTGAAACAGTTAATGATGGTTCGTTTTATTTTTTAAGTTAATATATTGTGTGCTTTAATTTGTTTTACTGTCTTAATCAAAATCACCTAAACACTTGCACACTTTACACTATCACATCCCTCACTGTCGTCTTTCAAAACTAGAACAAATCCCTTTTCTCTGTAATTAGAAAATCCAAAACCCTAACTTCTGAAATGGAAACTTCTACCTCATCAGCTTCTACTACTTCGTTTTTGTTTCCAAAGGATTTAGCAGTCAACATCATCAACTGCTCAGAGTTATTTAGCAGAGAAAGATCACTCGAAATGAAAGGGAAATCACTTAACTTGGTTATGGAACAACCAGTTGATTTTGAAGGTCTTAGATTAAATCAACACCTTCACTGACCAAAGTAGATACATGAAGTTATTAAATGGTACAATCTACCCTACGCTAGTAAAAGATTTCTGGGTTAGGAGCAAGGTAGTAACCATGGAAGACTACAATAAAGAAGTGGCTGTCTTAAGGAATTCAAAGCCTAAAAACAAGGATAAGACTCCCACTGAATTGGGCCTAAGAGAAGTTAAGGAAGAAGAAATTAGGTCAGTGGTATGCGAATTTGAAATAGTTCTGACCCAATCAAATTTGGCCAGTATTCTACAAATTCCAATGAAGGAAAATTTAATGCCTTCAGCGCTGTTGAAGCCAAAAACACAGGATGTCTAACTGATATGACAAAAATGTGTTATGAAGAAGGGAAAACTTGTGAGAGCAACAAAAGTGGTGATTTGAAGCCAACACAGAAACTGTTAGCCAGAATCTTGCTAGGATCAATCTTCCCAAGGAGTGGAAGCTCTGATCAACTTTCTTGGGATCATAGATACTTTATCTATTATCTCACTAAAGGATACCAACTAAACTGGGCTAAGTATATCTTCAACCACTTGTGTAAGGCTGTTAATGCTATCCAAAGGCAAACCAAGCCCAATGTTCACATCACTTACCCAAGGATTCTTAGTGAAATTTTCTATCAGTGTGGTGTGATTGATGTGATCAAGGCTGCTGGGCAAGATAACCTGTTAAGGGAACTGAGAGCCTCTATCATCTCGGTGCATACATTGTCCAACATGTATTTCCTACCAGGACAAGTCTTGAAGCTTTCAGAACCTTTGGAACAGCTATCTCACTCAGAAGAGTCAATGATAAAGAGATTTAACATTAACATACCTTCTGTTGCTCAAGGTATTGTTAACCAGTACATTCAACTACTGGAAAGCCAAGGAGAACCTTTTGAGATTGAATCAGAAGAGGTGAAAGGGAAAAGGAAGAGATTGGTAAGAACTAGGGTTGAGTCTGAAAAGGGTGAGAATAAAGGCAAGGCAAAGATAAAGGCTGTGAAGACAAATGTGGCGGTTTTAGAAGATAAAGATGATGATGATGAGCCTCTGAGGATCAAGAGATGAAAGATTTCTAAGGAGCTGAAGAAAAAGAAGAATGTTGAGAGCTCCACCATTATTAGTTCAGGTACTTTAACTAATCCTAAAGGTCATGTTGCATTAACTCATGAGACTTAGAACCCCCCAACTTCAAACAAACCATCAGAGTCACCTCTAGAATTTCTTGAACAACACCTAGCAGGTGAACTTCCTTTACAAACCAAATCTCTACAATCTGATAATGTTCCAGAATCTGACACTATTCCAGACTCTGAACAAAATCAGAATTCAGCTTCAAACATAGACCAAATCAATTCTGAAACCAACACATCAAACCAAATTATCTCAGAAATCACTCAACCAGAAACATCTAAGATAGTTCAACTAGAACATGCTCAACCACAACCTGAACCATACATCTCACCTGAACATGTTCATTCACAGCTTACACCTCAACCATCCCCTGAACAACAAACAGAATCTCAATTTGAAGTTGAACCAAATGAGACCCCAAACTTACCAACCAGAGATCAGGTTGATGAAATGATCAAAGAATTGACTAATGCGCAGTTAAATTCATCTGGTCAACCTGATCATGATCAACTACAAACAACCAATCAACACTATCAGACTGCCGAGAAAACCCAAGAGGTTGGGATATCTTCAGCATCTGACAATGTTGGATCTAAATCACCTCAACATACCAACACACCTTTTAACTTTGAACCTCCTCAAACCAATTCAATAATTCCTGATGTCTTGGGTGAATGCAACAACCTGATTAGACAGATACATGGCCTTCCTGAGCTAAGACATTCTGACATGTCTTCATCTGAACATGTTGCACAATGGGTGAGCTTAATTGAGGAATTGGTAAAGAAGCTGCATAGTCTTCAGGATGCTGATATTGAAGAACAGAGGAGGTTTGACAAGGGAAAGAATAAAATGGTTGAAGAGGTCATTCAGATTCAGAAGGACACAGAGAGGAATCAACCTGAATCCTCTTCTGTAAGAACAAGTGATGAGCAAAATCTAATGGAGAAGTTAGCATCACTTGAGAAAAATCTGAATGAGCCTATTTTGGACAATCCCGGAAGCAAATCAAGAGCATCTTAGAAACCCATTATATGGGGCTGAGATTGAAGACATTAGAGCACAAATGAAAAAGTATGTGGGACTGATGGAGGTAGTTAATGCTAAATAGAAGGAAATCACGAGAACTCTAGCTTCTCTTTATAGCCAACCCCAATTAACCCCCTAGTACTTCTTGTTTGCTTAAATGATATATGATCGATATTTTGTTAGGCACATTGATAGGGCTAAGTTCATAACTTTGTATGTTTCTTTAACTTCTTTGTGCTTATCTGAAATATTAATTCATTTTGTGGTAATCCAAGCAGTTTTTCTATTAACTGTTGATAACTGTTTTATCTCATTCTTAAGTTTAAACTGTTAAATTAATTTTTTTTCCATCTACAAACAGTTCTGCCTTAAAATCTTGTGTTCATTAAATTGTTTCTTGTTTTATACAACATTTGGATATTCCTTAAAGATTCATATTGCATAACAAGAGAAGAAATATAATAAAGAGAATCAATTTAAACAAGCCAAAGAAATTGAAACTTTATTGAAAACTTGAGTAAATGTTACAAATAATCAAAAGATAATCAACTGGTATCCTTAGATTATGGAGTTGGGTGACCCAGTTTGGATGGCACCTCTCTTGGGGAATCTGACTCATCTGGATCAAATCTCTCTTCCTCAGGAGAAGACTCTAACCCATCTGAGATTTGAACATCAGCTTGGTCTTCTTCAGGAAAATTTTCAAATACTCAAACCAATCAGAGCCTCATTCATCTGACTCTGTTTGAGAATCTGACTTTTTAGACTCTGAACTGAGTGGAATCTCAGACTCTGGCTTTGCTTTTCTTGATTTGTCTTGCTTATGTTTTCTCCTATCTTGGCTGACTCTTTTTGAAACTGCTTTCTTCTTCTCTGAGCGTTTCATTTTTTCTCTCAAGAGATCTATCAATAACCTAAGATTATTCTGTGTGAATAAAATGACTAGGTATCTCTCTCCTTTTATAAGCATATTTCAATTGCCGAGTCTTAAATGCGTTCAACCACTCCTGATTTGACGGCATTGAAAGTTGAAATTTTTATTAATTGCTTATACTACCTTTTTGATAATAAGAAAAGGGGGAGAAAGAATATTGGTAAATCAATGGTGGAAGAAGAGAAATTACTTAGCTTTTTAGGGCTTTGTAGTGCTTCAGAGAGAGAACGTAGGAGAGTGGTCAAAATAGTAGCATGAGGTACATGCTTTGATATGACAATCTGATCTTTGAGGATTTCAAAATATTGTACTAAAGAGCTCTGAACTGTTTTCAAGTTTTTATTCAGGCTCTGAGCTATTTTCTTTGAAAAGATTTTTTTTAAGCTCTCAACTGTTTGAAAATATTTTGAACTCTGAAACTGTTAATGATAACCATCAGAACCAAGTGTGTGTAGACGTTTCTAGTGCCTCTGATCCTATTGTCATTTAATTTAAATATTGCTTCATCTTGCATCTGCATTAAGAGCTTAATTTCAAGGAGAATACATTTATTAATTGAAGTTTATTATTCATAGTTAGTTCTTGACTAAGGGTGCAACTTTATTCAAAGATTATCATACTATGAAAAGAAGAAGCTTGCAAACCTTGTTCTTTATATAGTGAAATATGAATAATTTCAGTCATATAATAAAGTAATTCTGAAACTGACTAAAATTAACTATGGATACAAAGTAGGGGGAGCTTACAAACCTAACCCTATGGGATATCAGACTTAGGGGGAGCTTGCGAAACTCAGAAGCCTAATGTCAACATAGCTGATTTTTATCAACAACAATTGTATTTAATACTTATGTTTGTCATCATCAAAAAGGGGGAGATTGTTGGAACAAAATATGTGTTAATACACACTCTTAGGTTTTGATGATAACAAAGTATTAAATGGACAATTGATGGTACTAATGTTTAAATTAAGAGTGCAGGAGAATCCAACGTTATATCGAGAGCACACTTGATTTAGACTCTGATGAAACCTATGGAAGTCTGAATCTTTATACTCTGAAGGAGTTCAGAAGCTACAACGTGTTCAGAATCTCAAAGAGGATTAGAATGTCTGCAAGAGTTCAGAAGCTCAGAGAAGTTCAGAAGCTCAAAGATGTTCAGATGCCTACAAGAGTTCAGAAGCTATCTGCTAGTCATGAGTCATTCAGAAGATGAAGACGTTCAGAAGCTGAATTACGAAAGACTATCAGAGGCCATCCATTCAAGACCAATCAGACTCCAAGTTATCAAAGGTTCATCAGAAGCAAAGGAATTCCCCAAATCATCAGAAGGGCTACATCAACGACTCTTATCAAGCCTGATGATTTGTTCTAAGGTCAACTAATTACAACGGTCACAAAGGATGTAATCCTACTCTCCGTAGGAGCTAGTTGTACCTTATTACTGTACTTTGGACAAACAGTAAAGGTGAAGCTTCACTGCAAAAGAAGACGTGGCTTTACTCAACGGATCTTCAAAGACTACAACTGTCCATTTTACAAGGGGAATATCTCTAACGTCTCAATGTCTTTTTCAACTTCATATAAATATGCCAAAGAAAGAATTGATGACTAACGATCTTCATTAGAAAACATCTCTCAGAATAAAGTGAGAATTTGAATTGTAATAGAAAACATCTCTCAAATGAAGTGAGAATAGAAACTAGCTTAAGCCTCTGAAGTTATTATGTTTGTAATAAGTTTAAGCTTAAAAGTTAGTAGTAAGTCTTCTGCTTAGTGTAGAAGCAAGTAAGTATTCTGCTTAGTGTAGAAGCAAGAAAGTCTTCTGCTTAGTGTAGAAGCACATAAGTCTCAATCTTAGTGATTAGAACAAAGAAGTCTTCTGCTGAGTGTAGGAGCAAGGAAGTCTCTCTGTCTTGTGTGACTTAGAGCAGGAAGTCTTGAGCTTGTTTGCTTGAGCAAGGAAGTCTCTAATCTTGTGTGATTAGAGCAAGGAAGTCTCTCTGTCCTGTGTGACTTAGAGCAGGAAGTCTTAAGTCTTAGTGATTATAGTGAACTCTCTTGGAAACAAGGGGACTGGAGTACTCTTAATTTGTGAGGGGAACCAGTATAAATTGTTGTGTGTTCTTCTCTCTTTCACTCTCTCATTTACTCCTTCATCATTCACTTAGCTGTGAGTTAATTGTGTGAACAATTCCGCTGTGCTTAAAGACTCTGATAGATTTAAATATCTTGAAAAGTTTTTAAATATCCAAAACACAATTCAACCCCCCCCCCCCCCTTCTTGTGTTTTCTCCACGCACCTTCAGCCATGTGTTAGGAGGGACGTGTATTACTTGTACTATGCAGAGTTATCTTGGACTTAAAGTTGTATTGGGCCTTTAGCACAATGGGATTTAGTCGAGTCTATAACAGCTACCCCGAAGTCATTGCTATGAAGCTAATAAGGATTTTGAATCTCAGTCAAACTGGGACGAAGAGTTAGTAGATACTAAAAATCGTCAAATAGTAAAATAAAGATCGTTTTCCACAGGGTTTGTATGAAATCAAATGCGGTTAATTGGAAACATACTAATGTAATTTAACATAATTAAATAGGGCGTTTTATCTTGGTTTGATGATTAATAATAAACATCAGAAAGAAAATAGGATTTAACTGATAAAAGAAAGGCGATTGGACCTTTTTGGTTCATCTAATTACAACTTATCTCAGTACTCTCATGTATGTTAATAAAATTACTAAATTTGTTTCATGATTAGATTAAACAAATATAATTATGCCCAATGTCTTGGTAACATAATCCTCTCCCTTGATCATGAATCCCTAATCTCTTAGGATTATTTAGGATCAAGTAAGGAATTTTATCTTTAATCCTTTAATCTAAATTAACAAACTGAAATCTCTTAAGTGAAGGTTAATTGAATGATTATTCCTAGATCGACGATTAATTCATATTCTCATACTAAAACAAATTATTTAAATCATCACACAATTGATCAGATCATGCAAAGCATTAGGTATAAGGAATAATTGAATGAAACTAACTTCATAATTCATTAACATATCAAAATAAGATCACATGGTTCAAGACAAATTGTAATTAGAATTCCCTAAGGACCAATCATAAGGATTTAGCTAGACATGGATAAATAAGAAATTACATCAAATAGAGTAAAAAAGTTCATCATTACAAGAAGGATGTGTTTCTACACTTGAATCCTTGCTTGAATGCTATTATGGACCTCTGAAATCGCCATCAAAAAGCAGTCTTTAATCCCAAAATTCGTAACCTAATTCTGCTGCTACATTTTAAAGTTATAGAACTGAATTCCGCACGCTAGCTGGGCTCAGTTGGCATAATCCAATTTTTTTCCTTTGCATTTGTTCTGAGCTGGGCGCAGGATTTCTGAGTTGGACTTAGTTAACAGAATCAAACTCCTTTTTTCTCAGTTTTCTTCTTTTCCTTCTTTTCTTGTAATCTAAGCCATTCCATACTTTGATGCAATTTCTTCTTATTTTTGTGCTAAAAACATGGTAAGAACGTGCTGATTTGCTTGCATTTGCTTCAAAACTATAGTAATGACATGAAGTCATCAGTAGACATTCATTCAAGCAAACTTTGGGTGAGAGGGTTCCTTTGAGAACATGGTATTATTTCTGCAAATACGTCTTAAAGAAATAGAAGTTGAGGGCATAAGATGATAAAGACAATAACTATAGCATATCTTGGCTAGAGTATTATTTCTTGTGAAAATTGTACTATCTTTGACACGATCTTACTATAGTTATAATGGGAATCTTGATCTTTGTACGAAACTTGAAGTTAGACATTTTTCCGTCATGATATGTGTTCATAATGATCCATTAAGGGATATAGTAGAACTTTAAAGATGTGTGTTTACTGAAACATCGAGTACCCATTATGACGATTATTCGTTAAAGGTTGTATCACCTCGCATATTGTCTATTGTGCCTAGAGACTCTTGGTTTTCCAATGTTTCTCGGAGTAATAGGTGGCGTGACACGTGGACCTTTGTTTGGAATGACATGATATTTGTGTGCACCTTTATTGCACGTGTCTCCTACTGCCATGTAGGTGTACAGTGTCGTGCCGAGGCTACTGAAATACTTTGGTTTCCCAAGTCATCATTTGGGTCCTTGAATTTGAAGTTTGGTTTCTTTAATCCTAGTGCGTTGACGTTTCACCCAAACTGTATAAATAAGTGGGAGTTTGCCAAAGAAAGGCTTTTACTTTTCTCATTCCTTGTTACTGCATAAGGATTATTTTCTTTGAGAAGTTGCTCCCTTTTGGTTCGATTAACCTTCCATCTTTGTTTTTGTTCCACGCTTCTTCAACTTTCTAAGGTAAACTTCTTCTTTTCCTTTTCTTAGTGTCTTGTTTGTTATTTTCCTATGAAATAGAGCCAAATGAGTTTAGTTATCCAAAGGACGAAATGTAGTGAGGTATATGGAAGAGACTGTGAGAGTTCTCGGTGAAAACATATATGTACATTTGGTCTCTAAGATTTCAAGTTTGAGGAGAGACAACGATTTACCCTTGGACCGTGTTTTCGAAAACGAAAAGGGCTATTGAGAGGGGTTATAGCCGTCCTTTCACACCTAGAGAGGTTTCACCGCATATCACTAAGCTTGTTAGACTTGATGCTTGTAATCCTAACCCTTCTCCACCTCTTTTGTACAACGATTCGTCTTCGGATATGGTTAGAAAGAAGCCAATGATTATCCTTTCATCTAACGCTTGAGACTCTGGTGGATGTGGGTTCATCCAGTGATTAGAGCCTCGCTCCTATTCGTGGTGATGAGAGACTCTCACTACAAGAATACCTTCATTTAGTGGGGGATTCAATTTGAACATACTGGCCGTTTTAGCCCCCAATAACTTTGTGGCGGCCTAAACGGCTGCAAAATAGAAAAAATGGCCGCTATATAAAAATATTTTTTTTAACAACCGTTATAGTTACCGACGGCCTAAACCGCAGGAAATTTAACGGCGTAATTTACCGCCGGCTTAAGCCGTCGTAAAGATTTCACGGTAATAAAAAAAAGGCGCCAGAACTTACCGGCGGTTCTGGCCGTCGCTAAGTTTTCATGGAAAACAAAAAAAAAACGCCAGAACTTACCGCCCTTTCTGGCCGTCGTAAAGTGCAACGGTCATGTTGACTGCATTTTGCGGGGGCCTAGGCCGCCGGTAAGTTCACAGAATTAAAAAAAAAAATTAAATCCGTTGCAGCAGGCTCCTCTATATACACACACTTCCCTTCCTTCTCAGTTCATTCCCCCAATGTTTTCTCACTCTAAATTTTTTCTCCAACATCTTTCTAAAGTTTTTCTCTAACATCTCTCTACTTTGTTCTTCTTGACTAAATCTTTGTTCTTAACTCATTTTAGTTTTTTTTTAGTGTTTGTATATTTGTTAAGGTTTAATTTTTTATTTTTATTGGTTATTGTATACTTATATTAAAAGTTATATTTTTAATGTTAATGTGGAAAGTATTTTGGAAAGCTTTCACAGTAAGATATATTTTTATGATCAAATAAATAATTATTTTTAGATAAGATATACTACTAATATTTTTTTCATGTATATGTATTCAAAATGCACTTTGTTAAAGGATCACACTAGTCAAATTATGAAAATTTTCGACCACAAGTGCTCAAAGCGCTTGAGTGACATTCTTCGGATAGCACGACAGGTGTTTTTTGCTAACAAGGACCCACCAAAATGGCTTGGCTAAGGCGACTTATGGGATGAGTTGAAACTTAAATGGAACCATCGAGATTATATTAGCAAGTGTGAAAAAAATAAAGCTAATAGAGCGGTGCAACCTGATGTGAGTAAACACTCTGGTGGTTCGACATCTTCTTCTACTATGCGCATAAAGCTTATACGGAAATTCGGATGTGCACCAACTTTGGATCAAATGAATGTAATGCTACATCAAAAAAAGAATGGTGAATGTGAGTATTTTTTTATCGCTCAATTAATAATAATTAATACGTCAATTTGCATGATTTAATTAATTGCTCTCTTTTTTTGTAGACCATGATTTCGGCATATATCATGAAACTTAAAGCGGATGAGGCTTCCCTTCCACCTGCTCAGCGAAAAAGTGTGGTTGTTAATCATAATATGATATTGGACAAATTTGTGGAGTTTTCCTGGGGAAAGAATCACGGACATGTCCAAGGTCAGGGTTGTAAATCTTCATGCATTCAGAGAACACCTGCAGGATATATGGATATTTCGAGTGACTCGCGCATCAGTTCTGGCGACATGTCTACTAGTCGATCTACAAGTGGGGAAAGTATTGCAGAAATCGAACAACGGCTAAGAGCTGAACACCAAGAGGCAATGGCAAAAATGAGGGAAGAACTCAGAGCAGAAATTTCTCAGCAACAGTTTCAACCATTACCAAACCAGTCAGACCAGCTTCAGCGTCAGCAACAGTTTCACCAAACCAGTCAGACCAGCTTCAGCGTCAGCAACAGTTTCAACCATTACCAAACCAGTCAGACCAGCTTCCACAATTTCAGTTGTTTCAGCAGTTCCAGCATCAGCAAATGCTAAATCGGTAAAATACCCAAGTACCGAAAGTTCAACATAATCGGCCTGTTAGAAGGAACCCACAGTCGTCCTACCAACCAAGTCAGTTCCATGAGGACGAATATCGACCTCAAAATAATGTTGCTATGAATACTAACCTTGATATGTCTGATGACACATTCTTCAATAATCTCCGACATAATTCATTTGTGCAAACAATTATTAGAGGGGACGACGTTGTAATTCCCGGTTTTACGAACCGTACTCATGATTCCGCTGCATGGAATCAAAGCGGCGAAAATCCATGAAGCGGCGAGATTAATATTCATGGTAGCGAGTTTAACATTCAAGGCGGGACAAATATGAGTCAAATAGGGGACAAATAAACCGCGGCGGAAGGACAAGCGCCGGAAGTGCAAGTGGCGGAAGGGCAAGTGGCGGAAGAACAACAAGAGGAAGAGGTGGAAATCCATTGAATTGATATTTGTAGGTTGTCATTTTATTTTGTTACATTTTGTTAAACTATCATGATGTTTCGTATTTGGTTTGTAATTAACTTATGACATTATCGCGTATTTCGTTTGTAATGTATGATAATTATTGTATTTTGTTCTTTGTTATTAAATACTTCGTGGAGCAGCCTAAAGGGTTTGTAGATCGCCACCTATCAGGTCATGTATACAAACTAAAGAAGGCACTTTATGGCCTAAAGCAAGCTCTAAGGGCATGGTATGAAAGGTTGACAACATACCTGGTGAAGAATGGCTACAGGAAGGGAGAGACAGACAAAACCTTGTTTGTCAAAGAAGAAAAAGGAAAGCACATGATTGCACAAATTTATGTGGACGATATTGTCTTTGGAGGGATGTCAGACACAATGGTTCGACATTTTGTCCATCAGATGCAGTCTGAATTTGAGATGAGCTTAGTAGGAGAGCTGACCTACTTCCTTGGGCTTCAAGTCAAGCAAATGGAAGACACAATATTCATCTCTCAAAGCAAATATGCCAAAAATATTGTGAAGAAGTTTGGGATGGAGAATGTTAGTCACAAAAGGACTGCTGGAGCAACACACTTAAAACTCACCAAGGATGAGAAAGGTGTTGATGTAGATCAAAGTCAGTATAAAAGCATGATAGGTAGCCTTCTATATCTCACTGCTAGTAGGCCAGACATTGCCTTTGCAGTTGGAGTATGTGCTAGATATCAAGCTGCACCAAAGATGAGCCACCTCACACAAGTCAAGAGAATTCTCAAGTATGTGAGTGGAACATGCAACTATGGCATCATGTACTCCCATGGTGAAGACTCAAAGTTGGTTGGGTACTGTGATGCAGATTGGGCAGGAAGTGCAGATGATAGGAAGAGTACCTCGGGTGGATGTTTCTTTTTGGGGAATAACTTAATCTCCTGGTTCAGCAAGAAACAAAATAGTGCATCACTATCCATAGCTGAGGCAGAGTATATTGTAGCTGGTAGTAGTTACTCTCAGATCCTATGGATGAAGCAGATGCTAAGTGAGTACAATGTGGGGCAATATGTTATGACATTGTACTGCGATAACTTAAGTGCTATAAATATTTCCAAGAATCATATTCAGCATAGTAGCACAAAGCACATTGATATAAGGCATCACTTCATTAGGGATTTGGTGGAAGAAAATATTGTGACCTTGGAACATGTGACTACTGAAGGTCGAATTGCAGATATATTTACCAAGGCATTGGATGCAACACAATTTGAAAGGCTCAGGGGCAAACTTGGAATTTGCATTTGTGAAGACTTGTAGCAACTACAGTTGGTGATGTGTGCAACAATTCCACTTTCCCTCCATTTATTGTTGCACGCAAATTCAAACCCACCATCATTACCTCCACTCCCCAAAACACGCCACCTACCAAATCTCTCCATTAACTCTCCAAAACCTTTCACCTCCAATACATCGCCTGTCAGCCAACAACCTTCGCCTATAAATACCCATCATCCCCCATTCATCAAACCTTTTCAGAAACCTCTCACCTTCGCAAAACCTCTTCACAAAAACCTCACCCTTTTCTCAACCCTTCACCTTCGAACCCACACCATCACCATGACCAACTCCACTGAAGTTACTCCAAGAAAAAGCCAAGCATCCAATTCACCTTCTGTATCGAAAAACCCTAACATACAGAATGATACAAACGACACTGTTCATCCATCAGAAGAAAAGGTGAAGAAATCCAAGAAGAAAAAGAGATCGTCAAAGAAGGAAGGTAAATCCTCTGGTTCGATTAAACGGTCCAAGAAAGAGAAGAAGAAATCGAAATCGAAGATCTCTGGATCAAGAACTGTTCATACAATGACCAGTTTGTACATCGATCCACTTGAAGATGAACATGCAAGACCTGATGTCGAGACTTCGGAGAAAATGGAAGTTGATGAGACTGAACAGGTGGAAAACGAAGTTGAAAAGTCAACCCATAAGGAAGAAGGGTTTGACAAGGTCAATGAAGAGTGAGAATGTTGATCCTGAGAAGGCTGTGGACCAAGTGCTTGAAGATCTGAACAAACAAGCAACTGGGTCAGATGTGGAACCGATTGTTGGCACATTGGCTCCGGAAGAAGGACAGGTACAGGACACTGTTCCAGATTCACCAGAGAACCCCATTGCGTCTGGTGATAAGCAATTGACTGCTGATGAAGGCTCCAAGGGTGATACTCAGTCTAAAAAGAGTGAAGAACCTAAGGAAAGAGAAGAAGGAGAGAAGAATGCTGAAGACAAGGATATGGAAACAAGTCCTAACCTTATGGTTGTGGAGACCTATACAGAGAATCCACCATCTGAGAAGACTGCTACTCAGAGTATTGCAAGAAGAACAAGGAGTGCTAGGGTTGTGGTGACTACAAACACAGCAGAGACTCCTGTGATGAAGACTGTGAAGATACCAGCAAGTTATCTACCAACCAGGCCAAAGAGTACACCTCCAAAGAAGCCTGCTCTCAAAAGAAAGGCTCCCCCATCTGAGTTTAATTCTGATTATGATGTGGAGCACAATGTCACTGACATTGGTGACTCAGAAGAAGAAGCAAGTCCTAAGGCGAGACAGAATGCGCTTACACTTGCAGCCTCTGGAAGGAAGAAGTTCAAGGGCAAGAAGATTCGTCAGAATACTGGTGAAGCACCAATGGATAACATATCTTTTCACTCTGTTACTGGTGTGCAAAGATGACCTTATGTCTACAATAGAAGGCTAGGGCTTGAGAGAGAGCTAAGCAAGGATGCCTGAAGGTGCGTGGAGAAAACACAAGAAGGGGGGTTGAATTGTGTTTTGGATATTTAAAAACTTTTCCAAGATATTTAAACCTTTTTAGAGTCTTTAAAGCACAGCGGATTATTCACACAATTAACTTATGGCGTTATGAATGATGAAGGAGTAAATGAGAGAGTGAGAGAGAGAAGAACACACAACAATTTATACTGGTTCCCCTCACAAATTGAGAGTACTCCAGTCCCCTTGTTTCCAAGAGAGTTTCACTATAATCACTCGGATTACAATAGTTGCTCAAGCACACAAGCTCAAGACTTCCTGCTCTTAGTCACACAAGACATAGAGACTTCCTTGCTTTGATCACACAAGATCAAAGACTTCCTTGCTCAAGCACACAAGCTTGAGACTTCCTGCTCTTAGTCACACAAGACATAGAGACTTCCTTGCTCTGATCACACAAGATCAGAGGCTTCCTTGCTCAAGCACTCAGGCTCAAGACTTCATGCTCTAATCACTAAGATTGAGACTTACGTGCTTCTACACTAAGCAGAAGACTTTCTTGCTTCTACACTAAGCAGAAGACGTTGTTGCTTCTACACTAAGCAGAAGACTTACTACTAACTTGTAAGCTTAAACTTATTACAAACATAATAACTTCAGAGGCTTAAGTTAGTTTCTATGCTCACTTCATTTGAGAGATATTATCTATTACAATGCAGATTCTCACTTTCTTCTGAGAGATGTTTTCTAATGAAGAGCGCTAGTCATCAATTCTTTCTTTGGCATATTTATATGAGTTGAGAAAGACATTGAGACGTTGGAGAAATTCCCGTTGTAAAATGGACAGCTGTAGTCTTTGAAGATCCATTGAGTAAAGCCACGTCTTCCTTTGCAGAGAAGCTTCACCTTTACTGTTTGTCTAATAGTACAGTTATAAGGTACAACTAGCTCCTAGAGAGAGGGATCACATCCTTTGTGACCGTTGCAATTTAGTTGACCTTATAACAAATCATCAGGCTTGATAAGTTGTAGTTGATGTAGCCCTCTGATGACTGGGAATTCCTTTGCTTCTGATGAACCTTTGATAACTTGGAGTCTGATTGGTCTTTGAATGGTTGGCCTCTGATAGTCCTTCGCAATTCAGCTTCTGAACGTCTTCATCCTCTGAATGACTCATGACTAGCAGACAGCCTCTGAACTCTTGTAGGCCTCTGAACATCCTTGAGCTTCTGAACTCCTCTGAGCTCCTGAACACCTTCAGACGTTCTGATCTACTTTGAGCTTCTGAACTTTGTATAGCTTCTGACCACGTTGTAGCTTCTGAACTCTTTCAGAGTCTAATTATTCAGATTTCCATTGGTTTCATCAGAGTTTAAATTAAGTGTGCTCTTTATTAAACGTTGAATTCTCCTGCACTTAATTTAAACATTAGTACCATCAATTGTCCATTTAATACTTTGTTATCATCAAAACTTAAGGGTGTGTATTAACACATATTTTGTTCCAACAATGCCTTGAAGAACAGGGATGTGATGAACCTGATCAAGAAGGCTGGATTAAGGAGGACTGTGTCTGAGTTTGGAGACTGTTTTGAGAAGCTGGTGAAGGAATTTTTAGCAAATATTTCTGAAGATTGTGATGACCCTATGAGCAGGGAATATCAAAAGGTGTATGTCCGAGGCAAGTGTGTGAATTTCTCCCCCACTGTGATCAACAAGTACCTTGGAAGAAGTGAAGACCCTCAACCAGAGCTGGAGGTGTCTGATAATGAAGTGTGCAAGGCCATCACAGGAAATCAAGTGAAGATTTGGCCTAGGAAAGGGAAGTTGTCTGCAACAAAATTGACACCCAAGTATGTCATTCTCAACAGAATTGGAGCTGCAAATTGGGTACCCACTTCCCACACTTCTGATGTGTCTACAGGTTTGGCTAGGTTTATTTATGTCATTGGTAATGGATTAAACTATGACTTTGGAACCTATATTTTTGAAAAGATTATGAAGGAAGCCAAGACCTTTGCTGCCAAGTGGCCCATACCTTTTCCTAGTTTGATATGTTGAATTATATTGAACCAACACCCTGAGGTCATTAGAGATGACATTGCCTGCAAGAGGAACTCTCCTCTCATCATCAGTGCAAAGATGCTAGGGACATCCAAGACTACTGCTGTGACAGGGAAGATGACTAGGAAGCAAATGATTGCCCAACTGAAGGAGAACAGGTCCAAGCTAGATGCTGTGATTAAGGCACTAGAACTTGAGGAAAGCCAAGCTGAGGAGGAGTTTGAGGCTGATTTGAATGCTGGCAATGATGAAGACACTGATCAGGAAGAAGAGAATGACACCGAGGAAGTGGTGGAAACTGACAGTGAAGGCTTTTGAAGACTCTCCCTGGGATTTTTACAGATCTTTTTATGTATTTTTGTGGGCTACGCCCTGGATTTGATGCACTATCTGTGCTATGGTCTGTAATATGCACTCTGCTATATCTACTGCTATTATCTAGTTTTCTACTATGCAGGATTTTTGACTTTATTTGTCAAACTTTTATGGCTAAAAAGGGGGAGTAACATCCTAGCTTTTTTGGTCTAAGGTGGGCAAACATGTGTTGCACATTGCCACCTGCAGTAGCATAGATAATATGTCCTTGAAACATGACATATGAAAGCAGCTCTGATGCAGCTCTGAAACCACATGAAGACCAATATTACTCTGATAAGGAAAATAGGAGTAGTATATGTATGTGTGGTTGTTTATATACCTAAAGTATCTGATCTGATATTTAGGAGGAGTGAGATATATATATGCATGGAGAGGGCAGCAAGACAAGGGGAGTAGAATATATATATATCTGAAGATGTTGTGTATGCATGTGAGAATTTATTTTTCTCAAATGAAGATGCATATTAAATGTGAAGTCAAATGTCACCACATCCTGCAATGTGAGTTTGAACTTCACCAGAGAATTTATTTTTCTCAACTGCTAAAGGAATTTATTTTTCCTTGATTGATCTCTGAGAGAACTTGTGTTCTCAGTCTGAGGAAGTTTATTTCTTCCTAAAGAGATTGATTTGTGAGAGTTTATTTCTCTCATGTGTGTGTGAGGCCAAGACTACAAGTTTCCGCTGCAGGCCTCTGATGAGTTTATCTTCCCAGAACAAGTGGCTAGGCGCTAGATTATTTTAGCCCAAAAATTTGCCAAAGGGGGAGATTGTTGAGTTTTGAAGATTGGCTTCATTTTTGGTAAAATAAGCCTGAGGCCAAATGTGGGTACCAATGCAGTAACATTGGGAACCACGGCCTGATAACGCGTCTTATTCTTATCTTGATCTAAAGCGCGCGGATATGTTTGAAAAAATTGAAGAAACAAACTTAGGCTTCCTTATTCAACAAGGAACAAGTTTGTTAGCTGAAGATTGAAGATCTACAGCTGGAGTTTAAAAAGATAAAAACAAATCAAATATTATTTGTTTGAAGATAAAAACAAATCAATATTATTTGTTTGGTAAAAGATAAAAACAAATCAATATTATTTGCTTGTCAAAGGATAAAAACAAATCAATATTATTTGTTTGGTCAAGAGGATCGATAAAAGATAAAACAAACAAATATTAAATGTTTGTGTAACAAATTATCTTTTGAAGCAAACGGATTTAAATCAAAGATAAGTTTGCAACAACCGATCCTATTCTTCATGAAGCCAAGGAGATTCAAGACTCTATATAAAGAAGCAAGCTTCATTCGTTGAAGAATACCTGAAACCATTGAATATACAAACGCTATAGAGCGATTGAGAAGTTTTAGGCCTAGGATTTAGTGTGATCCTAGTTATTCTTTTGAGCATCACGATTGATACTTGATTAAGGATAGTCGTTCACTCTTAAGCTTTTACGCACAGAGTGTGAATAGTTTTTAGAACAGAATTTAAAAATCCACAGGTTGTGTGGTTGAGGGGAAGTGAGAGGGGTCTCATACTTAGGACGTTCTTAGGTAGAAATCTATACGGGTAGTTGCTAGGTGATAAGTTGTAAACGGGGCGTTTGCGGAGAGCTTAGAACTACTTTACCATAGTGGATTTCCTTCCTGGATTGGTATCCCCCAGAGTAGGTGAGTTGCACCGAACTGGGTTAACAATAACTTGTGTTATTTAAAATTTTGTCCCTCACGTGCCAGAATTTCAGTTAGTAACCTCTTTCTTCAACCTAATCCATGGAGATCACTATTATGAGCGTAAGGCCGTTTCAACTGCCATATCATGGTCGTTTGCAACGAACATATATCAAATATGTCTCAACCATTCTGGCCCGAGCGCTGCACCTTATTTTAGATAGTCCTGCATAGTCAGGTTTCACCACGCCGAGTTGTATGATTTCCTCCAGTCAGAGTTGCTATCACTGACTATTGGTAGGAGTTCAAAACGTCGGTGAACCCGATTAGGTCTGGAGGCGACCCAGCCGAACCTATCCTTGTAACACCCTACTTAAATCTACCCAAAAATTTGGACCAAATAAATAATAAAATACATGTAGAAACAAGTAGAGCGTTACATGTCAAATTCAAACATCTAGCAATAGCATATAATTCATTTAATTCATGTTTATCACATTCATTACAGCGGAATAAATAAAACATCCTCATCTATATCATGATTAAAACTTGGAAATCATAAATAAGTCACTAACTAAAATATTATCACCATAAGTCACATCATTGGACTATAATCATCACCTTCCATAAAGTCATAATTAAATATTCAATAGTTATAACAAATCACCATCCACATTATTACCATCAAACATCTTAGTATCAAAGTAATGAAATAAACAAGTACTTGGCACAAGGCCTTACATAATCATAAATAGCAAAGTCTAAAAGGCACTAAGCATAACCCCGATAAACTAAACCCCATCACGGTGTTACAACCACCAGAGCAAATGGACACGGTATGACGCTAGAATAGTAACTCATCTCCTCACCCTGAATACTTAGCAACGAGTGTCGGGTACTCCTCCTAAAGCAAAGCAAATCATCAAGTCTGAGAATCTGAATCGCCCAACAAATGAAAGTAAAATACTAACATTTAATCCAATCCAACATATACAATGCATACATATATATATATATATATATATATATTCATTCACTATTCATATATCCAATCATACATATAATAGCAATTCAACTCCATCAACAAGACATGCATATTTAATCAATTAGTATCCATAATCTTATCTGCACCGTCAACAATCAACAAGATACATGCACATTCAATTAGTATACGATTATCCAAATATCACATCATCACCACATTGACACAATTAAGATTCACCTTCCTAATGCATCTAATGTCACCATCATGTATGTTCCTAGACATATCTACATGTGGTACCATATCACCATCTATATAGGATACAAGAATCCTTTCACCATCTATTATCACCATCAATTTGACACAACTTATGCATGAATGATGTGTCACGGCATTTCATCAATATAAATTAATTTATATATTCACCAACACTTCATGTATTAACACATGATATCACCAACTCACCATCTATTATTTCATACACATACAAGCATATTCATACATGTACACCTTAAATCTGGACGTGCTAGCGAGCGTGTTGTTCTTGAGCTCGCCAAGCGAGCATGTGGTGAGAGGTAGCGACGAGTTCGCTAGCTGTCGCCAGGACTCGCCAGGAAGTCTGGGAGCTTCTGAGTTGTGCTCGCTAGGTGCTCGCTAGGCGAGTGGTAGCGAGGACAGTCAGATGTGATTTTATTCTATAATGATGTTGATGATGATGATGATTGATATATGAGTTAATATGCTTCTTATGTATGTATATGATGATGGAAGATGTTTATAACATGGAGGTTTAAAAGTATGAATTATTACTATGTTTATTGATGATGATGTTGTTGAATTATGCATGTGTATATGTATAATATGATGGATTATTGTTGATGCTAATTGATGATGATGATGAATGTATATGAGTATGTTATGTGTTGATGAATAATTGATGGTGAAGATTATGTATACATGAGGTTACATAATGGTGGTGAATAACATACATATATATGTTCATGCATCATGATTGAGTCTTTGATGAAGCTTGGGCGTTTGACCCATAATGTATTGATGAAGTTTGGACGTTTGATCCATAACACATAGGATTCTTGTATCCTTAATTTGATGGTGAATAATATCGCATGCATGTAGACGTGTCTAGGGGAGATGACATGAAGGTGACATTAGTATGCATTTAGGAATGTGTACATATATGTGATTATGTGGTAAATTCATATACTTGGTTAATTGATAACTTGTGTGTGATAAATGGTTGAGATTTTATATGTGTATTATATTTAATACTATGTGATTATGTGAACTGATATTGATGACATGAGGTTAAATGAACGTTGGTAATGGATATTTGTTATTCACGTGTTATTGAAATAAATGCTAGTTATGTCTTGCATTTATATTATTTTTGGTAATGTTTATCTATCTCTCTGTTTTGTGTGTTTGCGGACCGTTGGGTGGTCCAGATTCTCAAATGGACGATAGCTTTCGCAATTAGGAGGCTTTGCTAGTACTTGCGTACACTTGCGGTGAGGAGATGTTTATACTCTCCGTATTTTGTTGGTTGTCTTGTATTTTGCTCTGATATGTGTAACACCGGGTAGAGGGTTTTGTATCTAGGTGTTATGTTTTACCTATCATTTGCTTTTTATACTCTTGAATTGTATGAGGCTTAATGTCAAACTTGTTGATGTTGTTGAGAACCTTTTTAGGTATTGTTGTTGAACTTATTTATAAGTATTTTGGAGTTGTTATGGATTTATGTAGCTAACAAGCATGTTCCGTTGATTAATTTGAATACATTTGAACATGCTTGGTTTATGTGTTGAAATTTTTATGTGACGCTACATTTGATTTTATCTATTATTTATTGTTTGTTTACGAATTTGGGTAGAATTGAATAGGGTGTTACAGTATACATCCTTAATTATAAGGAAAAGTGTACTGTTTAGATTCTATACTAATGAGTAATGAATCTAAAATGTAGACTTTTCCTTAGAATTAAGGATATAGGTAGTTCTCCTTGTATTTTGATACTTGGTTATGTAATTCGAACCCCTATAATGCTAGTTGTATAACTAGTATTTGAACATCAGTTTATAACCCTTTGTGGTTGTAAACATGTAGTATTATGTTTTGATTGGCAGACAGATAACAACAAAAAAACTACTTGTATAAGGAGCTTCGCTGTTTTGTTGTTACTCTTAACAACAAAAAAGCTACTAGTATTAGTAGCTTCGCTGTTTTATTTGTAATTCTAACAACAAAAAAGATACTTGTATTAGTAGCTTCGCTGTTTTGTTGTAATGAATATATGTTACTATTTTGCAACATGTGGTCAATCTATGTTGGTATTTATATATTAATACTGTCTTTTGGTTTGGATGGTTTGTGATATTGTCGTTGTCTTTTGAATTATTTGAGGATAATTTGGTTATATATTGTTTATGTCGAACACTTGACATATATAGGATTCTTTTATAATAGTTTAACTAAATTTATACCATGTTTAACTTGTAATGGTTTTTTATATTTATATGAAAAATGAAATGCGTACACTAAATATACAATTACAATAGCGTTATATAAATTATGTTGTGTCTGATCTTCACATACCTATTTGAGAAACTTCATTTTTCCATCACTGTCTCTAAACTTTTACTGCATATGATCGTATGCTTTAAATAGATCTCCGGAAAGCTTCAAACTCCCATCACAATTTTGCCTCCTTCAATACCTGCAATTTATTTCAATGAACAGTCAAATATTTATACCTGTAGTACATTCTTCATGTCTATTAACAAAATTATCATTAAGATTTGATAAATCATATAAAATCAACCTCTTTGACTTGATAAATAACAAAAAGTTCAGGCCATTCAAATAACAGAAAGCCCATTCAAACAACGTTAATTTGTAACAAAAAGGTTTACAATTTTGAAAATCACAAACACATCATTAACTATGAAATCTTTCTATAGGACTTATTGTACTACAACTTATCTAAAATGGAACCCTACATCTGAATTTTGCTACAACTATACTGCATCTTAATTGTTGTCTAGAAGATTAATCCCAAATAAAAAAACGGTTAATAAGGAACTAATTAAAAACTGAAACAAGTGTTCCGGTAAATCCAGGTTCTCTGAGTGAAATCATGAATTGCGTCTCTCTATTTATTGTATTTTATTGTGTATATATATCACATGTTTAGAAATTGACAAACAGGATTTCTAAAACCTATAATTTACAGATGTTACAATATAGATGTTACAAAACAAGCTTATGCAGGAATAACTCATCAATTCTCAATGTCTTAGAAACTCACATTCTCTATTGTAATTAAAAGAGAAGTCATACCCAGAAATTATGGTAACTTATTTAAACGCCCATTGTCCACAAATTCTGAATCTAATAAGAGAATGACTTTGTAGTCTTAATTGTCCTATTAGAGTGCATGAGCAGACTCAAAACTGGTATCTTACTGTCTAACGCAATATTTATCGCTTCAAAACAATTTTCACCCTGCAACAGCAAAAATGATGTAATCATGTAAGATGTTAACATTAGGTAATATAACTAGTTAAAAAAACAGTTACCCATTAATTGGTTAAACTTCTCATTTTTACAAGATGAAAATGCAAAACCTTCATTATGGACAACTTGTCCTTCTCAATATGTTAGGGATGGAAATTTCAAACTTGAGGACAAGGTTGTTTCTAAGGAGGTGGGAATTGATAGAAACATGGATCAAGAGTTGGGGTGAGCCTAAACCAACAATATGGAGGGTTTACAAGAGAAAGAAGGGGGTTTAATGAGATGAAGTTTAATGTGAAGAATGTAACTATTTACTCTATTAATGCAATTCTAAGCATTCCCTATAATTTCGTATATACAATTACTATATCATTGATTAATTCACACACAAACCTATCCTATCAAAAAGCTTGTTGGAGAAACACCTGAAGCTATCAAAGGTGAAGTGTGTGTAGTGAGTAGGGAAATCCAACTGAGATAGTTCATTCAAAATACTACTTTGAAATTTTAGATACACATTATTGAATATTTGACACTGTAAACATAATTATATGCGGTAAATTTTGAAAACAGATACAACCTATTCATTAACAATCTTGTTCAACTATAATTACTCAAATTGTATCGTTTTTAACGGAAAACAAAATTTGATATTATTTTTACAGTCAAAGTATACTTTGAATATGCAGATGTAATTGAAACTAAAATTTAAATTCCCAATTCAATTGAAACACTAAGATTCATTTGAAACCCTAAATTTGGATTACCCATTCAATTCAATTCAATTCAATTTAAACGCTAAGATTCGTTTCCAACCCTAATTTCCAATTCCCCAATTCAATTGAAACCTAAATATTCAATTGGTTTGAAACCCTAAATTTGAATCACCCAAACTACTGTTAATTTGCTAAATTTGCAGATATGAGTCAAACGTAATAATTACATCAACATATCTGGAAAATCGATATAGATGAACATCGACGTATATCAGAGGAACACAAAGAACAAGACGAAAGCACACAAATACGTCGAGGGAGGAACGCGAATCCGGTTTCATTTAACGATGTTGGATAAGAATCTAATGGTTGATTCAACAAAGAAGATGAAGAAGAAAATGGACCTTGAAACATGGAGATTGATGAACAAGGGGAATTAGATTTTATGATTTTATGAAGAACAATCTTTGATTACTTATTTTATATATGATTTAATGATTTATGATTATGATTCGTCTTGGTAGAGATTTATTATTATGATTTAAAACCAAATAAGGAATAATGATTTAAAAACAAAATAAAATAATAGTTTGTATTTAAATAAAAGAAGGAATTTGAAATGATCTACCATGTACCTCCTGCACCGTATAAAGTTGACGTGGCTAGGGCACATTAGGGAAACTTAGGGCTTGCTTCTAATTGGCCAATTGGGTGACTTTTCCATAAAAGTCCAAAATCGCGAAACACCGTAGAGGCGCCCATTAATTAATCCCTAGAAACTTTAGTGTATCTTAGTTTTGAACAAAAAATATCAATTTTATTTTAAGTCTTTTTTTAGAATAGGAACACCAAATTAACAAAGTGCATTTTTGCACATTATCTTCCTATTACACCGTAATATTAATTCACCAATAAATTTCTATTTTTTTTGCACACTTTCTCTTTTCAATAATTTAATATATTATGTACAAGAAAAACAAAAATTGAATTTGTAATGTACAAAAAAAAAATTAAAACAACTTTAGTTTTCAAAATATATAACATTAATTTTTTATTTAATTTTAATTAAAAGAGGAGTAGCAAAGGGCTATTTATTTCTCTTCCATTCATGCTTCTTTAAACCCAAACCATAATTAACAAACTCCTCATCCAAAATTTCAACCACAAAATACAACGGAAATCCATATTCCAAATCCATTAAGGCGAACTTCAGAAGAACAACAAAAAAATGGCATAAGATCACATTGTAGGGTCAAGCCAGAAAAGAAACACAAAAGGGGTGAGAAACGAAATTTACATAAGATCACTGAATAGTAATAACCTATATGAAGCCCGAATACTTGACACGATAACGATCCGATACGGAAAAAAATTCAAAATCCCCGATACGATACTGTCGCGATACGTTATTTAAAATTAAATATATAAATGCACAATATATAAACAAAACAACAATCGATAATAATAATAATAAATTAACATTCAAATTACTCAAATTAGGCAAACAAGTGACGATTACATATCTTAAGTTAAGTTAGTACTACCTGACATAACTAGTACTATAAAAAAACATCATAAGTACCACACAAAGAACATCAACCACCAACATTCACACTATTTAAGAGGAAACACAGATTGTATCTGTCTGATGTCCTCCAATTCTATCATCATAGAACATTAATTGTCCGATACTTCTTTGATAAGCGTATCGGAGAAGTATCCGACACGTATCGGTAATTTAATTTTTTAAAAAATAATATTAATTGTCTGATTCTCTCTGATACGAGTATCAGAGAGTATCAAACGAGTATTGGTATCGGACATGATACTTCACCATTTTTGAAGTATTGGGGCCTCATAGGTAATAACATGAGCAATAGTAAAACATAGGAATTTATAAGGCAAGATATCGTCGTCGTGAACGATCGCACATAGCAAAACAAATCAATAAAATCCACGTAATATAACAACCCAAGACAATAAATGTTAAAAACAAACAACACAAGTATAAGGATTTAAATTCATAAATTCACAATACATAAATGAATGAAATGCAATCCTAGACTCCCATGTGGTTCCAAGGTGGAAGTCAAAGGTATATTATTGAACATTCCTCAACTGCAAATAACAATTTATCAACGTAGATTTTCAACAGGAGGAACTTGACACATGAATAAATATTAAGATAACCCAACAAAACAACTAACAACGGCAATAACCACGGCATTTTACAATGGCGAAACAACGACAATTTTCAAAGGCCTATTAGTCATATATAAAAATGGAAAATAATCATCCTCAATTACTACAAAATAATTCTCAATTTTATTTAGTTAATAACAACTAATAATGAAGTCTATTATTAATCTAAAAAATCGAATACTTAAAATCAATTGAAATAATTGAAAAAAATCAAAATATCACATATTTGACTCTACAATTAAAATTGCTTATTGCTATTGATTAACTTTGTATCGAAATAAAAAAAAATTGGTTTTTTTAAATCATAAGAACAACATTACTAATGGAACTGAAGAAAATACATGTAATTTCATCAACAAAGATAGATACCAGAATACTGACCCCCGAACCAGCTTAAACTGGTGGTGAAAAAAAAAAAAAGACAGATACCAGAGTATGAGTAACAACAAATCAAAGTTTTTGAAAATTAAAAGGAATCAAACAACAACACAAGCATCTATAAATAGGAAAAAGAGGAGAGAAAAATTATACTCATTATTATTAAAATTAAGCTCTTACTACAAACTTATTAAACGCCCTACCTTCGTTTTGTACAGTTTTCCTTAGATTAATGGTTGATTTTTTGTTTTCTTTCCTTTTCTCCGAGTCCCAAAAGTTTTTCTCTTACTTTTTGAGTAATTTTCTATTTTTCTGTTTTTAGTGTGATTTTTGTAAATCTTAATTTTGTTTCATACTAACCTATTTATAGAGAGTTAGTTTTCTTTTTCTTAAAAATAAGGAAAATCCTTATCTGATTTATTTCAATTTAAATTCCTAACATTTTTCTTAGTTGGTTTTTATTTTATCTTTCATGTCAATCTCTTAATTGGTTTTTATTCTATTTTTCTTGTCAATCTCTTCTTTACTAATGCTCATGTGCCCCACTCTTCTTTCCTATTAGCCCAACTAAATATTACTACACTATACCCCATCTTCTGCTCATGTTTATTATTTACATCATTTTATCCCAATTTCTTCTAATTTCTATTTTCCTTCATAAAACTATTTTATCTCTTTTATTTTTTCTTAATTAATTTACTAGAATTCAGTTTAACAACTCTTCTTCATTAATTCACTAAATTCTTTATATCCTTATTTTATTGTATGCGCCGCATCTCTTTATATTTCCAAAATCTCTATATCCTTCTTCTTATTTTCCTAATTTAATTAAAAAAATTACACCCTATGGTTTCCCTCTCGAATTCAATACCTTCACCCTATAATTACTTCAATTATCATATAAACACATCAAAATTGATTAAATAATAATTAAAGAACTATTTCTAAAATTTGGGGTGTTATAGTATTGTTATGTTCCATATTGTGCTTGACCCATGGGGTTGTTATAACAAAAATGGAACTCAGAATAAACCCCAAGAACTTGATAAAGTTTTGATGATAACAAAGTATTAATATGCAATTGAGAACACTAATGATCTTATATGAAAGTATGTAGTTAACAAAGAAGATAGGATCTGAGAAGCTCAAAGCATCTTATATGCATTTGAACCATTCAGAGGTTTTGAGAGAACCAAGTCTGAAGAAAGCCTATCAGAAGCTACAAATGTCTCATAAGCAAGAAAAGTCTGTCAGAAGCAATTTAAAGTGTAAACTCAGAAGCTACACAAGAATGACAAAACATTTTTTATCTGATGGAATCAAGTCTAAAGATATCTCCTCAAGGTTAAAGTTTATACAAAGACGAAATAGATGCTACTCTCTGTCGGTCCAACAAGTCAAGAAAGGAATATCAAGACAACGCTACTTAGTTAACTCTTTTGTGCAAAGGAACTATCTTCGAGAAACAAAGAAGCTGAAGCAGTTTGCCTATTATGGAATAAGTTAAAATGGTCTAGTTCTTTTTGTAACACCCTACTTAAACTACCCATTATTCGCGACTAAACAAAAATAAATCAAGTAGAGCAAGTAGAGCATTACGTGTAAAAAATTAAAACCAATCAACATTTAATTCAAATGTTAAGCAATAATCACATCGGAAATAACTCAAGCAACATCATTCATATAATCATCAAGTACACATTCATAATAATTAAATAAATTATGAGCATCATCACCAACCATACGCATACATAAGAACATAATAACTCATGTATTGTACAATCATCATCATCATCATCAAAAACATCAAAGAATAAAATCCAAGTCAGGCATTCTCGCCCAGCGAAGCCCGGCGAGTACCTCAGCGATAAAAGCAGAACTTTTCAGCATTTTCAGTGAGATCCGGCGAGCCTCAGCAAGCTCCCTCACTGACCCTCACCCGACGACCTCTTCAACGACGAAAACAGGGAGTTCCAGGGTTTTCGGCGAGCCTCAACGAACTCTGTCACATCCCGTTTTTATTTAATTATTTATTTAATTAATTAATTTATTTAATTAATTTATTTATTTAATTGTCATGATATGTGATTTATTTAAATATGTGGCTTTTGGTGTGGTGGTGTATTTAGAATAGAAGTGTTTTTAGGAGGTGTAGATAGAAAATAGAGTGGGCTTTTATGAGGAAGGGCAATTTATTTCTGTTCTGGAATATTGGAGACTCGCGGTCCATTTTGATGCAGGAAGATTCACTAAGTTTTTATAGTCTATTTTTATAGACTCCTTAAATATAAACTTTTCGACAAAATACCGATACCTAAGTTCCACAGCTTTGCTTCCACTAGCCTGATCATAATAGATTTTCTTACCCCCATGGTCCTTAATTGGGGAGGAGGATTTGACCTAGGTATAAGTTTGAAAACTTAGAGAGAGAAAATCATTTTGTCATAACTTTTGTGAAGAAATAGAGAGAGAAACCTAGAGAAGAAGAAGAGGAGAAGAACATAGAGATAAGAGGCCAAGAGAGAAAGATTTGGAGGAGCTAATTCTTGAAGAATTAGAGGTAAGAGAGTAGTTATATATGATTAGTGGGTGCTTAAGAGGGGGGAGAAATCACATTTCTCTTTGCCCAAACCCTCTCACCCTTTTTACTCAAAAGTTAGTAACTTTATGAGTTTTCATGAATCAAAATGCTTCCTTTTGTAATGATTTCGTGTTATCCATGTTATGTGATGCTAAAAGTACATGTTGATAGTTTCAATTTTGAGAATCAAAGTATGTTCATATGAAATTATATGTTTTTGAGTTTTGAATGAAAAATACGTATAATCTTTTATTGGTAATGTTTTTGATGTTTGTAAGAGATGAAACTTGTACTTCTATGTATGATAACATGTTTATAACTTAAAGGAAACACCTTTTTAGAACTGGAACACGATTTGATGATTTTGTAGTGGAATATGAATGGTCGCGAAACAGAGTATCTGTTCTGCGAAATTTTCGCCGGGCGAGGGCTAGCGATGGTCGGCGAGGAAGCTCGCTGAGTCTCGCCGGTGCTCGCCAGAAATCCTGAAATGTTTTGTTTTTGTCGCTAGGGAGCTCGGCGGGCGACAGTCAGCGAGGAAGCTCGCCGAGTCTCGCCAGTGCTCGCCAGAAAACCCATAATGTTCTGTTTTCGTCGCCCAGGAGTTCGCTAGACTTCGTCGGGCGAGATTTCCTGACTTGAAAATTATTCTTTAATTGATTTGATGTTGATGATGGCTTAATACATAAGGTGTTAGTTCTTATGAATGATTATGATGATGATCGTAGTTTCATACTTAGGTTATGAATTATTACGGATGGATATGACGAATGATGATGCTTTCATACACTTGTTAGATATGTATAATGATATTGATGGTGAATTGTAATGAGTATGTTTAAAGTGTATATGTATGAATATGCTTATATGTGTATGAAATAATAGATGGTGAGTTGGTGATATCATGTGTTAATACATGAAGTGTTGGTGAATGTATAAATTAATTTATATTGATGAAATGTCGTGACACATCATTCATGCATAAGTTGTGTCAAATTGATGGTGATAATAGATGGTGAAAGGATTCTTGTATCCTATATAGATGGTGATATGGTACCACATGTAGATATGTCTAGGAACATACATGAAGGTGACATTAGATGCATTAGGAAGGTGAATCTTAATTGCATTAATGTGATGATGATGTGATATTTGGATTATTGTGTGCTAATTGAATGTGCATATATCTTGTTGATTTTTGACGGTGCGGATAAGATTATGGATATAAATTGATTGTATGTACATGTCTTGTCCATTTGCTCTGGTGGTTGTAACACCGTGTTGGGGTTTAGTCTTTATTGTGTTATGCCTAGTGTCGTTTTAGACTTTGTTTGTTATGATGGTGTAAGGCTTTATGCCAATACTCAATTATTCCAATACTTATGTTATTTTGATGATGGTATATTAGGATTTATGTTGGTGAATTATTTGGTTGATGATTAATGTTTATGATTCGAACTATAATCATGTTGATAAATGAATGATGACATGTTTATGTTGTTCCGCTGCGATGATCATTTTAATCATGTTTTGTATGATATGAAATGCTATTATTGGTTTTAAATTTATCCATGTAATGCTCTACTTGATTTACTTGAATTTATTTGTTGTTTAGTCGCGAATCTTTTGGTAGATTTAAGTAGGGTGTTACAAACTCCCTCGCTGACTATCGCCTGGCTAAAAGTACCCAAAATGCCACACTATGTTTTCCTGACCTTTCGGATTCCACTACAAATCCATCAAAACGAGTTCCAGTTTCAAAAAGGTGTTTCATT
Organism: Trifolium subterraneum; assembly: GCA_951799995.1. Lineage (NCBI taxonomy): Eukaryota > Viridiplantae > Streptophyta > Magnoliopsida > Fabales > Fabaceae > Trifolium > Trifolium subterraneum. Next base: position 34,837,635 of record OX637467.1, read on the forward strand.
TAAGTTATAATCATACTAATACACATAGAAGTACAACTTATAACACATAAAAACACTTCAATCATCAATAATCACAGATTTATCATACTTTTTCACAAAAACTCATAAACCACATAAGTTCACACAAATACCCACAATTACCCATTTTCAAAATCATCAATTTGTACTTTCAACCTCTCAATACATGTATCAAACGAAATCAACACAAAAGTTCTCATTTTGATTCATATTGATTCATAAAATTTCTCCCTTTCCCAAAGAAAATGACGGAGAGGGTTTGGGTAAAGAGAAGTGTAACTTCTCCCCCCTCTTGACCACTCATGAGTTATATAAATCTACACTCTTACCTCTTGTTCTTCTAGAATCCTCAATGAAATCTTCTTCCTCTTCCCTTTGTTCTTCTATGTTTCCTTCTAAGCTTTCTCTTCTTGTATTCTCTCTATTCCTCCACCAAAATGTGAGAAAAATGAATTCTCTCTCTCTAACTTAGCCTTTTATATCTAGGTCAATTTCTAACTTAGCCCAATATCTCTTAAAGCCCAACTTCTATTTACTATCCAATCTCACAAAAGACACTATTCTACTAAACTTATTCTCACCTCAAATGCCACATAAGCTATTTAAATAACACATATATGACAATTAAATAAGACAACACAATAAATAAATAGATAAAAATAAATAAATATGGGCGTGACACTTTTCAACGGGCAAGCTGATCTTCTACAACAGTCATATTCAAACGTCTCTATTTTCCTTCCTATATATTTGAGACCACTTTGAATTGACAAGGTGATTAACAAAGTTGAAAATATTGAAGTATTGAACCTTTGATAAAAAGCTTATTCGGAAAGGAATGCATACAACAATCCAAAAGAAAGTGTTCATACAATTCAAAGGATCTTAATACAAAACATCTACACAAGACTTGAACTCAGACAACTACGACTTCAAATTCAAAGCACTCTGTTTTGATTACCATTGTAAAAGAGTTAGTCGTAGGTGTATATTGTTAATCAATCTTATCCTGTATAAGATTCTTAGTCTCTTGCTTTTGTGCTTGAGGAAATTGTAAAAGTCTCTTCCTTGTGTGCTTGAGCAAATTGTTAAGTCTCTTGCTTGTGTGCTTGAGCAAATTGTGAAGTCTCTTGCTTGTGTGCTTGAGCAAATAGTGTAAGTCTCTTGCTTGTATATATGCTTGAGCGTTAGTTGAAGTCTCTTGCTTGTGTGCTTGAGCAAATTCTATAATCTTCAGTTATTATAGTAAAATCATTGTTAGTACAAGGGGACTTGAGTACCCTCAAGTTGTCAGGGGAACCAGTATAAAACTTTGTGTGTTTCTCTCTCTCACTCCATCTCCAACTTGCATATGATTAAATTGTGTCTTTGAGCAATCTGTTGCCAAAACAGACTCTGATAGATTTGTTAATCTTGAAGAAATTTTAAAACCTCAAAACACAACTCAACCGTCCTTCTTGTGTTTTTCACACTATACACACCACTTGATTCCTACTTCCAAATTATTGGGTCTGCCTCATTACATTTAGTAGAGGGGTCTCAATCATATCTTTCGCTACATGTGCGGGAAAATGTTGTCTAATTTGCCCACAATAATATCATATTAGCCCCACATAAAAATTGCTTGTAACTTGTAAATATGCAAAAGGTATGCATTTATTTTTTGTTTTATGATTTGTACGGGGAACATGAAAATCAAATATTAGATTATACTAAATTAAATATTGAAAATCACATGATATTAATTTGGAATTTTGATTATGCTTTGTGAAACATTATGAGAAATTGAAGGGGTGGGTTGGAATTCAAAACATTACAGTGAGAATGAGAGCTATTCTTTGAATTCAAAACAATAAGTGATGATCTTTACGTAAATAACCATTCAAAGATTGCAATTGCTTCGATATTAATGAATGATGCTTTTGAAATGATAAGAGACACACACCATGACATCATCTTGGTACAAAGTGTTATTTACAATTGCGGGTGATCATTCTCCTGTCTCTAATTTGATTTTTTATTATTATCATTCACAATATTCTTCTACTTATAATCAAAGCATGTTCGTCCAAAAAAAATAAAATTCAAGCTACAACCTCTTCATCCAATGTTATCTTTTATTGTTTAGATCAAATTTACCTCGTCATCTTTCTCCATGAGAAGTGTATGAAACCAGTATCAAACCACGGAAAATTTGATCTAAACAATAAACGATAACATTGGATGAAGAGGTTGTAGTTTGAATTTTATTATTCTTGGACGAATGTGCTCTAATTATAAGTAGAAGAATGTTATAAATGATACTAATAAAAAATGAAATTATAGACAACAAAGTGATTACCTGCAATTGTAAATAACACTTTGTACTAATATGATGTCATGGTGTGTGTCTGCTATCACTCCCATCATTCATTAATATCAAAGCAATTGCAATCTTTTAATAGTTATTTACGTAAATATATTCATTTATTTTTTTGAATTCATAGAAAATCTCTCATTCTCACTTATAATGTTTTGAATTCAAACTCAGCCCTTCAATATTGCTCATAAATCTTTCACAAAGTAGAGTCAAAATTCCAAATTAATATCATGTAATTTTCATATTTAATTTAATATAATCTAGTATTTGATTTTCATTCTCCCCGTACAAATCATAAAACAAAAAAAAAATGCATACCTCTTTGCATATTTACACCAGAACGATGATAAGCGGCTGAACGCTTGTTACATACGATAAATTCTCCTTCGCCTTCTTCCCCATCACTGCAAAGCAAACAACCATCATGATTTTTGTCTCTACCACTCATTATTATTTTTGGGAACGTATATCAATTTGCGGCATTTTTGTTCCTCCACATTGTTCCAGACACCAATCCGGAAGTCATGTAGTGGGAATGTGCATTGTGGCCTGATCAAGTAAATGTGATTGTATGGATTCTAAAGCGGGAACTGCTAGAGAATGATTTAAAGTTTGAAAAATTTGTTCATGAATAGTATGAAAATTATTGTGTATATATTAGTGATTGTATGAAATTTGGTCATGCATGCATTAGTATTATTCTGGGGGTGGTGGTGGATCGGTTTATAACAATAGGTGTGACAAATAGGAGTAGTTTCTACTCATAGTGATTGTTTCACAAAACATTAAAATATGTGATTCATAGGAACTTATACATGCAAGTAATATGAATAAATAATCAATTATATGTATTTTCATAAGCTCTCTGAAATGTCCTCAAATTAATAAACCCTAACAAAAATATTAATTTCTTTTTTTTTCGTGCAAGTTAAAATCTACTTCATTAGGAATCAATTTGATAATTTAAAACAAAATAACAAAAAAAATCCAATGACAACTTACTACAACTATATATTGAAAAAAAAACCAAGATAGTTTCATATTTTTGATTAAAATGAAATAGCATAATATAATATAAAGACAAAATTTACCAATAAGCTACAACACAATGCGAGAATCATGAGAAAAACCTGAAAAGCTCTTCAGAATTAAGACCACAAGCATTGTGATTGTATATTTAATAAATTGTATGTTCTAGAAGTTTTGAAGTATTAGCAACATATTTTGAATCCATGATGACTTGCAACTTGAAACCCTCAAGATGCAAACCCCACTGCCTCATAAGTAGGAGTACAAAGTTTTGAAGTATTAGTCACTCATTAATTATCTTCTCCTTCCAAAATATTCAAAAATACAAAATATATAATACAATTTTTTTTCTTAATCGAACTTAAAAAATAGAACACCAAATTGAAGAGAAATAAAAGATCAACCATCTTGAAACAAATATTAATAAAAGGAAAGTAGTGGTTAGATAATTTACCCAAAATATGTTAATTGGAATGAATGAGATTTGAAGCTCCAGAGCTAAGAGAAATCTTTTGTTTGAAAGTCGTATATGATGAAGAAGGTGTCGCTTCTCCGTTGAGTGATTTAAGCTTGTTGAGTACTTCGATTTTATAATGTTATAAAGCTCTAATTTTTATTACCCATTCACTGTATATATTTAAATATAGAATTTTTTTAATATTTAAGATACGATTTGACTAAATATGTTAAATAAAACAAATTTAATAAAAAAAGTTATATAGAAAATAATTAATGAATGACTATAATGACAAATTTAATAAAGCAAATAAATTATATAGACAAACAATTAATTAATGACAAATTTAACAAAAAATGTATAAAGAAATTTATAAAGATCAGACAAGACTACTAGTTAGTGGAACCGGGAAAAAACCGCTTTGAACGTGAGATAGTGTTCTTCAGAGGATGGATGTGGTACACGATGTTTGGCATAACGTGTACAACAATATGACTCGGCAAGTTAAAATATTGTAAGCAATAAGCGACATGAGTAATTGTTTACCTAGTTCGGTAAAACTACACCTACACTGAAGGATACCAATCCATGACAGGAAAATTACTACTTTGAATTAGTACAATTTAGACTTACAAGCAACAACAAGCCCCTATGTTGTCCAATGCTTCTTCTTAATCTTAGTGCACTTTCTACTTAAGGACTCCCCCTAAGTATGAGAACCCACTCACTTTCCTAATCACTAACCCAAGTGATTCAAACAAACAGCTGCCTACGGGTCTTCGTCACCCGGTCATTTTTAATTAGAGTTTAATGATCAGCTGGTTGTAGTTTAAGAGTCTCGTGTATTTTTCTTTATTGTTAAATTTGTTTTGTGAATTATTTGTATTCATATTTGTTTTAATAATAGTTGTCACTTTTTTTTGACTAAATTTATATACTACATTCTATATCTATATAAATTTTAATTTATTTTTCTATATAAAAAAATTTGCATATCATTTTTTTAGCATGTTTAGTCAAACTATATCTCAAATATTAAATAATTTCTTTACTTGAATATAATGCATTGAATGAGTTCAATGAACCCGAGCTATATAAAAGATGCGCTGAAATCATTCAACTGCTCACCAACATTTCTTCTTAACATTAAGCTTCAAAACGAAAAAATTTCTCTGAGCTTCAAAGCTCTGTTTCTTATTTAATCACTTCAATCGTTCATATTCCAGTAACAAACCCTTTTCGTAAATGCCAAAAGAACCATAGTCACCACCAATTGAGAATTATGGTGATTCAAATCCACTACGTGAGTGGAATTGAGAATAATACTATGATGAGCTGTTATTGGCTATAGGCCATGTGCTAGGAGGGACGTGCATTACATAGGGGGTTTTATCTTGGTTTGATGTTTAGTAATAAACTTCGGAAAGAAAATAGGTTTTAACTGATAAAAGAAAGGCGATTGGACCTTTTTGGTTCATGTAATTACAACTTATCTCGGTAATCTCATGTATGTTAACAAAATTACAAAATTTGTTTCATGATTAGATCAAACAAACATTATTATGCTCAATGTCTTGGTAACATAGTCCTCTCTCTTGATCATGAATCCCTAATTAATCTCTTAGGATGATTTATGATCAAGTGAGGAATTTGAACTTTAATCCTTTAATCTCAATTAACAAACTTAAATCTCTTAAGTGAAGGTTAATTGAATGATTATTCCTAGATCGATGATTCATTCATATTCTCATAGTAAAAAAAATTATTTAAATCATCACACAATTGATCATATCATGAAAAACATTATGTATACGGAATAATTGACTGAAACTAACTTCGTAATTCATTAACATAGATCACATGGTTCAAGACAAATTGTAATTAGAATTTCCCAAGGACCAATTATAAAGATTTTGCCAGACATGGATAAATAAGAAATTACATCAAATAGAGTAAAAGAATTCATCATTACAAGAAGGGTTTAGATGTGTTTCCACACTTGAATCCTTGCTTGAATGCTATTTTGGACCTCTAAAATCGCCATAAAAAAGCAGTCTTTGATCCCAAAATTCGTAACCTAATTCTGCAGCTGCGTTTTAAATTTATAGAGCTGAATCCCGCATCTGAGTTGGGCTCAGGAATTCTGAGTTGGGCTCAGTTGGTAGAAAATCCAATTTTTTCCTTTTCATTTGTTCTGAGTTGGGCACAGGATTTCTGAGCTGGACTTAGTTAACAGAATCAAACTCCTTTTTTTCTCGTTTTTCTTCTTTTCCTTCTTTTCTTGTAATCTAAGCCGTTCCATATTTCCATGCGATTTCTTCTTATTATTGTGCTAAAAAAATGGTAAAAACATACTGGTTTGCTTGGATTTGCTTAAAAAAGATAGTAATGACATGAAGTCATCAGTAGACAGTAGACATTCATTCGAGCAAACTTTGGGTAAGAGGGATTCTTTGAGAACGAGGTATTGTTTCTGCAAATACGTCTTAAAGAAATAGAAGTTGAGGGCATAAGATGATAAAGACAATAACTATAGCATATCTTGGCTAGAGTATTATTTATTGTGAAAATTGTACTATCTTTGACACGATCTTACTATAGTTATAATGGGAATCTTGATCTTTGTACAAAACTTGAAGTTAGACTTTTTTCCGTCATGATATGTGTTCAGAATGATCCATTAAGGGATATAGTAGAATTTTGAAGAAGTGTGTTGATTGAAACATCGAGTACCCATTGTGATGATTATTCGTTAAAGGTTGTATAACCTCTCATATTGTCTATTGTGCCTAGAGACTCTTGGTTTTCCAATATTTGTCGGAGTAACAGGTGGCCTAACTCGTGGACCTTTGTTTGGCAATGACAAGATATTTGTGTGCACCTTTATTGCACTTGTCTCCTACTCCCACGTAGGTGTACAGTGTCACATCCCGTTTTATTTATTTATTTATTTATTGGGGTTTATTTATTTAATTGTCATATTTGTTTTATTTAATTAATTATGTGGCATTAGAGGTGGAGGTGTATTTAGTAGAGTAGTGAATTGATGAGTTGTGAATATTAGAATTGGGCTTGGTTTGTTGGACTTTAAATAAGTGGAGGGTAATTTTGTAATTAGAAGTGGAGTGTGACCTAGATATAAATAGGTACTTTTAAGAGAGAGAAATTCATTTGTGTTGTTTTTGGTTGAGGAAGAGAGAGAAGCTCTCATGAGAAAAGAAGAGAAGAGAAAGAATAGAGAAAGAAAGGGAAAAGAGAAGAAAAGACAAGTTAGAGGGGAAGATTGAAGAGGGAAGCTAGAAAGTTCTTCAATTAAGGTAAGAGTGTAGATATATATAATTAATCAATGAGTGATCAAGAGGGGGGAGAAATTACATTTCTCTTTGCCCAAACCCTCTCACTCATTTTGTGTTGAAAATAGGATATTTTTATAAACTTGTATGAATCAAAATGATATCTTTTGTGTTGATTTCGTGTTATATATGTCTTATAATGCTAAAAATACAAGTTGATGGTTTTGAGTACTATTCTTGGTTGTAACATGGGTTAATGATACCCTAATTAATTGGTGATGATTATTGAAGAATAAATGCTTGTGAATAAGCTTAGAGATAATTTTCTGTAAATTCAGGTTTGGGTGTTACATACAGTGTCGTGCCTAGGCTACTGGAATACTTTGGTTTCCCAAGTCATCATTTGGGTCCTTGAATTTGAAGTTTGGTTTCTTTAATCCTAGTGCGTTGATCTTTCACCCAAACTGTATAAATAAGCGGAAGTTTGCCAAAGAAAGGCTTTTACTTTCCTCATTCCTTGTTACTGCTTAGGGATTATTTTCTAAGGTAAACTTCTTCTTTTGCTTTTCTTAGTGTCCTGTTTGTTATTTTCCTGCGAAATAGAGCCAAATAAGAGTTTAGTGATCCAAAGGACGAAATGTAGTGAGGTAAATATGGAAGAGACTGTGAGAGTTCTCGGTGAAAACATATATGTACATTTGTTCTCTAAGATTTCGAGTTTCAGGAGAGACAACGATTTACCCTTGGACCGTGTTTTCGAAAACGAAAAGGGCTATTGAGAGGGGTTATAGCCGTCCTTTCACACCTAGAGAGTTTTCATCGCATATCACCGAGATTGTTAGACTTGACGCTTGTAATCCTAACCCTTCTCCTCGTCTTCGGACATGGGTAGAAAGAAGCCAATGATTATCCTTTCATCTAACGCTAGAGACTCTGGTGGATGTGGGTTCATCCGGTGATTAGAGCATCGCTCCTATTCGTGGTGATGAGAGACTCTGTAGTCGTCATTAGGGTACAGGTTCTTTTTGAAATGATGCATATCCGTTTTCCTTTCAATAAGTTTAGTGTTGCAGTTCTAAACCATCTTCGTATTACTCCTTCTTTGAAGGTGCGTGGGAGAAAACACAAGAAGGGGGGTTGAATTGTGTTTGAGATTTTAAAAACTTTTCCAGATAATAGTATCTATCAAAGTCTTTAAGCACAGCGGAATTCTTAACACAAACAACTTGAATCTAAGAGAATGATGGAAGAGTAAATAAGAGAGAGAGAGAGAGAGAGAGAGAGAGAGACACAAGAAATTATACTGGTTCCCCTCACAAAACGAGAGTACTCCAGTCCCCTTGCACTTCCAAGGGATTTCACTATAATCACGAAGATTACAAATCTAGTGCTTAAGCATACAAGAAAGAGACTTCTTTGCTCTAAGTCACACAAGACAGAGAGACTTCCTTGCTCAAAGTCACACAAGACTAAGAGACTTCTTTGCTCAAAGTCACACAAGACTAAGAGACTTCTTTGCTCAAAGTCACACAAGAATAAGAGACTTCTTTGCTATAATCACTAAGACTGAGACTTTTCCAAATTACTCACGCAGGAGTAATACTAACTTCTAAGCTTAAAACTATTACAAGATAATAACTTCAGAGGCTTTAGCTAGTTTTCAATTTCTCACTTGATTCTGAGAGATGAGTATCAGTTATGTTCCTTAGTCTTCAACTTCTTTCTTTCTGATATATATATGAGTGAAGAAAGATATTGAGACGTTGTAGAATCCCGTTGTAAATGGACAGCTGTAACTTTTGAATTTACTCTAAGCAGAGGACTTCTCCTTCATAGTTAAGCTCACGTTTTACTGTCTGTCCAAATACAGTAATAAGGTACAACTAGCTCTTAGAGAGGATAGGATCACATCCTTTATGACCGTTGTAATTAGTTGTCCTTAAGAGATCATCAGGCTTTGTAAGATTTGGTGAAGTAGCCTTTCTGATGACCATTGGAATTCACTTTGCTTCTGATGAACCTTGATATCATGAAGTCTGGTTGGTCTTGAATATTTGGCCTCTGATAGTCCTTCGTAATTCAGCTTCTGAACCTCTTCATCTTCTGAATAACTCTTGACTAATACCAAATAGCTTCTGAACTTTTATAGGCCTCTGAATGTCTGAGCTTCTGAACTTCTTCTAAGCTTCTGAACTCTTGTAGACATCCTGATCCTTCTTGAGCTTCTGACCACGTTTTAGCTTCTGAACTCTTTCAGAGTGTAAATGATTCAGACTTTCAATAGGTTCCTTCAGAGCATAAATCAAGTGTGCTCATGTATATTCATAAGATTATCCTGCACACTTAATTTAGACATTAGTAACATTAATTGTCCATTTAATACTTTGTTATCATCAAAACTAAGGGTGTCTATCAAAACACATTTTGTTCCAACATTCTTAACTACTACACCTTTGTAATAATTTTTTGAATTTGTTTTGTAATAATTTTTTTCTTCCATATTCCCATTTTGTAATATTTACTAAAATATAGAAAAATAACAAGCACTCAAAATAAAATAACACAAGGATTCAAATAAAAATAGGTCATACATTAATTTCAAATTAAAATGAGCACCATTAGGTTTACATGGAGTAGAAATTCAGCATGACCACACAATCATTGTAATTTGACTTCCTAAATATCTTCCTAAGTATGAAAAAGCTAGTTTGCTAACCTGATTGTGCATTTGACTTCCTAAGTATGAAAAAGCTAGTTTGCTAGCATGCTATTTATTCGTAACTAATAAAATGAGAAGAAAAATGGTGAAAACTAATTAATAAAACATAAGCAAAATTATAATAGCTAAGTAGCTTCATTGATAAATATTCAAATTAAGACTATGCGTGTCCAAATTCAACGGTAATCGTACAAAATTTAACGGGTGGGATTAACTAAATTAACGGCAGAAAAGATAAGGGACCAACTTGGAACTTAATTTTAGAAGATAGGGGACCAATATGAAACCTAAAATAAAGATAAGGGATCAAAAATGTAATTTAGCCTATAATATATATTTATTAATTTTATTTATATTATTATATAAAAGTTTATGTATATTAGTTTTAAAAAACGCAACACTATTAACTTTAACATGAGATTAGTAATACTTTTATTTATAATTTTCATAGTTCGACATTAAAATATTTGATTTTTTAAAAATTTTATTAAAATAACATGATATTTTATAATTGATCAATATATTTTTAGCAAAAGTACGAGTAACGGGTACAAACATGGGTACTTAGGTACCCATAGGGTATGGGTACGTGTGCAAAATTTGTTACCCATGCGGGTATGGAGATTGGTACGGGTATTTTTTTCAAATTGCGGGTATGGGAATGGGTACTATAATACCCTACCCATACCCTATCCGTTGTCATCCCTAGATCAACATTATCTTACATGGAATGGATTATGTTTCAAAGAACTAGCAAAGACAAATGACATTATTGGTATTATTTTATTTTATTTTTGACTAAAAATAAATGTTCATTCCTTCAAATTAAAACATACATAGATCACTACAAATTTAAACATTCATTATTGATATTATTTTTTTTCCCTCCGCATTGTTCCAGGGACCAACCAGGTAGTTATCGAGGAGGCACGTGGATTGCGGCCTGATCAAGAATATGTGTTTGAATGGTTTCTTATGACGACTTTGAGCATGCTTCTCAAAGTTCGATACAAAAACTTCCTATATATCACAACAGTTGCAAAAGATGCCTACATTGTTAATTCGTCTAGTTATCTATTTGTTCTCACCCTTGTACTGCACTGTTCACCGTCTTCAATCAACTAACAAGTTGTCAACCATGCATCTTATGCAACTATTACGACTAGGTAGTTTCTGTATAGAACTTTGAGAACTATGCTTAAAGTCGTCATAAGAAACCATACATTTAAATTTACTTGATCTATCCGCAATCCTGATTATGCTATTGGAATTTGTGAAATTCAATGGAAAAATTAAGTTATTTTTTAAATAAAAAATTGCAAAGAGTAGCAACATCTTTAGCGAAAAATTGAGTTTGAGTTTATTTGTTAGATTGAAGGATTTTAAAGAGGGAACTACTAGCGAATTTTGAAAACTTTGTTGTTGAATAGTATGAAAATGATTGTGTATATATTAGTAATTGTTAGATAATTTAATGAAAATATTTGTTAGATAATTTAGCGAATGATAATAGTTTGAAAACCCCAAATTAAAGAGAAATAAAAGATCAATCATCTTGAAACAAAGATTAATAAAAATAAAGTATTTGTTAGATAATTTACTGAAAAAATAGTAACTGGATATGATTAATTGTGTGAGATTTCGAATCTCCGGAACTTAGAGAAATTTTTTGTTTAGAAGTTCTATATAATGAAGAAGGTGTCGCTTCTCTGTGGTGTGATCTGAGCATCTGTGTATTTCGATTTTATAATGATTTAAAGCTCTAATTTTTTTAAAATTTTTTTTGTCAAGCAGCCTAGTGGCTAGAAATTTCACCCATAAGATCGATAAGTGGGAATTTCCCAGTGGCGGAGCCAGAAATTTTATTTTGGGTGGGCCGTAAAAAAAATATAACATGTAAATTAAATACGAAAATTATATTATTTTAAATTAAAAGTTTTTTTTTTTAGAAAATAGAAATTATACATTTTTAATTTTGCTATATACATATGAAAATTAAATAGTTTAGAAAAATGTGGCTTATTTTGCACTATTTATATACCTTGTTTCGACCGTATTTTTCTAGAAATATATAAATGTAAATATTATCATACAAGATTTTGTTTGATTTGTTTCGATAAATATTTCAAAATATCAAATTTCTATAATTTTTACTAATAGACAATTAAAGATATTTGTATTCAAAATTATATATAGGCGTTGCAATGGTCAATGAGCTCTTATATTTTGAGACGGAGGGATAATTTTTTTTTTTTGGAATAAGTTTAAGAAAGTAGGTTTAAACCCTTCTTGTATGAAAGTTGATTTTTAAAAAAATAAATAAAATAACAGAATGCAAAATTGGTGGTGACCAAGAGTTGAACTAGGGAACTTCAACCGCAGAAACAACCTTAAAAGTAAAAACACGTCACCTATCAGTAGGCTACACACACAAAAATGATAACTGATATATAATGCATTTAACATTACAAAAATACTATGGGTATTATGATTATGATAATTTTCTATATTTTGGGGTGGGCCGCGGCCCGGCCGTGCCACCCCTGGCTCCGCCACTGAGTGGGATAACCGGGGTTCGAACCCCGACCCCCAACATATAAAATGCAATGTCCTACCAACTGAGCTAAACTCACGGGAATATTTTTTATCTATGAAGCACGGACGATTGTATGAATAGGCGTGTCGCGATGTCCGACATGTGTCGGTGTTCGACACTCGTCCGACACTCGTAGGACACGTGTCGGATAGCTCAGACCAGTGTCCAAAAAAATAAATTTTTTCTTTAGTTTGACACTCCTTTGACCAGTGTTCGACACCTGTAAGCCACTCGTACGACACGTGTCGAATAAGTATCCCCATAAAAATTGTTTTTTCTTTGCTTATACTCACCTTAGGCACATATCAGACATATCTACAGGAGTTAAAGATGTGTCGAAACAACATTATTTATAAAAGAGGGATTGAAAATATTGCATTTTGATTAAAATATTTTTAACTTTTTCGATAGTAGATGGATAAATAAAGGTAAAATACTACATATCTTGTTTTAAAACTTTTTTTAAGAAATAACTTCCTCAACTTAGATTTACATGTATATATTATAATTCTCAATTTATATCTTTTATAAATATGTAGCGGTGTCAGTGTCCTATATTTTTTGCATTAGCAATGTCACGCTGTCCGTGTCCATGTCGTGTCGCGGTGTCCGTGTCAGAGTCCGTGATTCATAGTTTTTACTACCCATTCAATGTATATATTTAAATATAGAAATTTTTCAATATTTAAGATAAGATTTGACCATAAATTTTCTTTTTGACTAAATTTATATAAATTCTATATAAAAAAAAACGCATTTCAGATTTTTGGCATGTTTAGTCAAACTATATCGTTTTTTTATAGGAGTCAAATGATATCTCAAATATTAAATAATTTCCTTAATTGAATATAATGCATTGAATGAGTTCAAAGAACCCGAGCTATATAAAAGATGCACTGAAATCATTCAACTCCTCACCAAGTTTTCTTCGTCACATTCAGCTTCAAAACCAAATTATTCTCTAAGCTTCATTTCTCAGTTAATCACTTAAATCATTCATAATCCAGTAACAAACTTTTTTCGTAAATGCCAAAAGCACCATACTCACCATTGATATTGGTTTATCTAACCACACCACCACGTCTACAATCCGCAATAGTTGCTTCCAACACCATAACTTATCACAACGATTATCTTCATATTGTAGCCTTCATCATTCCTTTTTTCTTCTTATTGTCTTTACTACCGTTGTGGTTCTTGTTACACAACTACAAGTCTACAACTGCATATCATTGATTCACACGCTTCAGCATTCACTTCAGTCCAAGAGTGAGTATATTCTGTCTATTTATTGATATTTTTTACTCATTAGATTAAATTTGATTTTGGACAACTAAAACCAATTCCAACTAACCAGTTAAATTTTTTTGTCAAACTTCTTGACCGAATTCCAAATTATTATGGACTGTTCTAAGGAATCATGTAAAATCAAAAACCAAATCACATTTATCTTAAAGGAATCGTCTAAAATGAATTGAACCACATGTGATTTTAATTTTTAGATTTAGATCATCTTTTGTCTCAAAATTCATAGAAAATACACCACAAATTTATTTATGTATGTATTTTGAAGTTGCATTGGTTTTTGCAGATTAATTTTCAAATTTTAAGATTTGTTCCAATATTGATTTAGCCTTTCTGACCTATTTGATTTTAAATTTTCCAATTTATCAATCATTAAAGTCAATGACTTATATTTGTATTTGGTACAATATTTTTCTTAGATTTTCTTCTTTATGGACCATATCTTTCTCATTTTTATCATTTTTTAAATACAAATCATAAAATGCAAGCCCAAGATACCTTGCAAGAAATAGACATTGGAGATGGTCTAATAAAAAGACCAACTTACATTAGTGCGAATATAAATTCTGATTTTAAGGAAAAATTGGTCAAACTCCTTCATGAGTACAAAGATTGTTTTGCATGGGATTACAACGAAATACCTGGTCTTAGCAAAGATTTAGTTGAGCACAGGTTACCTCTGAAACCAGAAAAGAAACCAGTCAAACAATTACCAAGAAGATTTGCACCAGAGATAATGTCCAAAATAAAAAGCGAAATCGAAAGGTTGCTGAAAAGCAAGTTCAGTCGAGTTATAAAACTTCATAGTACGAAGATTTTTTATTCCTCATATTTATTAAATTGTATGAAGGAACACGACCTTCTTATAATTTGGCTAAACAAATTTCAATTTTGTTAGAATTATTGAATTACTACTAATGTAAGCATTTTCAGTAGTTCAAAAACTACGAAAAAGCATACTATATATAGCTAGTTATTCTATATAGAGTCGGTAAATTCTAATTTCTATACTAATGAAAATATGTATAATTGCGCTAAACTTTTTATACAATCAAGGTTTTGCACTAAGAATTTTATCACAGCAATTTCAGGGGCTAGCACTCTAGATGTTAAACCATTTTAGGAACCGCAATCAAAATGCAAGTGACTCAAATGCCGAAAGAAGAAAAATAGTATTGGCTCTACCTGCAAGCAATGCACCTGGAAATGATGATTGTGGAAGAGGAAGAGTGTCTAATATGCCACCCCAAAGAAGAGTGCCTTATTCACTCTTTTTTGGGCTGACATATTATGCATTCTTCTTCTACCTCTTCTTCCACAACCATCATTTCCTGGTGCATTGCTTGCAGCTAGAGTCAATACTATTTTCATTCTTTCGCCATTTGAGTCACTTGTACTTTGATTGCACTTCCTAAAATTGTTTGACATCTTGAGTGGTAGTTGTTGAATATTTGTGATAAAATTCTTAAGTATATCTTTGATTGTATAAGATGTTAAGAACTATTATTGTACATTACTCATGTAATTAGAACTTACTAACTTTACATAATAAGTAATTGAAAAACTATTACATGAGCATATAATAATCTTCTTCATAGTTTTTGGATTACTGCTCTGAACAAGCATAATGGAACGGCTCCTTTAATTTGGTGAGTCTAAGGCATTGCTTCTGGTGGCGACGAGCTTACAACATGGCGAAAAACTCTTACATGCCAACTTGAGGTGCGTTCAGTGATGATGCATATGCCATAAGTTCAAATCATAAGACAAGCCAATATCTTGAAACCTACAACACCACAAAAGGAGGTTGGTTGCCTCACACTTCCACCAATATGACTTCTCAACAATACAACATATACTGTCAGGAAAAAAGTTCATGATATGATATTGAAATGAATAAGAAAGTGAGCCAATTTTCACTTGTGTTTGGGAATTTATAATAACTTTGTCATTTCGTATATATATCCAAAAAAAAAAATCAACAAAGGAAAAATCGGTGATAAATAAATAAATCA
Source organism: Trifolium subterraneum (assembly GCA_951799995.1). Lineage (NCBI taxonomy): Eukaryota > Viridiplantae > Streptophyta > Magnoliopsida > Fabales > Fabaceae > Trifolium > Trifolium subterraneum. The sequence continues at coordinate 34,853,426 of OX637467.1, forward strand.
AACACTAAAGAAATGAACAATTCATGATATTATATATGAAATAGATCTTTTACACCCTGAAAGATTAAGTAATGGCTTTTGTGTCCAACGAAAAAATTGTAGTAAATTCCATTAGCTTTCAAACGCATTAGAGATCACCTCCACCCTAGAACTCCATATATGGATTAAACGAGGCAGAGATATTATTAGCAACGAAAATAAACATTAAACCAAAATTAATTTGGTTTTTTTATTCATGATTGAAATTATTCTTCTCATTAAAGGATATGATATTTGGATCAGGGTATCTGCTACCCTTCTTTCGATGGTTCCGCTCGACGGGGTCTTTTATGATGGTAGTCCTCCAATAATGGAGGCTATTGGCCAGCTAAAGCGATCTGCCCATTTTCCTTCTTCTACTGTGGTCCTCGTCTTTAAAGGAAGAACCCATATCCTTACCGTAGAATCCACCGGCAATTGACACCAAAAATGGACACTTCCCCTTATTTGTTTCTACTTCGCTACTATCTATTTCATCTTCTATGACTTTGCTCTTCATGAAATCCACCATCATCCTGTGTGATTCTCTACGTCGAGACCATCTAGTTCAAGGGGATTCCTCTCGTCGTGATTGTCTTCTAAGGAAGTATCTCTTCCTCCTCCGGTCTCAAAGTCAAAGATAAAATATAAAATATTGTCTCAAGATATTACATTCTACTCAAAATAATAATATAATAAAATAGTAAAGCATCACTTATACAAAAATGATTTCTTAAAATGATACATCTTTATTTAAATAAGTCGACACAAAAATAAAGACTTTATGAACTCTTCACTGTGCCACAATCAGAGCGATTTTACCAAAACAACTCGAACATCCACAACCTGAGAAACCTGAGCCCCAAAGGCCCAACACATACACAAAACAAAAGGTTAGATAATATGATCATAGCCAGTGACTGATTATAACAAATAGCAACCAGTAAATATATAAAAGCATGTTGAATACATTCAACTCAGATATCCACAAACATATTCAGACATATTCCGATATGTATCAACTTACTCCACTAGTAGAAAAATGACATATTACTTAAGGATTTTACATCTGTGGAACATATGTCAGATGTAAAAAACTATATAGAGTTATATTTACATCTGGTGGCAATATCCACAGAAGGGAAAAATATATGGACAAAACTTTTTACATCTGGTTTCATTATCCCAGAAGCAAAACTGAACGCGGTGGCAATCTTGTAATTATGGAGAAAAGTAATAAATCAATTATTCACTCTGATTACCATCAGAAAGCACAACTCGCTCGCGAAGAACAAACTCGCGAAGAACAAATCTCTCTCGATCTCAGCCGCCGTCGTCTCTCTCTCACTCTCAGCCGCCGTCGTCTCTCTCTCTCTCTCTCACTCTCAGCCGTCGTCTCTCTCTAACCCGTTCTCTTGAATCGTCAAATCGAATCTTCTCTCTTGAACCCTAAGCCCAAATCGAAGCCCTTTCACTACCAAAATTGAGTTTTGCGACTGAACAGTAGCGGCTGCTCTTTGATATTCGTTCAATCGTCTTCAACCTCAAGCTCGTTAGTTGATATTAAACTCCTTCGTTGAGATTTGTCTTCAGCTTCATCTTGTTGTAATTAGGTATTTGAAATTTCAGTATGATTTGAAATTTGGTAATTAGGTTTTTAAAATTTTAGTATGATTTATTGTTATAAATTTGCTAATTATAGTTTTTTGAAATTTAGCTTCAGATTCAATCTTCCTTGAAATCTAGGTTAGTTAAAACCCCTTTATTTACATAGCTCATTGTATGGTAACACTAATAGCTCATTGTATGGTAACACTAATTTGGTAATTAGGTTTTTGAAATTTATTCACTAATTTAGTAATTAGGTTTTTGAAATTTATTTATTAATTGATATATTATTATAGTTGATGATCATTTAATTTCTATTGACTTTATGCAATGAGATTTGGGATAACTCATTTCTCTTTTTAGCCGCTGAAATTTGATTCTGCTATGCTTTTAGATTTTCATTTGAATGGTTTGGTTTTCTTGGCTTTCCATAATACTATGATTTTGCATTAATGTTGATGGTAATGGTAGGCAAAAACATTTAGAAGTGCAAGACTTAATCCCAGACAAAATGGGATTTAAGGTATTAATTGATCATGTTCTTAATTTATATTATGAATATTGATATTATTTTGCTCGTAAGATACTTGCAATTATCATAAGTAAGAGTTAATTTTTGTCTTGAATGTGTCTATGAATGATGTTGAATAATTTAGTGGTTGACTGATTTAAGTTTAATCTTGCAGACCACAAAGAACAAGAAGTCAAATGCGTGCAAATGAATCGACTATTCGGTATCCGAAAGGTACTGTATAGAAGAAATTCATATGCCAATTCAAAATGGAATAGATTGTTTTTTATACTCATTTGGTGTATGTTGACTTTGCAGGGGAACCTATCTCTGTGTCGGATGGAGTTTCTGTTGCTATCAAAGATGAAATAGATTGTTTTTCCATACCCTACTACAGGTAGTTCTATGTCTACCAGTGATGTAATCATAATTTGAAATGGTTTAGATGCTAATATCATTATTCACCTTAAGCATCTTTAAATGGGGTTTTCTAGGAGGTACAAAGTGGTTGCACAAACAAAGACCTTGTACGGACGATGCTTACTGCATTAAGCGCTTAAGATTATGTGGCGCCATGCTTGTTGGGAAGACTAATATGCATGAACTCAGTGCTGGAACTAGCAGTATAAATCCACATTATGGGTAAGAAACCATGTATTAATCATACTACTTGCAATCACATTTTGTTAATGATGAGGAATCTGCTAGCTGCATCTGTGTTTAAAATTTCTTGATAGAAATTGCTTTAGTGATTGTATATTTCACATTTATGGAAACAATAGAAGCATTAAGACAATAATAATTGTCCTCTATGTAAACTATAGATTTATGTCCAATAAGAGGCAAACATGATTTTGTTTTTGAAAGGCGGGGGTTATAGAAGTAGTATATTCTCTTTAACTTAGAAAATGATGCTCTTTTGAAACTATTGGAAGTTTTGATTTATAAACTAAGGATAGGAGATCACATTTATGATTTTCTCAAGGTTATTGAACAAATAAAGATGGAAAACACAAAAACAAAACTCATTTGTATTCCATGATAATGTTGTAGGTTCTTTAAGATTGTCTTGGCTTCCTGTTCTGAGGAACTATGTCCAGGAAGCTTTAAAAAGAATATGTTACTTTTAATTAATTTGTGGATATTTTAGCAATATCAATTTCACTATTCTAGCTTAAAAATTATAGATTTTTAAGGATTTAAGGAAAAGTTTTATCATTTTAGTTGTTGTAAAATGATATGTTGAATCTTGAATTCCAAATGCATCAGTGCTGCATGTTTAAACAAAGTGAAGTTCTTACCAATACGTTCCACTACAAGTTAGCATTATGTGGTTTTCTACTGCTGGCTGGGTCAAAGCAGCTTCATTGAATTAAGACTGAAAGTTTCAAATGTTTAATTCTGTTGTAAGTTTTTTTGTCCTTATTTTCTTTCTTCTCCATGCTGAATCATTGTTAGTTTGATTTGATGCCAATAGGTGGAGGGAATCCAGGTTTATGCAAATGAGGGTGGGGTAACACAGACGCGTGGTGGCATATACTGGGTGATTTTGCCTGTTGGATGTAATACACTTTTTCCCTATAATTTTTAGTTTATATATATTTTGTGTGTGTAAGTTGGTTATGCAGAAATTCTTATTATCTCTTCATATCCAGTGTCAACTTTAGTCCTAATGAAGGTTTTATAAAGAACGGTCAATCTCTACTCTTACCATAAATTCAGCAGGTCATGTTCTGCATGTTTTTGTTAATGGTCAACTTTCAGGTCAGTGTGCCTTTTATTCATGAAAATTTGAAATTTGATATATTCTAAATTAACATTATGTATGTTATATGAATGAATAAAATGCTCTAGTTATTTTGAGACTTCATAGTACCTTGGATTTCTATTCTTCATTGCTTAAACAGTCTCAAAATGAATAAAATGCAAATTCTACAAAGGTAACTAAATGGTTATCTTGGTAAATAGTGTAGGTAGGAGAGATAAAAATAGATTTAAGTATAAAATAGAGGTCAGTGAATATGGAGTAATGGCCTAATGAGTCTATGAAATTAGTAGTGCACAAAATGAAGGGTAATAATAAGCTCTTCTTGAGGTGTAAAACTATCATGCTTCAGATCAGGTAGTATTTTAGTTATACTAGAGTTAAGAAGGGAGAGCTTTAGGAGTGGAATAGCAAAAAGGTATGAGTAACATATTTGTTCCAGATGTAGATATTAAATATGGAAATATGTTACTCATACCTTCTGTGATATTAAATTTTAACTGAATGAATTTATCACTCAGTTTAAATGAATTTGTTCCAGATGTAGATGTTTTTCTTTGCAATGTGGCTATTATGTTTGCTTTCTTTGTAGTTAGCATGATTTAAATGAATTTTGCAGATTCGTTATTAGATAAAGTTGGTTGGTTACTTTTAATTGATATGACTGCAATGTCAATTAGGATATGTTTTCATTAACTTGCATTCCCAACATAAGTACTTTAGTTCTTGGATTAATCCTTCATTGAAAACTTAATTGTGTAATCACTTTTATGGCTGTGACCTCCTTTGATTAACTCTACCTATGGATTTTCCAAAATATTGTATTAGTATTAATTTTATGATAGTGCGACAAATTATTCTGTGAATTGTTTTGATTTGTATTTTGGATGGTTGAATGATTGTATTAATGAAATGTCATGATATATTCTAGTACTATATATTGGCAAATTGGAGTTACTTTGAATAGTAATGATAAACTCTGAACTGTATCACATGATTTTTTATGTGCTAAATGTCTGTAATATCACGGTGAGTCACCGAGATTTTTAGAAGCTACACTTTGTAGCTTTGCAAAATACGGTGGCTCGCCATGATTTTGGTGATACCAAACATGCACCAAGTGTATAATGATTAACAATGTGATTTCTATGTGTGCTTATTATTTTATATGGTTTGACAAATCTTATTCTGCTCTAGATTTTATATTTTACAATTTTTTATTTAACAATGTGTTTTCTTGGTTTTTTTTTGTTTATGGTTTGTCAAATCTCTTAGCATGTTCCATATTTGACATTTTACAATTTTTAACAGGATTCTGAGAGCGAGGAGGATATATTGGATGAAGGTGATGAAGAAAAAGGAACTTGGAGAGCTTGAGGCTCTTTTAGCAGATTTTGGAGTCCAGCCGAAAGAAAGTAATGATGGTCAAGCTCAATGAATCACAAGGTAGTTATTGTGCAGAATTGCATGATACATTATTTGTAGGATTATGGTTTATTTTTATTAGTTCAGATTATTGATTGGTCATTTGTTCATTCATTTGTTCTACACAATTGGCCTTTCTCCATATGGACTTTTCTGGCTTTTGCCCATAGATCTACACAATTGGTCTTATAATGCGCTCGATCTCGATCTCTCTCACTCACAATCTCTCACCCACTATGAGTTTTGTGCAACAACTGAATCCCTTTTCCCCCATTAGCAATCTTTCTGTGCTGCATGATGATGTCCCGTCTTTGCAACAAATGCCCTTGGCTCCAAATTTATTCTACGATGATGCTGATGAGAAAACTTAGGAGCTAGCTAGGTTTGTGTGAAGTTACAATGGATTAGTATTAATTATGATGTTTTGATTTGTATTTTGGTTGAATGTTGAATTGTAATGGTATTTTGGATTTTTTTAATTAAAAAAATGGATTTAAAATATTCATAAAAAAAAATGCAGGATTTTAATTTTTTTAAAATAAAGTAAATATTTGACATCTGGTGGACTTGGTCAGATGTAAAATGTCCAATTTAATTAAAAAAAAAATTTGAAATGTGTATACTTACTACATCTGGTGGACTTAAGTCAGAGGTAAAAGGTGTTGTTTTTACATCTGACGTGAGTCAGATGTAAAAAGTGTATACTTACTATATCTCGTGCGTTTACATCTGTTTTACCGTCAGATGTAAAAAGTGTTTTTGTGCAGATGTAAAAAGTGTTTTTTCTACCAGTGCTCATACATGAATCAGACATACTCGGACATGTATTAGAAATAGGCATATAAGGATTAAAGATAACATATATCACATAACTATATGTTATTATCGAGTTGTAATAACCAAGTAAAGAAACATATTCAAACATAACAAATGAAATGCATAAATGGCAAGTCTCATTTAACAATTAGGAATAACACATAATTCCTAATGCATTCTAATGTCACATAGATGTGCATGTGGTACCATCTACATAACTATATTTTGGATACTCGGATTCCAATTTCACAACTATCATAACTATAATTCACCCCAAGGATGAACAATCATATCTCATTCCATGGATGAGCAACCATGACTCAACAAATGAATGCATGATATGCTCATTTACCAAACATATGGTTTAACTCAACTATAATTCATCATCATAATATGGATAGCTAAAGAAGACCTAGCTCGTTTACTTGGTGTCTGACATGTTTAGGATTCGGTATATATCTTGGTCTACCGTCTATGATCGGAAGGAGTAAGAAAACAATATTCTCTTAAATCAAGGATCATATCTGGAAGAAAATGAATTCCTGGAGAGGGAGAGCGTTGTCGAAGGCCGATAAGGATGTTATGATAAAATATGTACTTCAAGCCATCTCATCCTATGTGATGAGTATGTTTATCCTTCCCTCATCATTCATTGACGATATTGAGAACATGTTAAATGTTTTTAGGCGGGGAGGCAGAAGTAACAATAATAAAGGGATCCACTGGTTGGCTTGAGACATACTTTCATGCCCTAAGGCGAAGGGTGGTTTGGGTTTTCGTAATTTTGAAGCGTTAAAGCTATGGTGGCGAAACAAGCATGGAACATAATTCAGAATCCCGACTCATTGGAAGCTAAATTAATTAAAGCAAGAGATTTCCCAGGTTCTTCGTTACTTGAAGCATCTTTTGGATATAATCCTATCTTTGCTTTGTGTAGTATTTAGAATGCTAGAGAAATTATTTTACGTTGGTGTAGGTGGAAGATCGCTAGTAGTGACAAGATCCGTGTTATGTATGAATCATGGCTGCGAAGGAATTGTGATCATTGGGTGTCCTCACCTCAAGTGGCAGGTGTCTATCCTTTATTTATTACAGATTTGTTAATTTAGAATTAGAAAGCGTGTAATATAGCTAAGATTCGTAATTTGTTTATAGGACCGGTAGTGGAAAAGATTATTGCAACCCCTCTTATTATAAATTTTAAATGAATGTTGGTTATTGAGCAACTTAAAAATAAAAACTGCGTAGCGATACTTGTAAAACATATATATGTAATTTTTTTTATAATATATATATATATATGTGTGTGTGTGTGTGTGTAATTTTTAAATATATATGTTATTATTAAAATATTGAATAAAAAATTTGCACACATTGAACCAGGGTTCCAAGTACCGCCACTTCGTCCACCGGCTGTAGTGTCATTGTGTTGTTCACGTTTGAGATCCTAGTCCGGTTCGGTGGGTGAAACCAGGAGTGGGATGGATAAAACGTAATGTTGATGTCGCATTTGTAGGTCGGTCAGGCATGACTTCTATGGGTCTTTTTTTTCACGATACCAATGAGCAATTTGTGGCTGACTGACTCAATGGCAGCAACTTGTTTACTCCGTAGTGGAAGGCGAAGCATGAGCTCTCTTACATCTATGGAAGAAGCTATTCATTATGAATTTGAGAAAGTTCAATTTGAAAGCGATTCAAAGGTGTTGATTGACACTATCCATTCGAAAAGACCGGATAATTCAGAGTTTAATTTATTTATTAATGACATGGTACACTTCATTATTAGGGAAGTATTAAACCAAAATCTCATGGGAATTGGAAGCTAAAATGTTCCAAAGTTGAGGATTCAGAGTTGTGAAAATGGCCAGAAACTTAGAAAAGTTTTCCGAGTATTTTCAGTGACTATTTTGATATTTGACGGCCCGTTTTCTATATGACCCAAGTTGATTCAGCTCAAGCGTTCGACATCAAAGTTGTAGTATGCCATGTCCCCTTCCCATTGATACCATGAGCATGGGTTTTTGTTGCTTGAGTGTGAAGTTACGAATTTTAAATTAAGTCATGGTAGAGCTGATTTTGAGATCAGATTACAAGTTATTTTTCTTGGTCCAAATCAAGGTATGGCCTCATGATCCACAAAACCTCTCATGTGAACATTATATTCTCAGTTTTTGCTGATGTTTAGCATGATCAACATTTCATTACACAAAGAATCCATGCATTGCTCAAGTTTCATACCACAAATGGATCAAAAGTGAAAAGTTATTTTTGCCTAAATTTCCAAAATCTTGCTTTATGTCCATGAGCCTTGTGAATACCATTTTTCTCTGAATACACTTCACCTATGCATCAGAAGCAAGGTAAAACACCTTCAATGAACCACCAAACATTCCATTTTGCCATTGAATTCAAAAGAGGACCAAAGACATTTTTGAACCAAATCTCAAATTGCAAGCAAAGCAGCCTTAATTTATGCTTCAAAGGCACTCCATGTCTGCTCCTTAGATCATCCCAAAGAGCCTATAAAATCCCCTCAAGCCTCAGAACTAAATCATCCACAAAATTCACAAAAAACTCCATTACTACACTTTCAAAAATCTTAATTTCGAAACTTGCATTTCCTCCAAGTTTCCTCTACTTTTTCCATTGAAACATCATCCATACACCATAAAAAAACTATTGTATGCAATAGTTTGTGACTGGAACATCCCCATCACAGTTTCCCAACTCTCACTTTTTCCTCTTGCAAGTTGATTTGGTTCAGAAGTTTCAGACACTTTCGAGGCAATATAAGCATACCAACACATTACTGGAGGTGTAAGCAAGCTAAATGGATCTTTATTTCTCATCTTTAATTGCAAAGAAGAGGCATTGGACCTTGCTCCAATAGGTAAATTTTCGTGACTTTGAACTCCATCATACATGCATTATTTTTGAACGATTTGTGAAGAAAAAATGTAGCCCATAATGTGAGGAGTGAAAGCCCTATACTTGTGAGTTATGTTTGTGCTTAAATGATATTTAAGTTGTGTTTAAATTTTTAGGGTTATTACTTAAAATTTTTTATTGTTTGAGTAGGAATTAATAAAAGTTAAGTGCATATTAATGATCCTTATGAAATTATGAGCAAAATGGTATATTCATTTGTCATTTTTTATGAAAAAACGAAAGACTAAAAAAATCACAATTGTTGTTCTGATGAAGAAAGATGAACAGTGTTGGCGCCATGTTTTTTTTTTCATTTAAATATTAATTATACAATCTATATAATTTAGTTGGTTCTGAAAACAAACGAAATTTAGTATCCAGTGGTTATCTGTGCGCGTTACTAGCCAAGAAGTCAGTGGTTCGAATCCTTCCTAGGACGTTTTATTTTCCTTCTGGGCCTTGATGTGTTTGGGCCTAGAGCTTTCTTTTTCTGAATACACCCTAACATTCAATTTGAACCCCTTTCTTTCATATTTTGTTTTTATTTCATGTTATGTTTGTTTGATTTATTTTATTTTAAATAACATGAAAATGTCCCAAAATATTTATATTTAATATCGTTATTTTTATTTCATTAGTTGCAAAAATATAAAAAGGATCAAAAATATGTTTTATTTAATTAAGGTTTATTTTTCATGATGCTTGTGTCTAAATCCAAGGGAAGGATCGTTTTGTTGACTTTGTGTCATTATGTAATTCTTGCATGCTACATCTTTACTTGTCTATTTTTGTTCTTTTAGACTTTCAAAGAAAAAACCTAAACATTCAGAAAACATAATCTTCAAAAAAAAGAATATCTTTTGAGAAATCTTTTTCAACTCATTTTTCTCAATAAATGTTTTAACACACTTAAGCATATCAAAACATTTTTAAAAGACTAAAAAACACAAAACTCACTCAAAACTTTTTGCCATTTGCCATTTGCCATTTGCCATTTGGCTTTTGACTTTAAAACTTTTTTTTCTCAAAGAGGTTAGACATGAGTCATCTATGGTTGAGAATTCAAATTCCCCATAACATTAGATTGAAAGATGTTGATTCTTTTCCACCTAGGAGAGTTAGTGGCATACTTGTTGCTTTTATATCCAAGTGAGAGTCCTTCCTTATTGTGAAGTAAAGATCCATCTTCATCATGTTAGTGGTGGATTAAAGGAGTCTAAACTTAAGATGACAACTTGTCTCTTCTCCTAAAAACAATCAAACAAACCACTTTGTTATTTTTACCCCGAACTACGAGGTTTTGATCCTTAATTGGTACGTAGGCATAAGACTTCCATGTCTTTCCAAATCAAAAATTAATAAAAATATATGTCCTTTCTCATCTCCACAATCATTTACAAGCAAACAAATTTAGCCAAAAACATATATATTACAAGAGGTTCCTATAGCGTAATATGTAATAATTAAAATTATAGAGATCGATATATTATATGAAATTAGAACACGCTTACTTGGTAATCATAATCACAAATCATCGTTACTGGGCCTAAGCATCATAAAATGGATCACAACAACATCAACACGTTTTTATTAAAGCCAAAAACTCACAATTGATTTTAGCCCACAAAATATTAGAAATATTCTAACATTCTCCCACTTGGGCAAAATCAATTGTGTATATTTAATTTTAAGAAAACACTTTGAAAAACGACTCTCGGGTTGATAACATATTTTAACGTGGCCATAATGATCCCAAGATGCAACATCTAATTAAGACTTCATCCAACAAAAGTTAAATGATATTGAATCATGGTGGTAATTATATCCTATTGATACAATACCTTCCATAGTTACAAAGTCGACTAGTCATTCGTGTAGAGTGTAGCGAGAAAATGATATGTTTGTGATCCCAACCATACTATCATTTTCTTCGTCAGTCCTCAATTTCTCTCAAATGCCTTAAAGCCAGAGAATTCTATGGTCCATAAGATACCACAAGTCTAAGCTCCAAAACAATGTTGATTACCGCGGTATAATGATCTAATCAACATCGAGCTCGAATATTTTAGACATAATTTTCTCTCAATTGCATCAAAGCTAGAGAAATTACATGGTCCTTAAGATACCATAATACCTCAGCTTCAAAATAGTGTTGATCACCGGCTAAGTGATCCAGACAACACTGAGCTTTAATTTATTTATGTTTACACATAATGCCTTAGCTCCAAAATAGTGTTGATCACCGACTAAGTGATCCAAACAACACCGCGCTACAATTTTTATTTATGTTTACATATAATGCCTCAGCTCCAAAATAGTGTTGATCATCAGTTAAGTGATCCTAATAAAACTCAGCTATAATAATTTTAAATTTTATTCAAATAATTTCAACCATAAAATAAGACATAAATATTTGAAGCTTTATTTGTCTAAGCTATTACATCCAAAGATGGCTTCACCATGAGACAAGACAAATAATAATTATAGAATGAAGCTTCACTAATTGCAACAAATAAGGTATTATACATCTTTAATTGTTTCAAACAACTTTATTTAATTAATTAAAAAAAAAAACAACTTTATTTAAATTTTCAAACCAATTGAAACCAATGATATCAGCAAAATATGATTAACATAAAAACTGAGCACAATAGACAAAAATTCGCGTCAATATAGATGTTTCCAACAACTTGAACCGATTTGGTCACATAAGTTCATACAATAGCACCACAACATGTGCTTGTCAAACAATAGAAAATTGCAGTAATTGTCGAAAACAATTCGAGCCAGAAAACCTCATATATAACTTTTGATGTGCTTGATCATGGTTTCTGGTTTATAAAAGACACAAAATAATTTCAAACATTGTAAAGGAGTTAATATTAAATTTAAACTCCCAGTGATCATCCATATCAAAAGAATCTTAATTATATGTCACTTATTCAAATGTTATTTTCAAACTCCCACTAATCAAGCTTATAAAAAGAACTCACAATGTCCGTATTTGCAATGTTACTCTTGAAAACCAAGGGACCTAAGTTTCTTGATTAAGGGATAAACCAATATAAAACTTTTAAAAGATCAGTGTAACAATCAGGTAGTCATTTCTCTCCCACTTACCCAAATGTTCCTTCTATTCAGGTGTGCTCTCCGCATTAATCATACGATTATTCTCCAAATCTTGCTTCCATTTCTTATAATTTTAAGATGTTCAATATTTTAATGGAAACATAACAATTATGCATTGAGAAATTCATTATTGATCAAAACCACAATGCATTAGGATTATCATAACGAGGCCAATATAATAGTACAATCACCTTTAGACAGAATGTACAAACTAAGGCCAAAGCCTCAGTCAAAACATCAAATGAGTTAATTATCATAAAGACAAGATATAACTCAAAATCAAGAAGCTATCACAATTAGGCCAATATAATAGTGCAATCACCTTTAGGCAGAATGCACAAACTAATGTCAAAACCTCAGATGAGTTAATCAATGAATATACATTGAACATTGAAACTTGTCACCTTTAGGTAGGCAAATTCATCCGATCAATACATTCTCCAATAACTTCATCTCCAATCAATTTTTAATTATAACATATAATAGTCACCTTTAGGTAGAAAATCACATGTCACAATTAAAAACATTACTCAAGCTACAAAGAAAATTTCATCAATCAATATAAGCGGTCCCATTTTGATGGTAACGGCCTATACCAACACACGAAATCTCTCGCATAGGAATCAATAATTAAAAACTCATTCCTCAATCTACAAAGAAAATTCCATCAAATCAATAATATAAGGGGTCCCACTTTGATGGTAACGACCTATATCAATGCATGAAATCTCTTGCATAGGAATCAATATCTCTTGTCTGGACATGACTCAGTAAAAATATGCATCATATAAATGCATTTAAACTGGTCACTCAATATTTTAATTTGCACTCAATATATTTGATTCATTCAATGTGGTAAAGTGGTATAAGAAAAGCACAAAAGATATTAATCTATTATGTGCTATTATTCGGGGAGAGATATCATTATTGTGAAACATTCAACTCAGAATATAATAATTAAATAACTTACGCAGCGGAAAAATAAAAGACTTCAAGTTTAATCAATTGAGGATATAAAAAAATTAGTCCTGAACTTTTATAAATAACATAGGACTATATTTCCTCAATTTGAGTCTTTATAAACATTTATAAATAGTTGACATGTAAAACTCTCCCACTTGATAGAGAATTATAGTTGAATTGTAAATCCAAGCCTTTTCAAATATTTAAATTAAATAGATATATATTCAACTATTTCTCTATCACACAATAGACATGTCAATTAATTTCACACTAAATTTAAAATTGTATTTTATCCAGAATAGAAATCTCAAAATATTACACTTAAAATACTTAGCTCAATAGAGCAAACTCTTTAAAAAATTGGAGTATATAGCAAAAAATCAATTAATGATCATATAAAGAGTTTCTAATTTTAGAATATTCTGGAAAAACGATAACACTTTCATATATAATTGCACATAACAATCAAAAGGAGTCGATAATATAAAAAAAAAATCTCATTATATGCAATTATATCATAAGTCACAAAAGAGGATAAATATTTACATTACCAACCTTCTAGAGTGTGACTTACATCCTTGGGATTAGAGGCAATAAACTTTGATGACTTGAAAGTGAAGTCTTTTTTTTTTTTAGTCTCATCTCAAACAGTTCACAAATCAACAGCAAGCTGTTATATCATAATAAAAAGACTCTAGTAATAAATTGATTCAATCTATATAAATAGTTAGGTGCTAGGATGATAATTTTTAATTGCCTTTAGAATTGCTCAAAATTTTATTTTTCATGATAGTTCACAAATGAGCATAGAACAAGACAACATATATGATTTATAAAATATTTATAAATTCATATATATAATATTTTGTGTCGTTATTAACAAAATTGAGCCTAAAATAACCTCACAATAATAGCACTTTAACAAAAATGTTTCACATCAGTGTTACCACTAAAAAAAAATTCACAAATCACAAATAATATTTTAGACTCAAATCATGATAATTCATGATTTGTAATATACAATTCTCACATTAATCACCAAATATATAGAAACTTCTCAAAATTATCTCATTCCCAAAATCAAGAATATGATATTAATATCAAATAAATATTCTTGAATTGAAATCTATAAAAATATTTTAGGAATAAATGAAAACATAATTTTATTCCATCCAAATTGAGAAATTTGAAATAGAAAGTTTCTAGTTGTTTGTCAAACCAACTAATTCAATATAGTGCACAAATTAAGTTTTTGCCATCGAACAAGAATTTTTGGCATTGTGTAGTCTTGTGTATAATAAATACTAAAACAAAATATGCACACATATATGATCCATAAACAGCGAAAAGAAAGTTAGATCCAAAGGATAATTACAATGATAGTCCTTATTAATGGTCACTCAAAATTTGATCAAATAATAATAATAATAAATATGATCAAAATACAAGTATATGCTAAATGAAAAATATAAATGACCAAACTCAAAAGACAATACCAGTAAGGGTACCAAAAATAAGTCCTCGCCAATTTCTCTTAACATATACTTCACATGGTTGATGCAAAATAGAATTAGTAGCAATCCCGCATAGGACAATTTAATTGGTACCAACAAATTATGAGATATACTTCAATCTATATTGAGAAATTGGAAATATGAAATCTCCACATTGGACACAAATATTTGAGAATATGATATTTAAAATTACAATTTATTCTCAAATGCATTAATAAAATATTTTCATGTGTCCAAAATTTCTAAAAGAAAATGCCAAAAATTTGAGTCTAATAATTCACCTTACAAATAAAAATTAAAGTGACAAAGGTGATCCATAGTTTAAGCACGAAATTCCAAATTAACATTTAAACATGAATATCATTGTAAATATTCAAAACGTTTTAGAACCAATTGGTGTAAAGTGACGGCGCTGTATTCCCATCTTTTGGTGTTTTCTTGTAGTGCTACACTATACCCCATCTTTTGCTCATGTTTATTATTTACAACATCTTATCCCAATTTCTTCCAATTTCTATTTTCCTTCATGAAACTATTTTATCTCTTTTCTTTTTTCTTAATTAATTTACTAGAATTCAGTTTAACAACTCTTCTTCATTAATTCACTAAATTCTTTATATCCTTATTTTATTTTACGCACCCCATCTATTTATATTTCCAAAATCTCTATATCCTTCTTATTTTCTTAATTTAATTAGAAAAATTATACCCTATGGTTTCCCTCTCGAATTCAATACCTTCACCCCACTAATTACTTCAATTATCATATAAACACATCAAAATTGATTAAATAATAATTAAATAACTATTTCTAAAATTTGGGGTGTTATAGTATTGATATGTTCCATATTGTGCTTGACCCATGGGGTGGCCTGCTGCCATGTCCTAACCTTGATATATCACATTTGAAATAAATGTGTCAATCAATTTCAACTGGTTCACAACATAATTCAGAGTTAACTGTGAAACATGGCGGAAATTTAACCTTCGGCTGAACCCTCGCTCCACACACTCATCCAATCCCCCTACATGATTCACTTCCCTCCACTGCTTCAACCTCATCACAAGCTTCTAACCCGATTTCACACTATACACACCACTTGATTCCTACTTCCAAATTATTGGGTCTGCCTCATTACATTTAGAAGAGGGGTATCAATCATATCTTTGGCTACACATGCGGGAAAATGTAGTCTAATTTCCCCACAATAATATCATATTAGCCCCACAGAAACATTGCTTTTAATTGATGATGATTAGATTCAACAAAAATAGGTACATAAACATAGCAAGCATTATTGATACTGATCAAGCCTTACATTCAAGTCTAATAGGTATACATACTTGTAAATATGCAAAAGGTATGCATTTATTTTTTGTTTTATGATTTGTACGGGGAACATGAAAATCAAATATTAGATTATACTAAATTAAATATGAAAATCACATGATATTAATTTGGAATTTTGACTATGCTTTGTGAAACATTTATGAGAAATTGAAGGGCTGATTTGGAATTCAAAATATTATCAGTGAGAATGAGAGCTATTCTTTGAATTCAAAACAATAAGTGATGATATTTACGTAAATAACCATTCAAAGATTGCAATTGCTTCGATATTAATGAATGATGCTTTTGGAATGATAACAGACACACACCATGACATCATCTTGGTACAAAGTGTTATTTACAATTGCGGGTGATCATTCTCCTGTCTCTAATTTGATTTTTTATTATTATCATTCACAATATTCTTCTACTTATAATCAAAGCATGTTCGTCCAAAAATAATAAAATTCAAGCTACAACCTCTTCATCCAATGTTATCTTTTATTGTTTAGATCAAATTTACCTCGTCATCTTTCTCCATGACAAGTGTATGAAACCGGTGAAAATCAAACCACGGTAAATTTGATCTAAACAATAAAAGATAACATTGGATAAAGAGGTTGTAGCTTGAATTTTATTATTTTTGGACGAATGTGCTCTTATTATAAGTAGAAGAATATTATGAATGATACTAATAAAAAATCAAATTAGAGACAACCGAGTGATTACTTGCAATTCTAAATAACACTTTGTACTAATATGATGTTATGGTGTGTGTCTGCTATCACTCCAAATGCATCATTCATTAATATCAAAGCAAATGCAATCTTTGAATAGTTATTTACGTAAATATCATCACTTATTGTTTTGAATTCAAATAATAGCTCTCAATCTCACTGATAATGTTTTGAATTCCAACTCAGCCATTCAATTTCTCATAAATCTTTCACAAATTAAGCAGAGTCAAAATTCCAAATTAATATCATGTGATTTTTATATTTAATTTAATATAAACTAGTATTTGATTTTAATTTTCCCCGTACATATCATAAAACAAAAAATAAATGCATACCTCTTTGCATATTAACACCAGAACGATGATAAGCGGCGGAACGCTTGTTACATACGATAAATTCTCCTTCGCCTTCTTCCCCATCACTGCAAAGCAAACAAGCATCATTATTTTTTCCTCTAACACTCATTATTATTTTTTTCCTCCACTTTGTTCCAGACACCAATCGAGTAAGCATATGCATTGTGGCCTGATCAAGTAAATGTGATTGTATGGATTCTAAAGAGGGAACTGCTAGCGAATGATTTAAAGTTTGAAAACTTTGTTCATGAATAATATGAAAATGATTGTGTATATATTAGTGATTGTATGAAATTTGATCATGCATGCATTAGTATTAGACGGGGGGTGATGGATCGGTTTATAACAATAGGTGTGCTAAAGAGGAGTAGTTTCTACTCATAGTGATTGTTTCACAAAACGTTAAAATATGTGATTCAGAGGAACTTAATAAGAAAACTATGGACATATTCATGCAAGTACTATGAATAAATAATCAACTATATATATTTTCATAAGCTCTTTGAAATGTCCTCAAATTAATAAACCCTAACAATGATATTAATTTCTTCTTTTTTTTTGTGCAAGATAAAATCTACTTCATTAGGCATCAGTTTAATAATTTAAAACAAAAAAAAAATCCAATGACAACTTACTACAACTATATATATTGAAAAACAACAAAGATAGTTTCATATTTATGATCAAAATGAAATAGCATAATATAATATAAAGGCAAAATTTACCAATAAGCTACAACACAATGCGAGAATCATGAGAAAAACCTGAAAAGTTCTTCATAATTAAGACCACAAGCATTGTGAATGTATATTTAATTAATTGTATGTTCTATTAGTTTTGAAGTATTAGCAACATATTTTGAATCCCTCTAGCTGCAAATCCCACTGCCTCTAGTCATTCACGATCTTCTCCTTCCAAAATATTTAAAAACACAAAATATATAATACAAATTTTTTTCTTAATCGAAATTAAAAAATAGAACACCAAATTGAAGAGAAATAAAAGATCTATCATCGTGAAACAAAAATTAATAAAAGGAAAGTAGTGGTTAGATAATTTACCCAAAAAATGGTAACTGGAAATGAATAATTGGGTGAGCTTTGAAGCTCTACAGCTTAGAGAAATCTGTTGCTTGGAAGTCGTACATGATGAATAAGGTGTCGCTTCTCCGTTGAGTGATTTAAGCTTGTTGTGTACTTCGATTTTATAATGTTATAAAGCTCTAATTTTTTTTACCCATTCAATGTATATATTTAAATATAGAAGTTTTTTAATATTTAAGATACGATTTGACTAATTATGTTAAATAAAACAAATTTAATAAAAAAAGTTATATAGAAAATAATTAATGAATGACTATAATGACAAATTTAATAAAGCAAAAAAATATATAGACAAACAATTAATTAATGACAAATTTAACAAAAAATGTATAAAGAAATTTATAATGACAAGCCAAAACCGCTTTGAACATGAAATTATGTTCTTCAGAGGACAAATGTGGTATAGGATGTCTGGCACAACGTGTACAACAATATGACTCGGCAAGTTAAATATTGTAAGCAATAAACAACATGAGTAATTGTTTACCTAATTCTGTGAAACTACACCTACTCTGAAGGATACTAATCACTAACCCAAGTGATTCAACAAACAGTTGTCTACGGGTCTTCGTTGCGTCATTTTTAATTAGAGTTTAATGATCAACTTAGTAGTTGTAGTTTAAGAGTCTCGCATACTTTTCTTTATTGTTCTATAAATTTGTTTTGTCAATTATTTGTATTCATATTCATATTTGTTTGAATAATAGTTGTCACTTTTTTTTGACTAAATTTATATACATTCTATATCTATATAAATTTTTTAATTTATTTTTCTATTTAAAAAGATTTGCATACCATTTTTTTAGCATGTTTAGTCAAACTATATCTCAAATATTAAATAATTTCTTTAATTGAATATAATGCATTGATTGAGTTCAAAGAACCGAGCTATATAAAAGATGCACTGAAATCATTCAACTGCTCACCAACGTTTCTTCACATTAAGCTTCAAAACCAAAAATTTCTCTGAGCTTCAAAGCTCCGTTTCTTTTTTTTTTTTTTTTTTGAATCAAACAAACTTACTGCATTTCATTAAAAACTAAATGTTCAATACAAAAGGGAATATTCTCAAATCTATGGAAGCTAGCCCAAGAATTGGCCGCCCTAGCAAGAGTATGAGCTCCGTTTCTTATTTAATCACTTCAATCATTCATATTCCAGTAACAAACCTTTTTCGTAAATGCCAAAAGAACCATAGTCACCACCAATTGAGAATCATGGTGATTCAATTCCACTACGTGAGTGGAATTGAGAATAATACTATGATGAGCTATTATTGGTTGTAGGCCATGTGTTAGGAGGGACGTGTATTACTTGTAATATGCAGAGTTATCTTGGACTTAAAGTTGTATTGGGCCTTTAGCATAATGGGATTTAGTCGAGTCTATATATAACAGCTACCCCGAAGTCATTGCTATGAAGCTAATAAGGATTTTGAATCTCAGTCAAACTGGAACGAAGAGTTAGTAGATACTAAAAGTCGTCAAATAGTAAAATAAAGATCGTTTTCCACAGGATTTGTATGAAATCAAATGCGGTTAATTGGAAACATACTAATGTAATTTAACATAATTAAATAGGGCGTTTTATCTTGGTTTGATGATTAATAATAAACATCAGAAAGAAAATAGGATTTAACTGATAAAAGAAAGGCGATTGGACATTTTTGGTTCATCTAATTACAACTTATCTCAGTAATATCATGTATGTTAATAAAATTACTACATGAGATTAACTTATGAGTCAAATAGGGGACAAATAAACCGCGGCGGAAGGACAAGCGCCGGAAGTGCAAGTGGCGGAAGGGCAAGCGGCGGAAGAACAACAAGAGGAAGAGGTGGAAATGCATTGAATTGATATTTGTAGTTTGTCATTTTATTTTGTTACATTTTGTGAAACTATCGTGATGTTTCGTATTTGGTTTGTAATTAACTTATGACATTATCGTGTATTTCGTTTGTAATGTATGATAATTATTGTATTTTGTTCTTTGTTATTAAATACTTCGTTTTTAATTTATGTATTTTATTATATATTAAAAATATTTTAATACTTCATTTTTAAATAAATAAGTTTTTTAAAATATTAATAATTATATATTATAAATTAATAAACTAACTAAATAAAATAATTTTATTTTGTAACAAAAAGAAATTTTAAAAAAATAAAAAGTTAAATTTGCGACGGTCCAGACTGCCGTTAAATCTGTAGCTACTGTGACTGACGCCTTTTTAAAAACAAAATAAAAAATTATTTTTAGACAGCCTAGGCCGCCGGTAAATGGACGGAAGCTATTGCCATTGTGTCAGTCTGTGTCCTCATTGTGTCCGTCTGACGCCTAGTGGCCGTTTTTCCAACGTTGTGACCATTAAATTGCTGTTTTCTTGTAGTGTCTGTAAGTTCTTTTTGATATGATGCATATCCGTTTTCCTTTCAATAAGTTTAGGGTTGCAGTTCTAAACCATCTTGGTATTACTCATTCTTAACTACTACACCTTTGTAATAATTTTTTGAATTGCTTTTGTAATAATTTTTTTTTCTTCCATATTCCCATTTTGTAATATTTACTAAATATAGGAAAATAACAAGCACTCAAAATAAAATAACACAAGTATTCAAATAAAAATAGGTCATACATTAATTTCAAATTAAAATGAGCACCATTAGGTTTACATGGAGTAGAAATTCAGCATGGCCACACAATCATTGTAACTCTGATTGTGCATTTGACTTCCTAAGTATGAAAAAACTAGTTTGCTAGCATCTATTTATTCGTAACTGATAAAATGAGAAGAAAAATGGTTCAAACTAATTAATATAAAACATAAGCAAAATTATAATAGCTAAGTATCTTCATTGATAAATATTCAAATTAAGACTATGCATGTCCATGACCAGATTCTTGCCTCAACCTAACGTGCTTACAAATTTTATACGCAGTTGCAGAGAAAATCAAGATATCATTTTGAATTCTGTGCTTCCTTAAGGTTATTCCTTATAATGATTCTAAAATGTGACACATAACTTAATTTTCACTTGAAATAAATTAAAAAGAGAAAGTCAACTAAATTTTAGCTATCCGTATAAAATTGGACATTCTTTTTTAAGCAAATTGGACCATTTCTTATATGGCAAATTCTATGGTGCAGTCACCAAAATGACTTCTTTGATGAAGTCATGATTTTGGCCAATGAAAAAGCAATATTGACTCAATTGAATGCCTAAAATTACTTTAAAGTGTTAGGCCATTAAACTCATTTGTTAATTAGCTTCTTAGAATATTTTTTTGACAGAACCTTTTTAGAAGTTATAATAGAGTTATTTATTGATACATATAAAAATTTGTTATAATATATATTACCATGTAGAGTGATTTTTATTTTTTAATAATATATTGACTGAATTATAAATCAATTTTTATAAAAATATACCGTATTATTTACGCTCTCGTTTGCAATTACTTTTATTCTACTCCTTCTATTCCAAAATAATTGTCGCAATTTAACCGTATGCACTATTCATTTAAGTTACTTTGACCGTATTTTTTTATCAATGTATAAAGAAAAATATTAGCATATGAGATCTTGTTAGATTTATCTCGATGAGTACTATCAAATATCAATTTTTCATAATTTTTAATAATACACAACTAAATATATTAATAATTGAAATTGTGCATCGACAAGTGTGACGTAGTAAAATCTGACAGTTATTTTGAAACGGAGGAAATATCTATTATCGAAAAGAAAAAAAAAAACTACCGGAATATTTTATTCTACAAATATTTATATCATACAAGTTTTATATTTTATTGTTTTCAAAACAAATTCTAGAAATTATTATAAAAAATATATATTTTAGAAATAAATTGACCAAGCAATTATCAAAAAAAAATTGACCAAGCAATTTTCTTCACTTTTTCGTTTTTAAAATTGGTTTTAGAAATAGACTTACCAAACACATTTTTTTAAATTTTGTTTTTTTGGACAAATAAAATTTTGTTCTTAAAATTAATTTATATTAGTAAAAAAAATTAATTTATAAAGCTATTTAAAAAAACTAAAAAGTTTGATTTTTACTTAATAAAGATCCACAAATTATGGCATTTACGGGTGTGTATTGGGAAGATTGGAAATAGTAGTTAATTGGCTTAATGAACCATTAATGAGTTTCAAAAGCGAATGAATGTGATTGCAAAGGCAAAAAAAAAAATTGTATTTTTTAGGGTTTCCCAAAAGGTGGGTCGTGTTTTCAGAAACGGGTCGCGGACCCGACCCGGGTACCAGAATTTCTGGGTTGATGAACAGACTCGCAGCGGAACGATGATTCCACCACTCCCTACGTATTTTCGCGGCGGATCTGGCTGCGCCTACCAAAAAACGATTCGCAAGTCAAAAGGTACCAAGATCGTGAATTGATTGAATAACATGGCATGAGCTTTTATTCTTGCTGCAGTGGCAGAATAAGAACTTTTGGTTTTGGCTATGGCTTGCCTCTTCAGAAAAAAGGAAAAAAAAAAATCCAAACAATCAAAATTTGAAACCTGTGTGGATGAGAAAATTAAATAATCAACACAAAACAATTAACAAAAAAAGAAAAAGAAAAGAGGCATAAAAGAACATAGAAATCAAATATTAAACTCAGAACTCAGAACTCAAAAACAAGCTTGAAGCAAAACTCACATAAATCAAACCCACTTTGTTGTTGTTATTAAGAATCTTCATCTTGTAGTTCTTTAATGGAGGTGAAGAAATTTTGAGGGGTTGATGAAGTCACAATTAGTTTTGGGGACATGAATATTTGTTTCTAGGTTTTGAGAAAGTGAAATATGGAGATGACAAAATGGTAATGATTTCTTGATTATGGTTTTTGATGATGATTGATGATGGTGAGTTTGGTGATGATAATTTATTTTCTAGAAATATGATTTAAAATTTTAAATCCAAATTAATAAAATAAATTTTAATTATTAAAATAATTTTAACTAATAAAAGGACTTGTATGCAATAAGTAAAATTTCTTTTAAAAAAAAAAGATTCACCATGGACTTGCGCTGATGTGGCATAAATTGATATTCTATTGGTCAATTAAAGGACTTCACCAATAAAGTCAAATGCATGACTTCACCATAGAATCTCTCTTCCTATATAAGTATATTATGTAAGATTACGGGAAATGTTGCGCCCCGATTTGAAATTAAGAATGTACTTGAGATCCTAACCCATAAGATATTTCCAAAAAGAAGTCCAACTCATCATAAGTGTCACCTTCCTTTCCATATCTAGAATATATATAGAAAATGGATCAAACTATTTTCGATATGATCAACAGAATGATTTATCAAAATGATTTATCAACAGAAATAAGAACAGAATAAAACATTGTGTTCAGGGCAAATTCAACGGTAATCGTACAAAATTTAACCGGAGGAACTAACTAAATGAAGGACAGAAAATATATGGTACCAACTTGAAACTTTTAGAAGATAGGGGACAAACATGAAACCTAAAATAAAGATAAGGGACTAAAAATGTAATTAAGCCTATAATATATATTTATTAATTTTTTTATATTATTATATAAAAGTATATGTATATTAATTTTAAAACACGCAACACTATTAATTTTTACATGAGATTAGTAATAATTTTGTTTATAATTTCCATAGTTCGACATTAAAATATTTGATTTTTTTAAAAATTTTATTAAAATAACATGATATTTTATAATTTATCAATTTATTTATAGCAAGAGTACGAGTAACGGGTACATACATGGTACTTAGGTACACAAAGGGTATGGGTACGGATGGAAAATCTGTTGCCCACGCGGTTATGGGGGTGAGTACGAGTATTTTTTCAAATTGCGAGTATGAGGATGGGTACTATAGTACCCTACCCGTTGTCATCCCTAGATCAACATTATCTTACTTGGAAGGGATTATGTTTCAAAGAACTTGCAAAGACAAAATGACATTATTGGTATTATTTTATTTTATTTTTGACTAAAAATAATTGTTCATTCATTCAAATTAAAACATACGTAGATCACTACAAATTTAAACATTCATTATTGGTATTATTTTTTTTCCTCCGCATTGTTCCAGGGACCAACCAGGTAGTTATCGAGGAGGCATGTGGATTGCGGCCTGATCAAGAATATGTGTTTGAATGGGTTCTTATGACGACTTTAAGCATGCTTCTCAAAGTTCGATTCAAAAAATTTCCTATCACAACAGTTGCAAAAGATGCCTATATTGTTAATTCGTCTAATTATCTATTTGATTTCGCCCTTTTACTGCACTGTTCACCATCTTCAATCAACTAACAAGCTGTCAACCATGCATCTTATGCAACTATTACAACGAGGTAGTTTCTGTATGGAACTTTGAGAAGCATGCTCAAAGTCGTCATAAGAAACCATACATTTAAATTTACTTGATTTGGCCGCAATCCTAATTAGGCTATTGGAATTTGTGAAATTCAATGGAAACATTAAGTTATTTTTTAAATAAAAAATAATAAAAAATTGCAAAGAGTAGCAACATCTTTAGCGAAAAATTGAGTTTGAGTTGATTTGTTAGATTGAAGGATATTAAAGAGGGAACTGCTAGCGAATGATTTAATGTTTGAAAACTTTGTTCTTGAAAAGTATGAAAATGATTGTGTATATATTATTATTTGTTAGATAATTTACCGAAAGTATTTGTTAGATAATTTAACAAATGATAATAGTTTGAAAACCCCAAATTAAAGAGAAATAAAAGATCAATCATCTTGAAACAAAGATTAATAAAAAGAAAGTGTTTGTTAGATAATTTCCCGAAAAAATTGTAACCGGAAATGATTATACTGTCCTTAGGCACATATCTACAGGAGATAAAGATGTGTCGAAACAACATTATTTATCAAAGAGGGATTGAAAACATTGCATTATATTTTTAGCTTTTTCGATAGTAGATGGATAAATAAAGATAGAATATTATATCTTATTTTAAAACTATTTTTAAGAAATAACTTCCTCAACTTAGATTTACATGTATATATTTTAATTTTCAATTTATATCTTTTAAAAATATGTAGCGGTGTCGATGTCCTATATTTTTTACATTAGGAATGTCACGTTATCCATGTCCATGTCGTGTCGCGGTGTCCGTGTTAAAGTCCGTACTTCATAGTCTTTTACTACCCATTGAATGTATATATTTAAATATAGAAATTTTTCAATATTTAAGATAAGATTTGACCATAAATTTTCTTTTTAACTAAATTTATATACATTCTATATCTATATAAAATTTTTAATTTATTTTTCAATATAAAAAAAATACGCATTTCAAATTTTTAGCATGCATGTTTAGACAAACTATATCGTTTTTTTATAGGAGTCAAATGATATCTCAAATATTTAATAATTTCCTTAATTGAATATAATGCATTGAATGAGTTCAAAGAACCCGAGCTATATAAAAGGGGAGCTTCTACGGTACATTTAAATAATTTCAATGTACAGTACATTAGGTTCTTAAATTGATAAGTTTGTAATTATTTTTATGAATTAATAAACTATCAGCCAATCATTGTATTTTAGAGATAATAATATCACAAGAAAAAACACAATTTCATTGTTTATAAGGATTACACTAAATTTTAATATTTTTCATTAAAAAAATTCAATATTGACTATTATTATGCATTAAAAATTTAAAAAATATCAAATTTTATATTTTTGACAATTTTCATAAATTATATTTTGTTATTATAATGTTCTTAATGATAGAAAAAATAATTTCTTTTAAAAAATATCCAATTATCTACTAATTTAATGATCTAATGTACCTGTACATTAGAAATTATCAAATGTACCATGGAATTTCTCATATAAAAGATGCACTGAAATCATTAAATTGCTCACCAACTTTTCTTCGTCACATTCAGCTTCAAAACCAAATTATTTTCTAAGCTTCAAAGCTTCATTCCGCATTTAATCACTTCAATCATTCATATTTACTCACCACTGAATTGTTGATCTCACCACACCACCACGTCTACAAACCGCAATAGGTGCTTCCAACACCATAACTCATCACAACGATTATCTTCATATTGTAGCCTTCATCATTCTTTTTTTCTTCATATTGTCATTACTACCGTCGCGGTTCTTGTTGCACAACTACAAGTCTACAACTGCATATCATTGATGCAACTCCTGCTCCAACCATCAATTTAAATTGATTCCCACGTTTCAGCATTCACTTCATTCTAAGAGTGAGTATATTCCGTCTATTTATTGATATTTTTTACTCATTAGGTTAAATTTTATTTTGGACAACTAAAACCAATTCCAACTAACCAGTTAAATTTTTTAGTGTAACCACATGTGATTTTAATTTTTAGTGGAATCATCTAAAATCAAAAACCAAATCACATTTATCTTAAAGGAATCGTCTAAAATGAATTCAACCACATGTGATTTTAATTTTTAGATTGAGATCATCTTTTGTCTCAAAATTCATAGAAAATACACCACAAATTTATTTATGTATTTTGAAGTTGCATTGGTTTTTGCAGATTAATTTTCAAATTTTAAGATTCGTTCCAATATTGATTTAGCCTTTCTGACCTATTTGATTTTAAATTTTCCAATTTATCAATCATTAAAGTCAATTACTTATATTTGTATTTGGTACAATATTTTTCTTAGATTTTCTTCTTTATGGACCATATCTTTCTCATTTTATCATTTTTATTTCATTGACTGATACAGTCAAGTAATAAAACTTCAAAGTACCAAGATTTTTTATTCCTCGTATTTATTAAATTGTACGAAGGAATACGACCTTCTTATAATTTGGCTAAACAAATTTCAATTTTGTTAGAATTATTGATTACTACTAAAGTAAGCATTTTCAGTAGTTCAAAAACTACAAAAAAGTATAATATATGCTCGTGCAATAGTTTTTAATTAGTTATTCTATATAGAGTCGGTAAATTCTAATTTCATGACTAATGGAAAATATGTATAATTGCGCCAAACTTTTTATACAATCATGGTTTTGCACTAAGAATTTTATCACAGCAATTTCAGGACTAGCACTCTAGATGTTAAACCATTCTAGGAACCGCAATCATAATGCAAGTGACTCAAATGCCGAAAGAAGAAAAATAGTATCGGCTCTACTTGCAAGCAATGCACCTGGAAACGATGATTGCGGAAGAGGAAGAGCCAGAGGAAGAGTGTCTAATATGCCACCCCAAAGAAGAGTGCCTTATTCACTCTTTTTTGGGATCACATATTATGCATTCTTCCTCTACCTCTTCCTCTTCCGCAACCATCATTTCCTGGCACATTGCTTGCAGCTAGAGTCAATACTATTTTCATTCTTTCGCCATTTGAGTCACTTGTACTTTGATTGCACTTCCTAAAATTGTTTGACATCTTGAGTGGTAGTTGTTGAATATTTGTGATAAAATTCTTAAGTATATCTTTGATTGTATAAGATGTTAAGAACTATTATCGTACATTACTCATGAAATTAGAACTGACTAACTTTACATAATAAGTAATTGAAAAACTATTACATGAGCATATAATGTTCTTCTATAATGTTCTTCTTCATAGTTTTTGGACTACTGCTCTGAACAGGCATAATGGAACGACTCCTTTCATTTGGTGAGACTAAGGCATTGATTCTGGTGGCGACTAGCTTACAACTGTTAGAATACAAAACTCATGAGAAGAGAGAATGAATAGAAGCCAAAAGATTGAGTTGTTATTATGATTCAACTAACTTGTACAAAGTGATCTATACAGTATTTATAGATCAACTAAACTCCATGGTGTTACAATGCATATCACCACACTAGATTCTAGCCTAATGTAACTAACTAACAAACTTAACTGCATAGTTGTTAAAGCAGTTTACATATGGAATGAAATAATAAGCTAGAAATCTAACACCCTCCCTCAAGCTTAGGCTTATAAATGTCCTTTAAGCCTAACTTGTGAATGAAGTTATTAAACTTGGGAGCTGCTAAAGCCTTTGTTAAGCAGTCTGCAAGCTGATCTTCTGTTGATATGGGCAATAGTCTTAATATCCCTTGCTGAAGCTTTTCCCTGACCAGATGGCAATCTATTTCCAAGTGTTTTGTTCTCTCATGAAACACAGGGTTAGAAGCTATGTGCATAGCATTTTGGCTATCACAGTACAAAACTGGTGGTTTGTGACATTCAATTTTGAGATCTTTCAACAGATACAATAGCCAAATTAATTCACAAGTAGCACTTGAAAGAGCTCTATATTCTGCGTCTGAAGAGGACCTTGAGACAGTGGATTGTTTCTTAGCTTTCCATGATATGAGAGAAGTTCCTATAAAGAAACAATGTCCTGATGTTGATCTTCTAGTATCAATACATCCAGCCCAGTCTGCATCAGAAAAACCAAGCAATTGCATATCACAATTTCTAGGAAAAAATAAACCTTTGCCAGGACTGTACTTTAAGTATCTGATGACCCTGCAAGCAGCATTATAATGCGCAGTAGTAGGTTAATGTAGAAACTGGCTTAATTGTTGTGTTGCATAGGCAATATCAGGCCTAGTGTTAGTAAGATACAACAACTTGCCAATTAACCTTCTATACTGAGAGATGTTCTGATATGGTTTACCATCATCATGATGAAGTTTCACTGTAGGATCCAATGGGGTTGTAGCTGGCTTTGCACCTAATAAACCAGAGTCCTTGAGCAAATCAAGGCAATATTTCCTCCGTGACACATTAATTCCCTCCCTTGATTGAGCAACCTCCAGCCCTAGAAAATATCTTAAATCACCAAGGTCTTTGATTTTAAATTTGGAATCAAGAATTGCTTTGATTCTAGCAAACTCTGAGAGATCAGTTCCAGTTAGGATTATGTCATCTACATAAACCAGAAGAGTTGTGAAGGAAGAACTGGTTTGAAGTGTTAATAGTGAGTAGTCAGCTGTGGATTGAGTATAGC
The DNA here is from genome assembly GCA_951799995.1 of Trifolium subterraneum. Classification (NCBI taxonomy): domain Eukaryota; kingdom Viridiplantae; phylum Streptophyta; class Magnoliopsida; order Fabales; family Fabaceae; genus Trifolium; species Trifolium subterraneum. The sequence goes on from OX637467.1 coordinate 34,882,630, forward strand.
CTTCATCCAATAGAAGAGAAGTAAGCTTCTCATACCACATGCGACTTGCTTGCTTCAGACCATATAAACTCTTGAGCAATTTACAAACTTGGCCTGGTTTGCTTGGAGAAATGCCATCTGGGATGGTCATGTAAACATCCTCTGCTATGTCTCCATGCAAAAAAGCATTGTTAACATCTAACTGATAAAGATGCCACTGCTTAATGGAAGCTATAGCAAGCAAAGTCCTAACTGTAGTGAGTTTTGCTACAAGGAAGAAAGTATCAAAGAAATCCAAACCTTCCACTTGATTGTAGCCTTTGGCTACTAGTCTTGCTTTGTATCTCTCTATAGTACCATCAGCCTTATATTTGACCTTGTATTACCCATTTGCTGCCAATAGGTTTGGCTAGAGGTGGTAAATCAACTATAACCCAGGTTCCAGTCTTAGTCAAAGCATCCAGTTCAGTATCCATAGCCTTTTGCCAACACTCATGTTTACAAGCTTCAGAGTATGAAGTGGGTTTAAGTGTGTGTGTGACTGATGAAGTGTATGCATGAAATGCAGTTGACAAATTTGAAAATGTATGATATTCAGAGATAGGATACTGGATACCTTTAGATGCATGGTTATCTGACAAACTTGAAGCATTGCATACATAATCTGAGAGATAGGATGGGGCATGCCTAGCTCTACTTGGTCTATCAGATGGGTTAGGGACAGAATGATTGTTATCTGGTGGAATAGAAGTATGAGGTACATCACATTGTGGGATTGGAATGTTGGAAGGTGAAGGTGGGTTAAGTGGTGGCTCTTGATTGTTCATAGTGATGTCAGGTTGTGATGGGATGACAGTAGTGTCAATATCTGTAGCTGTAATGGATGTGTGATAATGCCAGTTTGAGATTGGAGAACTTGATATGTAGGGTAGAATATGGTCATGGTGAGTAACATTTCTAGAAATAAAAACTTCCTTACTGTGGAGATCATAAAGTATACTACCTTTGACACCTTGCTTATAACCCAAGAAAACACATTTTCTACTTCTAGGTTCAAGTTTAGTTCTATGAGCATGAAGAGTAGAACCATATGCAAGAGATCCAAAAACTTTTAAATCAGTCAAATCAGGCAAATCATTATTAAGCATTTCATTAGGAGACTTGTTTTACAAGTAAGGTGTAGGAATTCTATTTATCAGAAAAGTTGCATGTTGAACAGCATAGGACCAAAAAATTTTGGGCATTTTTGCTTGAAATAATAAAGCTCTCCCAACATTTAGAAGGTGTTGGTGCTTTCTTTCTACTCGTCCATTTTGCTCTGGTGTTTCAACACAACTTTTCTGATGAATAATCCCTTTGGATGCATAAAATTGTGGCCTGGCAAATTCAACTCCATTAAAATTGGATGCATATAATTTTTATTTTAGAGTTGTTTTGAGTTTCAATGAATTTAACAAAGTCAATCAAATGTTGCCTTGCCTCAGATTTATGCTTCATTAAAATTATCCAACAGAATCTACTATAATCATCTATAGCAGTTAAGAAGTATGAATGACCATGTAAAGATTTGGTTCCAATAGGACCCCAAATATCAAAATGTATTATTTCAAATGGAATTACAGCTTTTTTACACTATTTTTGTAAGGCAATTTTTTGTGTTTAGCAAGGTGACAAATGTCACATATGCCTTTATTATCAACAACAATGTAAGGAAGTCTATTATGCAACATTTGCATTCTACTTATAGAAGTATGTCCTAATCTAAAGTGCCATATGGCTTGATCAGGTATAGTAGTGGTTGTGGCAGTATCTGTTCCATGTATAGCATTAGCATGCACATCTCTATCTTGCAGCTTAAGGTAATACAACCCTTCAAGTATGTCAGCAGAACCAATCATCTTCATGGTTCTCTGGTCCTGGATAGAGCATTGAATATCATTAAAATTCAAGACACATTTAGAGGTTTTGCATAGTTGTGAAACAGACACTAGATTTACTGAAAAATTTGGAACACAAAGCACATTTTCTAAAATGAAACTAGGAGAAAATTGGATTGTGCCTGAGTGCTTTGCTAATACATGACTTCCATTGGGCAATTTTACTTTGATAGGATTGATTTCATTATATGAATGAAACCAATGAACAAAATTACATATATGGTGACTAGCACCAGAATCCAATATCCAAGTTCCTAAACTACATGCATTAGAATGACAAGAAACGGTACCTTGATTTACTGATGTATGACCAGTAAATTCATTTGAACCATTCTTACTTGAAGATGCATTGTTAGAGCTTTGGCTAGGAAATGAATTCTGAAGTAGAGTAATCAACTGAAGAGCTTGATCCTGAGTGATAGTATTGGATCCATTAGAAGCTTCAATTGTCGCATTTGAATCCTCAAACCCTCCCTCAATTGAAGCATTGTTAGAACTAGAAGCTTTCCTCATATGAGGTGGTAGACCATACTTCTTGAAGCAGTTATCCACAATGTGATTATCCTTGCCACAATAAGTGCATATTTTGGTACCAAATTTTGGAGTTCCAGAAAACTTAGAACGTGCAGCATTGAGTAGAATCTTGGATTCATCTTGTGAATTGAAAATGTTTTGGCGTTCATGTTGTAAAACCATAGAAAACACCTTAGTCATAGAGGGAAGAGGATCCATAAGAAGGATTTGTGACTTTACCATAGCAAAATTCTCGTTCAAGCCGGTGAGAAAACGGATTATGTAAAGCAGAGAATGATTAGCGCGAGCAACGCGCATTGCATCACATGAACAACGAATTCGACAACTACAAGAAGGCATAGGAAGATAGATCTCCAATTCTTCCCAAATCAGCTTCAAATCCGAATAGAATTCAGTCACAGATCGTGAATCTTGGCGAAGAGCATATAATTCTTGTTGAAGTTCAGAGATTCGAACTAAATCAGCTTGTGAGAAACGTTCCTTCAAGTCGTTCCACACATCAAGAGAATTTTCCATGACAACAATAGATTGAGCGATGGAATCGGAGACAGAATTCATGATCCAAGAATGAACAAGCATGTTGCATCGATTCCATGCGCGAAAAGAAGGATCAAATTGATCGGTAGGAACAGCAATACTTCCATCAATGAATTCAATTTTGAGCTTACCTCCAAGAGCACGACGCATGGATCTAGACCAGGAATGGTAGTTAGATCCGGTGAGAAGCGGAGTAACTTTCACCGTCGACGGTCCATCGGAAGAGTGGACGAAATAAGGAGAAGTAGGATCGGTGGAAGGATCCATAGGTGCAACACGCGGCGGCATTGTCGCTGGAAAAAAACAGTTAAGAGTTGGTTACGGCGCGGAAGGGATTGGAAATGGATCTGAGAAGGCTCTGATACCATGTTAGAATACAAAAATCATGAGAAGAGAGAATGAATAGAAGCCAAAAGATTGAGTTGTTATTATGATTCAACTAACTTGTACAAAGTGATCTATACAGTATTTATAGATCAACTAAACTCCATGGTGTTACAATTCACATCACCACACTAGATTCTAGCCTAATGTAACTAACTAACAAACTTAACTGCATAGTTGTTAGAGCAGTTTACATATGGAATAAAATAATAAGCTAGAAATCTAACAACAACATGGCGAAAAACTCTTACCTGCCAACTTGAGGTGGCAGACAGTCTATTACGAGCATAAAATCAATCGTGACTAGCCAGTACAAGTAAATGCATAGAGGAGAATTCCAGTATAGGTGCATTCAGTGATGATGCATATGCTATAAGTTCAAATCATAAGCCAAGCCAATATCTTGAAACCTTCGACACCACAAAAGGAGGTTGGTTGCCTCACACTTCCACCAATATGACTTCTCAACAATACAACATATACTGTCAGGAAAAAAGTTCATGATAATGAAAGGAATAAGAAAGTGAGCCAATTTTCACTTGTGTTTGCGAATTTATAATGACTTTGTCATTTCGTCTATATATCCAAAAAAAAAATCAACAAAGGAAAAATCGGTGATAACTAAATAAATCAAACACTAAAGAAATGAACAATTCTTGATATTATGTATAAAATTGATCTTTTACACCCTGAAAGTTTAAGTATTGGCTTTTGTGTCCAAATAACAAATTGTAGATTAATTACATTAGCTTTGAAACACGCATTAGAGATCACCTCCACCTAGAATTCCATATATAGATTAAACGAGTAAGAGATATTATTAGCTACGAAAATAAACATTGAACCAAAACTAATTTGGTTTATTCATGATTGAATCTATTCTTCTCATTAAAGGATAAGATATTTGGATCAGGATATTTGCAACCCTTCCTTCAATGGTTCCGCTGGACGGGGTCCTTTATTATGGTAGTCCTCCAAAAATGGAGGCTATTGGCCAGTTAAAGCTATCTTCCCATTTTCCTTCTTTTATTGTGGTCCTCGTCTTTAGAGGACGAACCCATATCCTTACCGTAGAATCCGCCGGTAATTGACACAAAAAATGGACACTTCCTCTTATTTGCTTCTTCTTCGCTACTATCTATTTCAGCTTCTTTGACTTTGGTGTTCATGGAATCCACCATCATCCTATGTGATTCTCTGCGTCGAGACCATCTGGTTCAAGGGGATTCCTCTCGTCGTGATTTTCTTCTAAGGGAGTATCTCTTCCTCCTCCGGTCTCAAAGTCAAATATAAAATATAAAATATTTTCTCAAGGTATTACATTCTACTCAAAATATTAATAATATAATAAAATAGTAAAGCATCACTTATACAAAAATGATTTCTTAAAATGATACATCTTTATTTAAATAAGACAACACAAAAATAAAGACTTTATGAACTTTTCCCTGTGTCACAATCAGAGCGGAGTTTCACCAAAAAATCTTGAACATAGAAAACATACAACCTGGGAAACCTGAGCCCCCAAAGGCCCAGCACATACACAAAATAGAGGGCTAGATAATATGATCATAAACAGTGACTGATTATAACAAATACCAACCACGAAATATATAAAAGCAGTTGAATACATTCAACTCAAACATCCACAAACATATTCAGACATATTCTGATATGTATCAACCTACTCATATATAAATCAGACATAGTCAGACTTGTATTAGAAATAGGCATATAAGGATTAAAGATAACATATATCACATAACTATATGTTATTATCGAGTTGTAATAACAAAGTAAAACGACATATTCAAAACTAACAAATGAAATTCATAAATGCCAAGTATCATTTAACAATTAGGAATAACATATAATTCCTAATTCATTCTAATGTCACATAGATGTGATGTCATCTAGACACATCTAAATGTGTGTGGTACCATCTACATAACTATATTTTGGATACTCGGATTCCAATTTCACAACTATCACAACTATATTTCACCCCAAGGATGAACAATCATATCTCATTGCATGGATCAACAACCATATGACTTAACAAATGAATGCATGATATGCTCATTTACCAAACATATGGTTTAACTTAACTATAATTCATCATCATAATATGGATAGCTAAAGATGACCTAGCTCGTTTACTTGTTGTCTGACATGTTTTAGGAACCGGTATATATCTTGGTCTACCGTCTATGATCGGAAGGAGTAAGAAAACAATATTCTCTTAAATCAAGGATCATATCTGGAAGAAAATTAAATTCTAGAGAGGGACAGCGTTGTCGAAGGCCGATAAGGATGTTGTGATAAAATATGTACTTCAAGCCATCCCATCCTATGTGATGAGTTTGTTTATCCTTCCCTCATCATTCATTGACGATGTTGAGAAAATGTTAAATGTTTTCTGGCGGGGAGGCAGAAGTAACAATAATAAATAGATCCACTGGTTGGCTTGGGACAGACTTGCATGCCCTAAGGCAAAGGTTGGTTTGGGTTTTCGTAATTTTGAGCAATTTGTGGCTGACTTGACTCAATGAGTATTTTGGGTACGGGTATGGTAATTACCCACAAAAATGAGCGGGTATGGGTGCGGTTACGGGTACCTTAGTACCCACCCCGCCCCATACCCATATAATATAGGTTTAATTACAATTTTGGTCCCTTATATTTATTTTAGATTTCAAGTTGGTCCCTTATCTTTAAAAGTTTCAAGTTGTCCCATATCTTTTCTGCTGTTTAATTAATTAGTCCCTCCATTCAATTTTTTTTACTATTACCGTTAAATTTGGACATGTGGCATCTTAATTTGGACACGTGGCACACTCGGATATATGACACGTGTCCAAATTTAACGGTAATCGTACAAAATTTAACGGGAGGGACTAACTAAATGAACGGCAAAAAAGATAAGGGACCAACTTGAAACTTTTAGAAGATAGGGGACCAACATGAAACCTAAAATAAAGATAATGGACCAAAAGTGTAATTAAGCCTATAATATATATTTATTAATTTTATTTATATCATAGAAATATATTAAGAGAAGATACTATGGAAATTCCCTTTCTACCCCTTTTCCATATTTTTAATTTTTGACACCTCATTGAAATACGGGGCATTTTAGTCTTTTCATACTAAATTTTAATAAAATAATATTATTATAATCATTATACTCTATTACATATTGCTTTTATATTTTATTTCTATTATTTATATGAGACCTATATTTTTACTCATATATTAATCCTGTAATCTATTTTTTCATGATTTATATTTTTTGATAATTTCTACGAGACTTGTATTTATACTGATATTTTAATAGGATGACCTAATTTTTTTGGTTATTTATACGAGACTTATATGCTATATATTATTAAGGTTGACTATTAATTTCTGCAAATGATAGGTGATGATTATGGGGTGCCAACATAGTTGGGATGTCATAGCTATCATGGATGCCATTGCACTCTAATGTTTTATAAAAAAAAAGGTTGACTATTATTTTATATAATTCTACGGTACAAATATTTCTACGCATATATTAGTAAAAGTGACTATCTTTTATAATTCATATGGGGGACGTATATTTCTATTCATATATTAATACACGTATCTTTTTGATAAATTATACATGGATCTATACTTCTACTCATGTAAATACATGTAAATACAAGTGGCTATTTTTTAATAATTTCTACGCAACCCCTACATTATTAATCATATATTAATATGTACGACTATTTTTTATAATTTATAGGGGGACATATATATCTACTCATATATTAATAAGAATGCCTACATTAACACAAGACAAGTATTTGTTTGTTGATACATGAATAAACACGGAACAAATATTTATCATCGGTGAATACAAAAAATATGGAACAAATATTTGTCAACAAAATCTAAAAACAATATGGGACATATATTTATCAACATGCTTAAAATAACTGCAAGTCTCCACCATGTAGTAGAAATCAATATTACTATAAATTCCTCCGTTTTAATAAAATGACAGAAAAATAGTTTTCAAACATTATTATCACAAGTAATCTTACCCCAAGATAGATATAATGAACACCAACCTTATGAATTATAGTCTACAAATTTTAACTATGTCAAATCTTCTTTATTGTATTATAAAAATTTATAATGAGCTTTAATTAATATATTTTTTTAATTTTTGTTTTGCAAGACACGTATATAAAAATTTACTACTATTAAAATGAGAAATATCATCTCAACAAGTTCAATATTATTCATATATCAACAAGTTGTCACTAATAAATATTACAATTATAACTATCATACACAGGATAAGGATCTTATACTGTTGAATAATTTTTTAACGGGACAAATTCTACTCTATCAAAAAAAATCGCGGCAATGCCGTGACTGTGCATATATTACACTAGTTATAAAAGTATATGTCTATTAATTTTAAAAAACACAACACTATTAAACTATTACCCTTGTTTTTAATAAAAATGGTTATTTTGTAAAATGCGTCAACAAAGATATGAACTTTAACATGAGATTAGTAATGATTTTGTTTATAATTTTCATAGTTCGACATTAAATATTTGATTTTTTTAAAATTTTATTAAAATAACATCATATTTTATAATTGATCAATTTATTTTTAGCAAAAGTGCGGGTAACGGGTACATGTATGGGTACGGGTGCAAAATTTGTTACCCACGCAGGTATTGGAATCGGTACGGGTATTTTTTCAAATTTCGGGTATGGGGATTGTAACATCCCGATTTTCGTAATCCGATAGATTTCCCTTCACTTGAAAATAATATCTATTTTATCTATAAAATGAAGAAATATTTTACACTATTTTATGAAACCAATATCTTAATTTAATTGAGTTTTGTGTGTGTTAAATAAATCACAAATATCTTCCTTAATTTGGATAATGATTATTTATTATTATATTCATATATGAATATATGAAAGTAATTAATTATGTATGCATGAAGAACAAAAGTCACGCTATGTATATGTATATAAGCATATTGATTAGATTGTACATATATAAAACAATATATTAATTTTCACTCCTATAGTTAATATATCCACGGTATATGCATACTGACGTAAAGGATTTTTGTTACTTATTTTATATACATACACTACGTTGAATTCTCAGCATACACACGATAAGTTTTTAGTATATACTGTGCACACAGATCAAACTTTGACAAGTTACCTCACACAAGTAACTATTTAACTATAGTAAAGAGTATGAATGGGCTGAATCAGTATACACATTGTCAAAATTAAATCCTGTTAAAGATACTATGCTAGGCTGATGAGTATGGATGAATTTAATTTTAGCAGATAAGTTTTACACATTTTCAAAAATTGTGAGCCATAAGTCTATGTAGAAGCACTATACACTCATACTTTGCTACATGTAAAAAAGTAAGAAATAAACTGTCAAAAAGAACGGCACATGATTGAAGTTTATTATATTTTATGACTTCAAAATTAGTATAAATAGGTTGCTCCCATTCCATTTCCATTCGTTCATTTCAAAAACTATCTCCCTCGTATCAATTCTTAGTACGTTAAGTTCTTGGTAAAGCTCTGTTCGCTATCGATCGAATTTTAGTGTACCGTTGTGCTGCTAATATTTTCAGAATATTCTCTTCCAAAAATTTATCAAGGTATTCTCCACTTATTCTTAAATATATATTTTTCTTATTATTATTATTATTATTATTATTATTATTATTATTGTAATATTGGAGGAATGCCCAATTTATTTCTAGTAAAAAGGTTATTTTTAAATTTGTAATTTAAAATCTATTTACATGTCTAGGTTTTGAACTTATAAGATCCCATCAAATAAATAATAAACTCTACTATTTGAAGTCATTATAATGCTCAAGTATTATTACAAAATTAAGATGTTATTAGGTTGATACTCTCGGTAATTTTCTAAAAACTAACAAATTTAAACGAGAGTATAGTCTAATTTACATTTGATTTTTAATATTAATGTTGGAGGTTATTTTTAAAAATAAATAAATAAACATTTTAAGTTATTACGGATTTTATGTAATTAAGCATAAATTATATTCTAACTATTTTATAAATTTCATACGACTCGACGATTATCGGAAATTAGGTTCTCGCCAAAGCTCAGAGGAAGCACTCGAGGATTTTCAAAATCACTCATCAATTAAAAGGTGGGGGCAAGATCCGTACACGTCGGGACGGTTAGCGTAAAATAATTTAATATATATATATATATAGATATATGAAAGTAGTGGTGACCTAGGCCCTAGTAGGGATAAATAGGTAAGGAGAGTAAATTCTCCATTAACAACTCTAACAAGTCACTCTTGTTTTAGATTATCCCGACTTTAGTTACTTATTATAGGATTAGTCTATGAATTGAAAATTGTATTGTGCTTGCATTACTTGATTATTTGCCTAAATGTTTATATATTTGAATGATTGTGATTGTTAGAATAAGAAATGAAATACATTATTATTCGAAGAAACAGAGTCGATGACGTAGCAGAAATCAACAGGAAGATCCCTCATCACTCAAAGGAAGTGAAATACTTTGATTAGTTGTATTTGGTTGGGTTCTGGCTAGGCAAGACTTGGTGGACTATGTCCCTTACGGTCACCTCTCTTACCTGGGAAGCTAACCATACACTATTCATCGTATGAACTGACTTACTGTGTGGAGGTAAGGTTCAACAAGGAATGAATGCTAAAGTACGACAAGATGATTGAGTAATCATATAGATTTTCATTCAGGAATGTGTAAGTCCACTGCCATATGGTATGGGACGTACGAGGTTGATCAGCTGCCTGAATCCTGACGAGGATTATTACTGCGCGCTTGGCAAGATAATGAGATCTTGGCCGGTTTTCTTAGGGGCGATCGACTTATAACACTGGACTCCACGTGAAGTCAGGTGGCGTAGCTCTTGGTAATTGGGAGTACGTTGGTGGCATGTGATCTCGTGATACCTGATCTTGGTAAATGGGATAGGTATCCTTGATAGCGTTTATGGCCTAAGTCAGCATATAGTTTTTAGATGTATTAGGATAGATAGACAGTGAACACAGATAAAATCGTGAGGGAGATACGTTTGTTTGCGTACTTGTGTTTGTCATATATATTGTTATTTTACTCCCATCCCCACTTTCAAACTTGTACGTAGTCTTAGCCCTGTATTCTTTTTGTCTTGCACTTTTGGGTTGATCATTGACAAACAGACGACGGTCCAAACTCCCCCTCGCAAATCGACTGTTCCGGAGAGGAAACTATGAAGTGACGTTGAAGTAAGCTGCTATTGAAGATTATTGGCGTTTTTGAGTAACGCTAATCATATCATTGCTATTATGTATCTGTTATCTTTCAGTCAGTATAAGTGTCAGTCCTGTTGGGCTTATGAAGTCCTTTTATGTTGCCATTTGATTTTCTTCATGAACTTTTCTGTAAGGTTTTATCTATGTGACAGTGTCACCAGACTAATAAGCAATGTCAAGAGTCTACGTGTAATAATTAGAAACAAATGTTTATGAAGCAGTGTGTTTTAAATAATTGAGTCTTGTATTTTAAAAGTTTCAAATTTTCCGCATTTTTATTTAAAGGTTTTAAGTCTTTGCTTAGAATTTCACTAATGGGGCATTGGTCGTCTCATTTTATGGTATCAGAGCTGGTCGGTTCAGTTCGGACCGTAAGTGTCTAGAGTTATACTGACTGTGTCAAGTTGGACTCCAAATTGGATGATAACTTTTCTTCTGTGCGTTAAGCATTCATATCGCGAGCCTTTTTTCAGTTGATTGAGGAAACTTCTTCAACACACTTAAATCATTTTTGTTTTTTTCCTTTTCTTAATAGTAATGAACAGTAAAATAAGCTTTATCCCCCTACCACCCAACGGTCACCGTCCAACGGTCACCAACCCAACGGCCATAAACCCAACGGTAACGTAACAGACACTTCATAAAATTCACTCTATAAATACCCCACTCTAATTCATGATTTTCACATCTTTCTCAACCTACATATCCTCATCTTCAAGATGATTAAATTCTCTCTTATACTCATCGCTCTACTTGTTGTTGCTTCGTTTGTCACCAGTCTCATCCACTATGAAGAATTAGGAGAACCTTATTCATTAGTTATAATATTTTGTGTTTTACCATTACTAGTATTAGCTTGGCTTATGAACTAGCTTGATAGAAAATTAGATTTAGCTTGAGTATGGTTTTTGTAATAATAACTACTGAATAAATGGTATTTTCAATTATGCTATTCTGCATTTTTGTTATTTACGTCCAAGATTAAGCATCATTTCAAAATTTTAAACATAATTTGGACAACAACTTAATGAAATACCTCATAGGTGAGGGACTCGATAAATCATTTATGAAGATATAAATATACATATTGTTATGGTTTTGTGCCTTATGAATGACTGAACCAAATAACTTGTCTTTTTAGGAAGTTATGGTTCGAAACGCGAGACGTGGTAGAGGCGCCGGTAGAGGCATTGGTAGAGGCGCTGGTAGGAATGCTGGTGGTGCCGGGAGAGGTGCTGGTGAAGCTACCCCCGGAGGAGCAGCTAACATTCCTGTGGGACAGGAAGACCACTCCCAAACTGGGACGAACTCTCAAGCTGATACCAGAGATGTTCGTGAACTTGCTGCAGCTGTGTTAGTTCAAACACAGCAAAACGCTCAAATCCTGCAGATCACTCGTGATCATCAACTTTTTCAGCAACAACAGCGAGAGACCGTGCATGAAGATGCAGGGTTGAACTCTTTTCTGAAAGGTAAGCCACCACAGTTTGGTGGTGACTTCAATCCTGAAGGTGCTGAGAGATGGCTGCAAGAGATGGAGAAGATATTTTCTTTCACCCACTGCAGAGAGAATCGAAGAGTCGGTTATGCAACATTCATGCTGACAGGTGATACTGAAGCCTGGTGGAGAGGGAAGCATAGATTGTTGGAAGAGGAAGGAAGAGATATCACTTGGACCTTGTTCAAAGAAGAATTTTTGGGGAAGTATTTTCCAAAGTTATGTAGGAAAGAGAAGGAAAGGGAATTCAATAATTTACGTCAAGGTTTGATGACTGTGGGAGAATATACTAGGAAGTTTGAATCATTGCTGAAGTATTCTGAGTTTTACCGTTTGCATCCAAGTGAAGAATGGATGTGTGAAAAGTATCAAGATGGACTAAAGTATGATATTCAGAGGGCTGTCTTACCTCTGCATATTGTACACTTCGGTGAACTAACAGAAAGATGTCTGGAGCTGGAAGGAATTGACAACAAGAAGGGTCAACATGGATTGGGAGGACCAATCCGAAACAACAACCAAAAGGTAAACATTAACTGAGGTCAGGGAGGAAGGACTCAGCATGGCAATGGGCCATATCAAAGGCCTACAAATTACCATAACCAGGATGGTAAGAGGTTAATATTGAAGTGCTTTAGCTGTGGAGGGGCACATCTTAATAGAGATTGTCCAAGTAAAGATATTGGAACTTGCTTTCGTTGTGGTCAGAAGGGCCATTTTCTCAAGGATTGTCCTCTTGGACGAAATCAGCAGACAGGCCAGAGGAATGGTCCAATAAACAACAACAATACTGAAGGAGCAAGGAACGGAGGTCCAAAAGTTGGCCATAGGCCTCAAAATCAAAACAAGCCAACCACAGGAAGAGTATTCACAGTGAGAGGTGCTGAGACCTCAATGTCAACGGAATTGATTCAAGGTATGTGTTTAATTGGAGATATGTTGGTAGCTGTATTATTCGATTCAGGAGCTACACATTCTTTTATCTCTACATCTTGTGCTGAATTTCTGAAATTACCACTTGTTGACCTCAACAACAAGTTAACCATTGCAACTCCATCAGGAGAAAGGATGGTAGCTTGTTCGACCTGTGTCGATTGTCCAATAGTCATAGAAAATAGAAAATTTCTAGTTAATCTTGTCGTTCTCCCGCTAGATGACTTGGATCTTATATTAGGAATGAATTGGTTGTCAGCCAACAACGTAACCTTGAATTGTAAGAAGAAAACTTTAACCTTTGGAGAAGATAGTGGAGAAGTCAGAGAGGTTGAAGCTCTCACTCAAAAATTTATGATGTTATTTTCTATGACAACAGAGAAATCCCCAAGTGTTGAAAATTTTACAGTGGTGTGTGAATTCCCGGAAGTCTTTCCAGAAGATATTCCAGGTTTACCACCAGTTAGAGAAGTAGAGTTTGCTATAGACTTGGTTCCAGGTACTGGACCAATTTCTATATCTCCTTACCGGATGTCACCCTCAGAACTGACAGAGTTAAAGAAGCAGTTAGACGAGATGCTGGAAAAAGAGTTTATTAGACCAAGTGTTTCACCATGGGGAGCACCAATCTTATTTGTAAAGAAGATAGATGGTTCATCTAGGCTTTGTGTGGATTATAGACAGCTTAACAAAGCTACTATAAAGAATAAGTATCCATTGCCTAGAATAGATGACTTAATGGACCAATTAAAGGGAGCGTCGGTATTCTCGAAGATTGACTTGAAGTCTGGATATCATCAAATCAGGGTGAAAGAGGATGATATACCAAAGACAGCTTTTAGATCCCGTTATGGACATTACGAGTATTTAGTTATCCCATTTGGTTTGACTAATGCTCCAGCAGTATTCATGGATTACATGAATAGGATCTTTATGCCGTACTTAGACAAATTTGTTGTAGTTTTCATCGATGACATTTTGATCTATTCCAAGGATGAGGAGGAACATGAAGAGCATTTGAGGAATGTGCTACAAATACTAAAGGACCAACAATTGTACGCAAATTTCTCGAAATGTGAATTTTGGTTGAAGGAGGTACAATTTCTTGGTCATGTAATTAGTAAGGATGGTATTGCAGTAGACCCCAGTAAAGTCGAAGCAGTGACGAAGTGGGAGAGTTCAAAGAATGTTGGTGAGATTCGGAGTTTTCTTGGACTAGTCGGATATTATCGAAGGTTCATCGAAGGATTTTCGAAGATTGCTTTACCTATGACTCAACTAACGAGGAAAGGTAAAAACTTTGAATGGACAAAGGAGTGTGAAGAAAGTTTTCAAAAGTTGAAGGAAAGGTTGACTTCATCACCAATACTTGTCTTGCCAGATCCATTAAGACAATTTGATGTGTATTGCGATGCATCATATCAAGGTCTTGGTTGTGTGTTGATGCAAGAAAGGAAAGTGATAGCCTATGCATCAAGACAGTTGAAAGTGCATGAGAGGAACTACCCAACTCACGACTTGGAGTTAGCAGCAATTGTATTCGCCTTGAAGATTTGGAGGCATTATCTTTATGGATCAAAGTTCACCGTGTTAAGTGATCACAAAAGCCTAAAGTATTTATTTGATCAAAAGGATTTAAACATGAGACAAAGGCGCTGGATGGAGTTCTTGAAGGATTATGATTATGAGTTGCAATATCACCCAGGAAAGGCCAATGTTGTAGCAGATGCCTTGAGTCGAAAGACACTTCATGTATCTGCAATGATGTTGAAGGAAGAGGAGTTAATTGATCAATTCATGGAGTTAAACTTAGGAGTACAATACAACGAAGGAAGGATATTCTTAGGCACTGTTGTTGTGTCTAATGAATTTCTAAAATGGATTAAAGATGAACAACAACATGATAACCATCTGCTGAACATAAAAGAGACTATCAATGATGGTCAAAATGGAGACTTTAACATAGGAAATGATTGAATTCTCAGGTTTGGAGAAAGGTTGTGCATACCTCAAAACAAGGATATTCGAAAGTTGATTTTGGAAGAAGGCCACACAAGTAAGCTGAGTTTTTCATCCAGGAGCCACAAAGATGTATCAAGACTTGAAGAAGATGTTTTGGTGGTTTGGAATGAAGAAGCATATAGCAGAGTATGTTCAAAGTTGTTTGGTATGTCAAAAGGCAAAGATTGAACATCAGAAGCCAGCAGGATTGCTACAATCATTAGACATTCCAGAGTGGAAGTGGGATTGAATAGCTATGGATTTTGTAACTGCTTTACCCAAGACTCAGAAGAAGCATGATGCAATTTGGGTAATCATTGATAGATTGACAAAGAGTGCACATTTCATTCCTATCAATCAGACATTCAGTTTAGAGAGACTAGCTCAGATATATGAAAAAGAAGTAATTAGATTACATGGTATACCTGCAAGTATAGTAAGTGACAGAGATCCCAGATTCACCTCAAAGTTTTGGCATCAATTGCACTTGGAGTTGGGAACCAAACTAAGGTTGAATTCAGCTTACCACCCACAAACGGATGGTCAATCTGAAAGGACAATTCAGTCGCTAGAGGATCTGTTAAGAGCTTGCGCATTGGAACACAAAGGAAGTTGGGACGAGTTCTTACCCTTGATTGAGTTTACATACAACAATAGCTATCACTCGAGTATCGGCATGGCCCCTTATGAAGCATTGTATGGACGAAAATGTCGTACACCTTTATGTTGGTATGAAGTTGGAGAGAACAAACTATTGGATTCCGACTTCGTGCAGCAAACCACAGATCAGGTTAAACTTATTAGAGAAAAGATGAAAGCTGCACAAGATCGTCAAAAGAGTTATAGTGATAAGAGGAGAAGACCATTAGAATTTGAGACAGGAGATCACGTGTTCATTAGAGTAACTCCTAGGACAGGAATTGCACGAGCAATCAAAACTAAGAAGTTGACACCAAGGTTTATTGGACCTTTTCAAATTCTACGGCGGGTTGGACCTGTAGCATACCACATTGCTTTGCCGCCAAAATTGTCTAATCTTCATGACGTATTTCACGTATCTCAACTAAGAAAGTACTATCCTGACCCTTCCCACATCATTGAGCATGAAACTGTGGAACTTTGAGACAACCTAGAGTATGAAGCTCTTCCTGTCAAGATTGTGGACCATAGAATTAAAGAACTTCGCGGAAAGCAAATAACACTGGTTAGGATCGTTTGGGATGACAACACTGGAGATTCCACATGGGAACGAGAAGAAGATATGCGACAACAATATCCTCACCTCTTCTAGCTAGGTACGCTAAATTTCGAGGACGAAATTTCTTTTAAGGGGGGTAGTAATGTAACATCCCGATTTTCGTAATCCGATAGATTTCCCTTCACTTGAAAATAATATCTATTTTATCTATAAAATGAAGAAATATTTTACACTATTTTATGAAACCAATATCTTAATTTAATTGAGTTTTGTGTGTGTTAAATAAATCACAAATATCTTCCTTAATTTGGATAATGATTATTTATTATTATATTCATATATGAATATATGAAAGTAATTAATTATGTATGCATGAAGAACAAAAGTCACGCTATGTATATGTATATAAGCATATTGATTAGATTGTACATATATAAAACAATATATTAATTTTCACTCCTATAGTTAATATATCCACGGTATATGCATACTGACGTAAAGGATTTTTGTTACTTATTTTATATACATACACTACGTTGAATTCTCAGCATACACACGATAAGTTTTTAGTATATACTGTGCACACAGATCAAACTTTGACAAGTTACCTCACACAAGTAACTATTTAACTATAGTAAAGAGTATGAATGGGCTGAATCAGTATACACATTGTCAAAATTAAATCCTGTTAAAGATACTATGCTAGGCTGATGAGTATGGATGAATTTAATTTTAGCAGATAAGTTTTACACATTTTCAAAAATTGTGAGCCATAAGTCTATGTAGAAGCACTATACACTCATACTTTGCTACATGTAAAAAAGTAAGAAATAAACTGTCAAAAAGAACGGCACATGATTGAAGTTTATTATATTTTATGACTTCAAAATTAGTATAAATAGGTTGCTCCCATTCCATTTCCATTCGTTCATTTCAAAAACTATCTCCCTCGTATCAATTCTTAGTACGTTAAGTTCTTGGTAAAGCTCTGTTCGCTATCGATCGAATTTTAGTGTACCGTTGTGCTGCTAATATTTTCAGAATATTCTCTTCCAAAAATTTATCAAGGTATTCTCCACTTATTCTTAAATATATATTTTTCTTATTATTATTATTATTATTATTATTATTATTATTATTATTGTAATATTGGAGGAATGCCCAATTTATTTCTAGTAAAAAGGTTATTTTTAAATTTGTAATTTAAAATCTATTTACATGTCTAGGTTTTGAACTTATAAGATCCCATCAAATAAATAATAAACTCTACTATTTGAAGTCATTATAATGCTCAAGTATTATTACAAAATTAAGATGTTATTAGGTTGATACTCTCGGTAATTTTCTAAAAACTAACAAATTTAAACGAGAGTATAGTCTAATTTACATTTGATTTTTAATATTAATGTTGGAGGTTATTTTTAAAAATAAATAAATAAACATTTTAAGTTATTACGGATTTTATGTAATTAAGCATAAATTATATTCTAACTATTTTATAAATTTCATACGACTCGACGATTATCGGAAATTAGGTTCTCGCCAAAGCTCAGAGGAAGCACTCGAGGATTTTCAAAATCACTCATCAATTAAAAGGTGGGGGCAAGATCCGTACACGTCGGGACGGTTAGCGTAAAATAATTTAATACATATATATATATATATATATATATATATATATATATATATATATATATATATATATATATATATGAAAGTAGTGGTGACCTAAGCCCTACTAGGGATAAATAGGTAAGGAGAGTAAATTCTCCATTAACAACTCTAACAAGTCACTCTTGTTTTAGATTATCCCGACTTTAGTTACTTATCATAGGATTAGTCTATGAATTGAAAATTGTATTGTGCTTGCATTACTTGATTATTTGCCTAAATGTTTATATATTTGAATGATTGTGATTGTTAGAATAAGAAATGAAATACATTATTATTCGAAGAAACAGAGTCGATGACGTAGCAGAAATCAACAGGAAGATCCCTCATCACTCAAAGGAAGTGAAATACTTTGATTAGTTGTATTTGGTTGGGTTCTGGCTAGGCAAGACTTGGTGGACTATGTCCCTTACGGTCACCTCTCTTACCTGGGAAGCTAACCATACACTATTCATCGTATGAACTGACTTACTGTGTGGAGGTAAGGTTCAACAAGGAATGAATGCTAAAGTACGACAAGATGATTGAGTAATCATATAGATTTTCATTCAGGAATGTGTAAGTCCACTGCCGTACGGTATGGGACGTACGAGGTTGATCAGCTGCCTGAATCCTGACGAGGATTATTACTGCGCGCTTGGCAAGATAATGAGATCTTGGCCGGTTTTCTTAGGGGCGATCGACTTATAACACTGGACTCCACGTGAAGTCAGGTGGCGTAGCTCTTGGTAATTGAGAGTACGTTGGTGGCATGTGATCTCGTGATACCCGATCTTGGTAAATGGGATAGGTATCCTTGATAGCGTTTATGGCCTAAGTCAGCATATAGTTTTTAGATGTATTAGGATAGATAGACAGTGAACACAGATAAAATCGTGAGGGAGATACGTTTGTTTGCGTACCTGTGTTTGTCATATATATTGTTATTTTACTCCCATCCCCACTTTCAAACTTGTACGTAGTCTTAGCCCTGTATTCTTTTTGTCTTGCACTTTTGGGTTGATCATTGACGAACAGACGACGGTCCAAACTCCCCCTCCGAAATCGACTGTTCCAGAGAGGAAACTATGAAGTGACGTTGAAGTAAGCTGCTATTGAAGATTATTGGCGTTTTTGAGTAACGCTAATCATATCATTGCTATTATGTACTGTTATCTTTCAGTCAGTATAAGTGTCAGTCCTGTTGGGCTTATGAAATCCTTTTATGTTGCCATTTGATTTTCTTCATGAACTTTTCTGTAAGGTTTTATCTATGTGACAGTGTCACCAGACTAATAAGCAATGTCAAAAGTCTACGTGTAATAATTAGAAACATATGTTTATGAAGCAGTGTGTTTTAAATAATTGAGTCTTGTATTTTAAAAGTTTCAAATTTTCCGCATTTTTATTTAAAGGTTTTAAGTCTTTTCTTAGAATTTCACTAATGGGGCATTGGTCGTCTCAGGGATGGGTACTATAGTACCCTACCCATACCCTACCCGTTGTTATCCCTAGATCAACACTATCTTACATGGAAGGGATTACGTTTCAAAGAACTTGCAAAAGACAAAATGACATTATAGGTATTATTTTATTTTATTTTTGACTAAAAATAAATATTCATTCATTCGAATTAAAACATACATAGATCACTACAAATATAAACATTCATTTTTGGTATTATTATTATTATTATTATTTTTCCTCCGCATTGTTCCAGGGACCAACGAGGTAGATATGGAGGAGGCAGGTGGATTGCGGCCTGATCAAGAATATGTGTTTGAATGGTTTTTTATGACGACTTTGAGCATGTTTCTCAAAGTTCGATACAAAAACTTCCCTATCACAACAGTTGCATAAGATGCCTACATTGCTAATTCGTCCAGTTATCTATTTGATCACGCCCTTGTACTGCACTGTTCACCTTCTTGAATCAACTAACAAGTTGTCAACCATGCATCTTATGCAGCTATTATGACGAGGTAGTTTCTGTATGGAACTTTGAGAAGCATGCTCAAAGTCGTCATAAGAAACCATACATTTAAATTTACTTGATCTGGCCGCAATCCTAATTATGTTATTGGAATTTGTGAAATTCAATGGAAACATTAAGTTATTTTTAAATAAAAATAAATAAAAAATTGTGAAGAGTAGCATCATCTTTAGTGAAAAATTGACTTTGAGTTGATTTGTTAGATTGAAGGAGTTTAAAGAGGGAACCACTAGCGAATGATTTAAAGTTTGAAAACTTTGTTCTTGAATAGTAAGAAAATTATTTTGTATATATTAGTAACTGTATAAAGTTTGTTCATGCATGAATTAGTATTAGACGGGGGTGGTGGAATGATTTAAAACAAATAGGTGTAACAAAGAGGAGTAGTTTCTACTCATAGTAATCGTTCCACAAAGCGTTAAAATATGTGACTCAGAAGAACTTATTATTCTGAAAACTATGGACATATTCATGCCAGTATTATGGATATATCATAAAATATTTTCATAAGTTCTAAAAAATATCCTCAAATTAATAAACCCTAAGAATGATATTAATTTCTTCTTCTTTTTTTGTGCAAGATAAAATCTACTTCATTAGACATCAATTTGATAATTAAAAAAAATATCCAATGACAACTAACTACAACTATATATCTTGAAAAACAACCAAGATAGTTTCACGTTTATGATCAAAATCAAATAGCATAATATAATATAAAGACATCGTGAGAAAAACATTAAAAGCTCTTCAAAATTAAGACATCTAGCATTGTGATTGTATATTTCATTAATTGTATTGTTGGAACAAAATATTTTTTAAAGAGAAAAACCCTTTTATAGAAGGTTTTGATGATAACAAAGTATTAAATGGACAATTGGTATTACTAATGTTTTAAATTAAGTTTGCAGGACAAATTTATATCTATGAAAAAGCACATTTGATTTACGCTCTGAAGAAACTTTGTTAGAGTCTGAATCATAACACTCTGAAGGCGTTCAGAAGCCAAAACGTTGTTCAGAAGCCAAAAGGCGCTCAGAAGCTTACCACGTTCAAAAGCTACTTGGTATTGACTCTCAGAAGCTACTTAGTCAAGTATCATTCAGAAGAAGAAGACGTTCAGAAGCTGAATTACAAAGGACTATCATAAGCCAAAGATTCAAAGACCATCAGACTCTAAGGAATCAAAGTTTGTCAGAAGCCAAGAATTCCAACATTCATCAGAAGGCTATGTCACTCTGTTATGGAATATTCTAAGCCTAGTGACTTCATAAAGGATAACATCATTGCAACGTTCAAATGGATTTTAATGTTATCCTGAAAGGAGCGTGCTGTACTGAGGTGTACCTTTATTTATGCAATTGGACAAGCAGAAATGTATGGACGAAGTTGTGGAGCAGAATTACCTCTTCCAGAAAGAAATTCTCTCTTCTCTCATATATATATGTGGAGCTAGAAGAATTTAGGTGTGACATATGTGGATTATTAACTGAAATTATCTCTCAAACGAAGTGAGAAATAGAAACTGTCTGAGCCTCTGAAAGTTATTTTGTGTAATAGTTTTTAAGCTTAGAAGTTAAGTATTTTACTCTTGTGTGAGTAATTTGGAAAAGTCTCTTGTTTTTAGTAACTTGAGCATTTGTAAGAAGTCTCCTGTTGTGTGATCTGGAGCATTTGTAAAGTCTCTTGTCTTGTGTTACTTGAGCAATAGAGAAGTCTCTTGCTTGTGTGCTTGAGCACTAGGATTGTAATCTTTAGTGATTATAGTGAAATCCCTTGGAAGTGCAAGGGGACTGGAGTACTCTCGGTTTGTGAGAGGAACCAGTATAAATCCTTGTGTCTCTCTCTCTCTCTATCTCTCTTTTACTCTCTCATTTGTTTTTCTGCTTTGCCATTGGTTTTGTTTGTGTTCTTATTTCCATTGCTAAAGACTCTGATAGTTAGAAATATCTTGAAGAGTTTTTAAACTCAAAAACACAATTCAACCCCCCCCCCCCCCCCTCCCCCCCTTTATGTATGCCCTAGAAGTTTTGAAGTATTGGAAAAATATTTTGAATCCATGATGACTTGCTGCTGGAAACCCTCTAGCTGAAAATCCCTCTGCCTCTAGTCACTGACGATCTTCTCCTTCAAAAATATTCAAAAACACAAAATTCTAAATACAAAATTTTTTCTTAATCTAAATTAAAAAATAAAACCCCAAATTAAAGTGAAATAAAAGATTAATCAAAAGAAAGTATTTGTTAGATAATTTACCGAAAAAATAGTAACTGGAAATGATTAATTGAGTGAGATTTGAAGCTCTAGAGCTTAGAGAATTTTTTTTAGAAGTTTAATACAATGAAAAAGGTGTCGCTTCTCTGTTGTGTGATCTGAGCATTTGTGTATTTCGATTTTATAATGCTTTAATGCTCTAATTATTTTATTTATTTTTGGTCAAGTAGCCTAGTGTCTAGAAATTTCACCCATAAGATGGATAAGTGAGATGACCGGAGTTCGTACCCCGGCCCCTTGCATATAAAATGCAATGTCCTACCAACTGAGCTAAGATCACGAGACTATTTTTTAATTTTTATTACCAATTCAATGTATATATTTAAATATAGAAATTTTTCAATATTTAAGATAAGATTTGACCATAACTTTTCTTTTCTTTTTGACTAAATTTATATACATTCTATATCTACAAAAGTTTTAATTTATTTTTCTATATAAAAAAATATGCATCTCAAATTGTTAGCATGTTTAGTCAAACTATTTTTTTTTTTTATAGGAGTCAAACGATATCTCAAATATTAAATAATTTCCTTAATTGAATATAATGCATTGAATGAGTTCAAAGAACCGGAGCTATATAAAATATGCACTGAAATCATTCAACTGCTCACCAACTTTTCTTCGTCACATTCAGCTTCAAAACCAAAATATTCTCTAAGCTTCGAAGCTTCATTTCTCATTTAATCACTTCAATCATTCATATTCTAGTAACAAACTTTTTTCGTAAATGCCAAAAGCACCAAATTCACCACTGATTGGTTGATCTCACCACACCACCACGTCTACAATCCGGTATAGTTGGTTCCAGCACCATAACTCATCACAACGATTATCTTCATATTGCAGCCTTCATCATTCTTTTTTTCTTCATATTGTCTTTACTACTGTTGTGGTTCTTGTTGCAGAAATACCTGTCTACAACTGCATATCATTGATGCAACTCCTACCCCAATCATCAATTTAAATTGATTCTCATGTTTCACCATTCACGTCATTCCAAGAGTGAGTATATTCCGTCTATTTATTGATATTTTTTACTCGTAAGATTAAATTTTAATTTGGACAACTAAAACCAATTCCAACTAACCAGTTAAAATTTTTAGTGGAATAATTTTTTGTCAAACTTCTTGGCCGAATTCCAGATTATTATGAACTTTTCTAAGGAATCATCTAAAATCAAAAACCAAATCACATTTATCTCATAGGAATCGTCTAAAATGAATTGAACCACATGTGATTTTAATTTTTAGATTGAGATCATCTTTTGTCTCAAAATTCATAGAAAATACACCACAAATTTATTTATGTATTTGGAAGTTGCATTGGTTTTAGCAGTTAATTTTCAAATCTTAAGATTTGTTCCAATATTCATTTAGCCTTTCTGACCTATTTGATATTAAATTTTCCAATTTATCAATGACTTATATTTGTATTTGGTACAATGTTTTTCTTACATTTTCTTCTTTATGGACCATATCTTTCTCATTTTATCATTTTTATTTTATTGGTTTAATCAGTCAAGTAATAAAACTTCACTAGTACCAAGATTTTTTATTCCTCATATTTATTAAATTGTACGAAGGAACACGCCCTTCTTATAATTTGGCTAAACAAATTTCAATTTTATTAGAATTATTGAATTACTACTAAAGTAAGCATTTTCAGTAGTTCAAAAACTACAAAAAAGTATACCATAAGCTCGTGCAATAGTTTTTAATTAGTCATTCTATGTAGAGTCGGTAAATTCTAATTTCATGACTAATGAAAATATGTATAATTGCGCTAAACTTTTTATACATTCATGGTTTTGCACTAAGAATTTTATCACAGCAATTTCAGCGACTAGCACTCAAGATGTCAAACAATTTTAGGAATCGCAATCAAAATGCAAGTGACTCAAATGGCAAAAGAAGAAAAATAGTATCGGCTCTACCTGCAAGCAATGCACATGGAAATGATGATTGCGGAAGAGGAAGAGTGTCTAATATGCCACCCCAAAGAAGAGTGCCTTCTTCACTCTTTTTTGGGCTGACATATTATGCATTCTTCCTCTACCTCTTCTTCCACAACCATCATTTCCTGGCACATTGCTTGCCGCTAGAGTCAATACTATTTTCATTCTTTCGCCATTTGAGTCACTTCCACTTTGATTGCACTTCCTAAAATTGTTTGACATCTTGAGTGGCAGTCGCTGAAATATTTGTGATAAAACTCTTAAGTATATCTTTGATTGTGTACGAAGTTAAGAACTATTATAGCACATACTTTCGTTACTCATGAAATTAGAATTTACTAACTTTACATAATATTACATGAGCATATAATATTCTTCATCATAGTTTTTGGACTACTGCTCTGAATAGGCATAATGGAACGACTACTTTAATTTTGGTGAGGCTAAGGCATTGCTTTTGGTGGCTACGAGCTTACAACATGGCGAAGAACTCTTACCTGCCAACTTGAGGTGGCATGCAATCTATCGTGACTAGCCAGTACAAGTAAATGCATGGAGGAGAATTCCAGTATCGGTGCATTCAGTGATGATGCATGTGCTATAAGTTCAAATCATAACAAATACTGACTTCTCAACAATTGGTTGCCTCACACTTCCATTTGAAAGGAATAAGAAAGTGAGCCAATATTGAAAGTTCATGATATTGAAAGTGAGCCAATATGGCTTCTCAACAATACAACAAATACTGTCTGGAAAAAAGTTCATGATATTGAAAGGAATAAGAAAGTGAGCCAATTTTCACTTGTTTGCGAATTTATAATGACTTTGTCATTTCCTCTATACATCCAAAAAAAAATCAACAAAGGAAAAATCGGTGATAACTAAATAAATCAAACACGAAAGAAATGAACAATTCATGATATTATGTATGAAATAGATCTTTTACACCCTGAAATATTAAGTGTTGGCTTTTGTGTCCAACTAACAAATTGTAGTAAATTCCATTTGCTTTCAAACGCATTAGAGATCACCTCCACCCTAGAACTCCATATATGGATTCAACGAGGCAAAGATATTATTAGCAACGAAAATAAACATTAAACCAAAATTAATTTGCTTTTTATATTCATGATTGAAATTATTCTTCTCATTAAAGGATATGATATTTGGATCAGGGTATCTGCTACCCTTCTTTCGATGGTTCCGCTCGACGGGGTCTTTTACGATGGTAGTCCTCCAATAATGGAGGCTATTGGCCAGCTAAAGCGATCTGCCCATTTTCCTTCTTCTATTGTGGTCCTCGTCTTTAAAGGACACCAAAAATGGACACTTCCTCTTATTTGCTTCTTCTTCGCTACTATCTATTTCAGCTTCTTTGACTTTGGTGTTCATGGAATCCACCATCATCCTATGTGATTCTCTGCGTCGAGACCATCTGGTTCAAGGGGATTCCTCTCGTCATGATTTTCTTCTAAGGGAGTATCTCTTCCTCCTCCGGTCTCAAAGTCAAAGATAAAATATAAAATATTGTCTCAAGATATTACATTCTACTCAAAATAATAATATAATAAAATAGTAAAGCATCACTTATACAAAAATGATTTCTTAAAATGATACATCTTTATTTAAATAAGTCAACACAAAAATAAAGACTTTATGAACTCTTCACTGTGCCACAATCAGAGCGATTTTACCAAAACAACTCGAACATCGAAAACGTACAACCTGAGAAACCTGAGCCCCCAAAGGTCCAACACATACACAAAACAAAAGGTTAGATAATATGATCATAGCCAGTGACTGATTATAACAAATAGCAACCAGTAAATATATAAAAGCAGTTGAATGCATTCAACTCAGACATCCACAAACATATTCAGACATATTCCGATATGTATCAACTTACTCATACATGAATCAGACATACTCGGACATGTATTAGAAATAGGCATATAAGGATTAAAGATAACATATATCACATAACTATATGTTATTATCGAGTTGTAATAACCAAGTAAATAAACATATTCAAACATAACAAATGAAATGCATAAATGGCAAGTATCATTTAACAATTAGGAATAACACATAATTCCTAATGCATTCTAATGTCACATAGATGTGCATGTGGTACCATTTACATAACTATATTTTGGATACTCGGATTCCAATTTCACAACTATCATAACTATAATTCACCCCAAGGATGAACAATCATATCTCATTCCATGGATGAGCAACCATGACTCAACAAATGAATGCATGATATGCTCATTTACCAAACATATGGTTTAACTCAACTATAATTCATCATCATAATATGGATAGCTAAAGAAGACCTAGCTCGTTTGCTTGGTGTCTGACATGTTTAGGATTCGGTATATATCTTGGTCTACCGTCTATGATCGGAAGGAGTAAGAAAACAATATTCTCTTAAATCAAGGATCATATCTGGAAGAAAATGAATTCCTGGAGAGGGAGAGCGTTGTCGAAGGCCGATAAGGATGTTATGATAAAATATGTACTTCAAGCCATTCCATCCTATGTGATGAGTATGTTTATCCTTCCCTCATCATTCGTTGACGATATTGAGAAAATGTTAAATGTTTTTTGGCGGGGAGGCAGAAGTAACAATAATAAAGGGATCCACCGGTTGGCTTGAGACATACTTTCATGCCCTAAGGCGAAGGGTGGTTTAGGTTTTCGTAATTTTGAAGCGTTAAATTTGGCTATGGTGGCGAAACAAGCATGGAACATAATTCAGAATCCCGACTCATTGGAAGCTAAATTAATTAAAGCAAGAAATTTCCCAGGTTCTTCGTTACTTGAAGCATCTTTTGGATATAATCCTATCTTTGCTTTGTGTAGTATTTGGAATGCTAGAGAAATTATTTTACGTTGGTTTAGGTGGAAGATCACTAGTAGTGACAAGATCCGTGTTATGTATGAATCATGGCTGCGAAGGAATTGTGATCATTGGGTGTCCTCACCTCAAGTGGCAGGTGTCTATCCTTTATTTATTACAGATTTGTTAATTTAGAATTAGAAAGCGTGTAATATAGCTAAGATTCGTAATTTGTTTATAGGACCGGTAGTGGAAAAGATTATTGCAACCCCTCTTATTATAAGTTTTAAATGAATGTTGGTTATTCAGCAACTTAAAAATAAAAACTGCGTAGCGATACTTGTAAAACATATATATGTAATTTTTTTTATAATATACATATATGTGTGTGTGTGTAATTTTTAAATATATATGTTATTATTAAAATATTGAATAAAAAATTTGCACCCATTGAACCAGGGTTCCAAGTACCGCCACTCCGTCCACCGGCTGTAGTGTCATAGTGTTGTTCACGTTTGGGATCCTAGTCCGGTTCGGTGGGAGAAACCAGGAGTGGGATGGATAAAACGTAATGTTGATGTCGCATTTGTAGGTCGGTCAGGCATGACTTCTATGGGTCTTTTTTTTCGCGATACCAATGAGCAATTTGTGGCTGCCTGACTCAATGGCAGCAACTTGTTTACTTCGTAGTGGAAGGCGAAGCATGAGCTCTCTTACATCTATGGAAGAAGCTATTCATTGTGAATTTGAGAAAGTTCAATTTGAAAGCGATTCAAAGGTGTTGGTTGACACTATCCATTCGAGAAGACCGGATAATTCAGAGTTTAATTTATTTATTAATGACATTATTCTTCTTATGTAAAATTTTGTCATACCCCAATTTTTGAGCTAAGATCCTACCCTCTTTTTGCATCATTGCATAACATCAAGAATCAATAAAATCATTGAAAGGTTCAAAAAGTCAAAGATTAGTGTTTTGGAATATTTTCTAAGTACAAATCTTCATGATCATTTACCCAACTTCACAAGATAATTTTGAGCAGTTTACAAATTCATTTGAGATGATTGATGGCTGCTCTTAAAGAGAGCATTTGATACTACATGTTGATGAAACATTTGAGGCCAAAAGGTTTCTTGAAGTGAAAAAAATCAAAGTGGAAAATCAAGGTCTCATTACTTTTGAACTTCTCAAACACTTAAATTTTTTTCTAAGAGTTTTGACCTTTCCAAGTGCATGAGTTTATGGACAATTTGCGATCAATTCAATCAATAATTTTTCATGATGGAGGAATTTATTTGAAAGTTATATGGCACACTTCATTATTAGGGAAGTATTAAACCAAAATCATATGGGAATTGGAAGCTAAAATGTTCCAAAGTTGAGGATTCAGAGTTGTGAAAATGGCCAGAAACTTAGAAAAGTTTTCCGAGTATTTTCAGTGACTATTTTGATATTTGACGGCCCGTTTTCTATATGACCCAAGTTGATTCAGCTCAAGCGTTCAACATCAAAGTTGTAGTATGCCATGTCCTCTTCCGATTGATACCATGAGCATGGGTTTTTGTTGCTTGAGTGTGAAGTTACGAATTTTAAATTAAGTCATGGTAGAGCTGATTTTGAGATCAGATTACAAGTTATTTTTCTTGGTCCAAATCAAGGTATGGCCTCATGATCCACAAAACCTCTCATGTGAACCTTATATTCTCAGTTTTTGCTGATGTTGAGCATGATCAACATTTCATTACACAAAGAATCCATGCATTGCTCAAGTTTCATACCACAAATGGATCAAAAGTGAAAAGTTCTTTTTGCCTAAATTTCCAAAATCTTGCTTTATGTCCATGAGCCTTGTGAATACCATTTTTTTCTGAATACACTTCACCTATGCATCAGAAGCAAGGTAAAACACCTTCAATGAACCACCAAACATTTCATTTTGCCATTGAATTCAAACGAGGACCAAAGACATTTTTGAACCAAATCTCAAATTGCAAGCAAAGCAGCCTCAATTTATGCTTCAAAGGCACTCCATGTCTGCTCCTCAGATCATCCCAAAGAGCCTATAAAATCCCCTCAAGCCTCAGAACTAAATCATCCACAAAATTCACAAAAAACTCCATTACTACACTTTCAAAAATCTTAATTTCGAAACTTGCATTTCCTCCAAGTTTCCTCTACTTTTTCCATTGAAACATCATCCATACACCATAAAAAAACTACTGTATGCAATAGTTTGTGACTGGAACATCCCCATCACAGTTTCCCAACTCTCACTTTTTCCTCTTGCAAGTTGATTTGGTTCAGAAGTTTCAGACACTTTCGAGGCAATATAAGCATACCAACACATTACTGGAGGTGTAAGCAAGCTAAATGGATCTTTATTTCTCATCTTTAATTGCAAAGAAGAGGCATTGGACCTTGCTCCAATAGGTAAATTTTCGTGACTTTGAACTCCATCATACATGCATTATTTTTGAACGATTTGTGAAGAAAAAATGTAGCCCATAATGTGAGGAGTGAAAGCCCTATACTTGTGAGTTCTGTTTGTGCTTAAATGATATTTAAGTTGTGTTTAAATTTTTAGGGTTATTACTTAAATTTTTAGGGTTATCACTTGTTTGCGAATTTATAATGACTTTGTCATTTCCTCTATACATCCAAAAAAAAATCAACAAAGGAAAAATCGGTGATAACTAAATAAATCAAACACGAAAGAAATGAACAATTCATGATATTATGTATGAAATAGATCTTTTACACCCTGAAATATTAAGTGTTGGCTTTTGTGTCCAACTAACAAATTGTAGTAAATTCCATTTGCTTTCAAACGCATTAGAGATCACCTCCACCCTAGAACTCCATCTATAGATTAAACGAGGCATAGATATTATTAGCTACAAAAATAAACATTGAACCAAAATTAATTTGGTTTTTTTTATTCATGATTGAAATTATTCTTCTCATTAAAGGATAACATATTTAGATCACATATCTGCTACCCTTCTTTCGATGGTTCCGTTCGACGGGGTCCTCTATGTTGGTAGTCCTCCAATAATGGAGGCTATTGGCCAGATAAAGCGAGCTTCCCATTTTCCTTCTTCTACTGAGGTCCTCGTCTTTAGAGGACGAACCCATATCCTTACCATAGTGAAATTCTGGCGTAGCAATGGGGTACCTGATGTGGCTAGCTTTGAGACTACAACGTTCACTGCAGAATGAATATTATGAAAATAGTAAATAACTGGAAATTAAAGATACGCAGGAGTTTGTTAACCCAGTTCGGCGTATAACACGACCTACTCTAGGGGATACCAATCCAGGAGAGAATCCAGTATGATAAAACTAGTTAGAAGCTTCCAGCAAACGACTCGTTTACACTTCGTCACCTAGTTACTACCTGTGCTTCCTTCAACCTAGGACCACCTAGATCAGAGACCCTTGTCCCTCCTCCTCTTAACCACACAACCAGTGTGATTGATCTAACCTTGAGAACAGTGAAGTCACACTTCAAACAATTACCTATCTCCGTGCTTAAAAGCTTAGGAGTAGACTAAAACCCTTACAACACAAGAACTCAGTCCTAAGCTAGTATCAAAGAGATACGAGTTAGGCTCACAATAAAACAAGACAAAGCTAAAACCCTAGACACAAGAATATTTTCTTCACAAGAGTTTCAGTAACTCGAAACTGTCTATGGTCTTTAGTATATATAGCACGCAAACAAAGCCTTGGTGGTTCCTTGATTTTTGGCTTCAAAAATGAATCAAATCCATAATATATCCGATACACACAAGTTGCTTGAGCAAATTCAACCATATCCTAAAATATAGGAATATATTTTAGGTTAATCATTCTATCGGATAACTTCAAGATGAACGCGTGTTTTATGACTTGCGAAACAAATAAAACACCTAAACGGATTGATATTACCATTAGCGCGCGAGATAGGCTTGTACCAACTTAGTCCTAATTTCCAGCTCCAGGATGTTGTTCTAAATGTAGACACATTTGACACTACATCTGGCTTAATGTTGTTTTTGTAAAATATAGCCAATTTCAAAAACCTAACAAACTCCCCCTTTAGCAAATTTTGACTAAAACAATATTAGGCAGATTAAGAAAAGATGTGGTGCTTGTCAGACTTGAAATCACCATGGTCATACAACAAGGAATTTATAGAACACAGTAGAGCTACTAAGCCATGCATCAGAGCTTGACACAGCAGAATAAGCATATTCAAAACACAACAGCATCACAGATATAATAAATTCTTTAAATTGGATTCTCAAACTTGATCAGGCATAAAATCTCTCATAGTAAAGTCTTCAAACAACACACATTCATCACATCAGAAGACAGAAAAAAAGATCCAGTCAAATAGAGAAAAATAAATTCTCCATTCAGACTTTCTGGATGGTATCCAGGATGGGGCAACATTATTCACCTCTTCACATGCAACAATCAGATTCTCCCCCTTATCACATATAAACAACTAAGATCTACTCCCCCTGAAATTATGCATAATCAAAATATATTTTTCTCCCCCTTACTGCATGCATGTATTAACTCACACACACCAGATGCAGATTCAAATATAACTACCACTTCTACCACATGCAGTAACACAGAACTATAAGTATCAAAACTTACTCCCCCTTTTTAGTCATCAAATTTGTCAAAGTTAAACAGGAGAGAAACAACAGAGTAACATAGTGCAGAGAGTACAAAACCAAATGGCACACGTAGGTGCATCACAAATCCAGGGCATAGCCCACACATAAAAAAAACAAAAGAAAAGAAATAACATCAGCATGATCTACCAGAATCAAAATCCAAGACTTTCATCAGAGTCTTGCACAACTGCATTGTTATCAGGATTAACATCAACATCCCCATCCTCATTCACTCCAGCTTGGACATTGGAGGCTCCAGCAGCACCAGCATGCTCTTCAGACTCAAAGGCTTCTATGACCTTATCAAGCTTCAGCTTCTTATCACCAAGAGCCTTACTGACATCCTTCAGATCAGCTATCATTTGTTTCCTGGTCATAGACACACCTGATGGGGTGGTAGATGGGACAACTAAATCCACCTCATGTGGTCCTTCCAGCAACCTGCAGTCAAAGGTGAGGACATTCTCTCTCTTGTAGGGAACATCAGAGTACCTGAGAAGGTTTGGATGCTGGGAGAGAATAATACCACACAAAACAGTAGGAAATGCAATAGGTAACCTAGTAGCAGTGTAGCAGTGGACTTGGCATGCACTAAGGTTTGATCAAAAATGTAGTTGCCAACATTAAAAGGAGTTTTGGTGCCCAAAGCATAGATGAACTTACCTAATCCAGTAGCCACAGAATAATTGTGAGTGTGTTTACGTGGAAAAGTGGTAAACAACCTCTAGTTTGAGTATTTTACACTCGCGAGACCAACTAGAAATCTCAGAACAATTTTGTGTTTAGTTTTATTGGAAAGTTTTGGTTTTTTATCAAAAGTGACGAACACGTTTGAACTTCTTTTGAAAATTATGAAAGTGAAAATAACTTGATTGTTTGAATCGCCTCAGACAATCAAATTAAATGCAAGGAAGTAAAACACAAACTTAAACTTGCAAGAAACAGTAAATTGCATTAAATCATAAATAGCAAATACATTAAAATGGTTCACAATACATACATGTCCTCTTGAATTCCATTCGTTCTAAGTGTGAGTACTTGGAATTTTTTAGAGACAATGCGTATGAAAATATTGCGACCTTTGTTTCTTCAACGAAAACACTATAAATACTCCTAGATTAAGGTAACTACTTTTGATCATCTGAACGACTCAGAATGCTCCTTTGTTGCCCACGATCTCCGCTTCTTTCGCGCGCTACCTTCAAATTGGAATTTTGGGCTTGTGTATGTTGGGCCAAACTTCAAAAGCCCAATTACGCAGCTCCCTTCGCTTCGATGCCCTCCAAGTTCAAACTTCAGACTCTTTTCCTTCGATAGAATCTTCAAAGCTGCGAACAAACTCTTAATCATTGTTTTGCTTCGATGCATTTGAGTACCAGCATGAAATGACATTTTTGTTTAAGTAATTATTATTCTTAAACATTTTGGTACACATATGCATCTGTATTTATTGGACCGTTTAAAAATAAACATATACCAAATTTACACCGAACAAATTGCCCCCCAAAAATGCCACTTCGATGGAGTCTTTCGAACTAGAAGCTGATGTTTTTGAGAAGACAACCTACACGCGTCCGTTACACGTTTCTCAATGACGGTGCTGACGTCATGATGTGATTATGACTGCTCTCAACAGTCATCTCTTTTCCCGCAACAATTATGACCTACTTTCTAGCGGGATAGACACTTGATCGTTTTAAAAATAATAAACAAACGAATATTATTTTAATTTTGATTTATTTAAATCAATCGATCTGAACCTATAAATAGCATTCATCCGCTCCAAGTTCACATTTTTACATCCTCATCTTCTCTGTGAACGGTATTACGAGCGATTCCTCTTCTATCCTCAACCGAAAAGGTCACAAATTCCTCACTTTACCCTCTATTCCTCCGTTACTTGAAGAAACTCTCTCAAATACCCAAATCTTTTTAGCGATTCTTTCCAGAAACAACAATCCTAACACCATTTCTTAAAAGCTTACGAACTTCATCAATGGCGGATAGTCCACTAACTGGTGAAGGGTTACCCATTGCCGGAAAATGGTGGAGAGACGAGTTGAAGGGATGTGAATCTACACAAGTCCTGGAGCCTTCACGCCGTAATAAGGAGATCTGGGAAAAACGGGTCATATTCCCTTATTCTCTTGACAACAAAACATTTGCTTTCGGAGGACCTAAACCTCATGAGAATAATAGAAACAAGGAAACTATCTCTTTTTTCCCTTCTTATTCTAATTGTAGCCCTAGGACCTTTATTTCTAGTCCTTATAACTTTAGTTACCTTAAGCCTCCAAACAAAATCTTTCGATCTGCTCCTACCATTGTTGAAGGTTATATTGCATGGCTGGATAGGGTACAGCAAGACTTTGGAAGTGTTTGCAAAGATTTTGGAATCTTCGATTTTATCCAGCTTTCGAGACTAGGCATCAAGTACCAACAAGAAATGATAATAGCTGCTCTACATTTCTTTCAGTCATCGACCAACACTTTTCAATTCGAATGTGGGATGATGACTCCCACCCTTTTCGATGTCGCTGCAATTACTAGCCTCTCCCCTACAGGAGATACCTATGATCCCACCCTTGCTGGGAGCAAGATCAAACCAAAAATCCGCGCCAAGTCGTATACAAAATACATCGAAGAGCAGAATCGACTCACTGGGGAAGTTAGTGACAAAGAACATGTTGCATTCCTTGTCTTCTGGTTGTCTCAACATGTCTTCTGCACTCGATCTCTCCAAGTAGCCAAAATGTTTTTGCCTATGGCCATTCAACTGCATGAAGGGCAACAATTTGGTTTTGGAAAGTTAATCTTAGGTTTTGTGAAAACATCAAGAAGACTGGTGATGGTTCTACTTTCTTAGGAAGTGGTCCATTTTGGCTTCTTCAACTTTGGCTAAATGCCACTTTTCGAGTAGAGATGGACTTATTCCTCCTGATTTACATAATCGAAGAAGTCGCCAAACGCCAAATCGAAGGGGTTCGATTGGCTAGATTGATCCCTCGCACTAGAGGTTTGACTCACCAACAGCTTTTCCTTCAATATTTCGAGGCTTTTCTGGGGCTTAAAGAGTTCAAAGAGCATTTTGCTCCTTTCGCTGATAGGAAAATTGGGCCTTCATGGTTCATTCATCCATTTCCTCCATTGCCAGAATCTGAAGAATACTAAAATGCTGTTTGGTCAGCTTTCTTGACTCCTACCGTCATTTCTTGTCGATTCGGCTTGAAGTCGACTGAGTTTGGACTAGTGGGATACTTTCCGAACTTTGTCTATAGACAATTTGGCCTAACCCAACTCTTGCCTAAGACAATCTACCTCCATGAACGAGACATTTGTCTAGGCTATTATGGTATGACAGAGCCTCAATTTTATGCTCTTTTGAAGAAATTTGAAGGGTTGGAGTATGAACTAACCCCTTTTCATTTCGAGCTCTCCCATGCCCATACTGTCGACTTCTCCAGATGGTGGAACTTGCACTATGAGAGTCAAATGGTAGATGTAGTGGTGCTTCGATCGGCAATAGAGGCTGGATTCAATGCTCAAGCCATTCGCAAAATCAAATCCACTTTGAATGCTAGAGGTATCCCCTTAATTTGCTATGCAAATTTTTAACCTCATTCTTATCTGACTTTAATTGGAATAACACATTCTCACTCACTTTGATTTATAGGGAGTAGGTCTAAAGCTGAATCAAACTCCTTAGCAAAGCTTTCATTCCCTCCAGTCAAGACTGAACCAGGGAGAACATTCCTCCACTAAAGACCATCATTCATCTAAGTCAGGGAACAAAGATGCTATGTATGAGGACACTAATGACTTTTTGAACTCTAGTGCCGGATATGCACGTACTGCTAGGACTGGAGATTCGATTGAGGATGATGGCACCTCGGTTTCAAAGCCTACTTTAGACTTCTTCCTTCCATCTCATATCCTGCAGAGTGTGAAGAATTTAACCCCAGAAGAGGCCTTGAACACACTCCTTAAAACCTATGGTAGTGAGGTTCCCATTGCTGAGGAGGATAGACAAAGACTTGAGGAAGAGCGAAAAGACTTGGAGCTGCACTTTCAGAAAACTATTATCGAAGGAGATATGTTGAGCTATGTTGACCAACATTCTGCCGTGTACTCCAACCTCAAGTCCCTCTTCACTAAACTCCAAACTCACCCCATTTCGGAAGCTCTTTCTTTTCAAGTCACTCAAGCTGAAAACCTTTTGGAACAATACGCTAGAAGCCTCCAACATTCCAACAGGCTAACTACTGACCTGAACCAGCAGATCGAGGCTCGCGTCAAGCATTTCGACTTAGCCTCACAAGGGAATGCAGAAGTTAATGCATTAAAGGCTGCATCCGCCAGTGCTTTCCTGCAAATATCTGCTTGTGAAGACAACATAGCTCGCTGGAAATCGGAGATCAGAGAACTAGAATCTAAGATTGGCCAAGAAGAAGAGAAGAAGAAGCAACTCGAAGCACAAACTGTCGAAGTTCCCAAGGCCACTATTGAAGAGAAAGCGAAAATAGGCATTCACCATTATAGTGAAGCACTTCGAGCTGGTGTCGAAGTGGATCGCCTTACAGGGGAAAAGAATGATGTTCAAAGGAGACTAGCACACATCAAAAACCTTTATAACCAATTTCGACAAGCTCATATTTGAACTTTGTAATTTAACTTGGCTATGTTTTAAATCATTTTGAACAATATTTGCGTTGCATGTTTTTAAATGTTTGCACACTTTGTTGGCAATTCTGACATTACCATTTTGATTGTCCTATTTGAATCTATTTTCGAAACGTTGGCCTTTACCTTCTATAATTTCCCTTTATTTACTATTCAGCATTCGAATCTATTATCCCTGTCTTTTCTCTATTTAACGGATAAGAACAAATTCCAACCAAATTTGAATTTAATTGGGTTTTATCTATTGGATTTTGTAACGTAACATCCTTTTTGGGATCAACGGAAGATAAACCGTTTTTATTCCCCTAGATTCGTGCAACTTAAAAAAAACTTTGGAAAATTGTGCTTTGACTCTTTTCCCAAAGTAGTCAAACCGCCTAAATAATAACTCCCTCGCGAGAAACAAGGAGATTGCCAGCTGTATCCCATGCACTTGTTTACTATAAAAGGAGGACGATGCCTTCGTACTTTCTCATCAACCAACCTTTCTTCCACACGTTTTCTTCCTCACTCGTTCATTATGAAGAAAAACCCTAGAGGTACTGTTTCCTCCAAGAGGGAAAACAAACCTTCATCTACTTCCACCCACAAGAAAAACCAACCTTCTTCCTCAAAGTCCAAAACACCAGTTCGCCCCAAGAGGGTTTCAACAAGATCTCAACGCCATGTCCCAATTCAAGAAGATTCTGGCTCTGATGAGGTCGATTCAGACTACGCTGAATTCTTGAAGACCTATGTAGATGAGGATAGATTTTCCGATTCGGACCGTGAAGTTTCTCTCATAATCGTTGAAGGTTCCAGCAATCCTGCGCATGTGGAAGGGAAGGAGCCTGAGGCCAGTTCTTCGAAGATGAAGTAGGCGGCGGTCTCGCTTCCTACCCAGGAGGAGGTGGTCCCTAACGGGTGAACTTTTCGGCCCGTTGTGAAAAGTTGCGCAATGTTCTTGAGGAACTGCTCAAACAGTTGGGGGAAAAAATTCCTCCAATTGAACTCCTGTGCTTATTTTTAGGCTTCCATGTCTTTTCCTTTTTCTTTTTAGAATAAAGAACTAGGTTTGGCTAGGTACTTGTTAGGAAATAAAAGCCATATTTGGTTAGGCATTTGTTAGAGAATAAAAACCATATTTGGTTAGGCATTTGTTAGAGAATAAAAACCATATTTGGTTTCCATGTAACTTGTTATTTTGGAATGAAATTTGGATGATTTTATTTTATTTTCTATGCCTTATTTTCCTTTGAATCTTATTTTATTTTTGGCTTATTCGAACCTCTTGCAACGCTGGTTTATATTTTTTCAAATATTTACCATTTATGTTTACACTTCGTTGCTCAGAAGTTAGTTCTTGAATCTCATAAGCTCCATTCGAAAGGATTTGTGAAATTTTGAATGGCCCTTCCCAATTTGGGGACCATTTCCCTAGGATCCTATCTCTTCGATCCATAGGCAGAATCACTTTCCAAACCAAGTCTCCTACATTGAAGGTCTTGGACTTTACGATTTTATTGTAAGCTTTGGCCACCCTTTCCTTTTGCCTAATTAGTACATCTAAAGCTCGTATTCTTTCTTCATCTAAATCCATCAATTCATCTAACATTGAGTTTCAATATTGATCAGTAGGCAACTCCATTTGCCTTTGGACCCTTATCGACTGTAACATGACCTCGACTGGCAGTACAACATCATGACCATAAGTTAGTCGAAATGGGGTAGAATTAGTTGATTCTTTGGGCGAATTTCTACAAGCCCATAAAACTTGGTTTAGAGTTTTGTGTCAATTCCTTGGCTTTTGGGCAATATGTTTCTTGATTAACCCAATAACGATTTTATTAGCCGCTTCGACCTGTCCATTTGCTTGGGCATAATATGGTGTCGAAGTCAGTAGCTTAAATCCTGTCTGTTCAGCGAAATCCTGCATTTTTTGCCCAATAAACACTGTCCCTTGGTCAGTAGTGATGGTTTCAGGGAGACCAAACCAGTATATTATGTGATCTTGAATAAAAGTAATAACAGCCTCCTGATCCACATTTGGCAATGAAATCGCTTCGATCCATTTAGTGAAATAATCAATACCAACCAAAATGTATCGTTGATTCTTAGAAGACGCAGGCTTTATTTCGCCAATTAGGTCTAACGCCCATCCTCGAAATGGCCAGGGCTTAACAATCGAATGCAATTCGCTGGCAGGAACATGTTGAATGCCTGCATGTCTTTGACACTCTTGGCAACCCTTAGCATATTCTATGCAATCTTTCAGCATTGAAGGCCAATACAAGCCTTGTCGAAATAATAACCATTTCATTTTGTGCCCAACTTGATGAGCACCACAAGAACCACTATGTACATTGGAAATAGCCAGATATGCCTCATTTTCGTTGAGACATTTCAATAATAATCCTTCAGGAGTTTTCTTAAATAATTCATTCCCAATGATAGTGTAACTCAAAGCCCTATATTTGACCTTTCTATTTGTGACCCCTGTTGGATCCTTTAAATAGTCAACAATGGGTTTTCTCCAATCACTATCAGCTAAGTTGTCAATGGCAAAAATTTCAGCCTCAAAATTGTCCAATTGTTCAGATTCAAAATTTGAAAAATTTGAAAAAATTTCACCATTTGTGTCATCTGCCCCAAAATGTTTTGGCATTGACAATTCATTAGAGTCTGGCTCATTCGAAACCAATTTGTCTTTAATTTCAATTAATTCTGTAAAGGTTTCTCGTGTAATTCTATACCCAGAAGCAATTTGAGCCAAATCATTTGCTTCTTGGTTTTCGATTCGAGGTATGTGCTGAATATTATAAGAAACAAATTGTTTCAGCAAAGAAAATGCAATGACAAAATATTTTAATAAATGTTCTTGAATACATTTATATTCTTTCGTCAATTGTTTGATTACTAATTCAGAATCACCTCTAATTTTGACATGGCTTGCACCCAAGTCTAGCAGAATTTCTAAACCTGTAATCAAAGCCTCGTATTCCACTTCGTTATTAGAGCAAGGTCCATTTATCCTATACTTAAATTTAGTTGGGATTTGAACTGGCGATATTACCAAAATCCCAATCCCTATACCATTTTTATGCTTGGATCCATCGAAATATAAAGTCCATGTCTCTAATCCAACATAATCTACTGGAACTTCCATGACTGAATGCTCAACAAGGAAATCAGCTACTATTTGGCCTTTAACAGCTCTCAAGGGCTTATAAGTCAATGAATATTCTGTTAAGGCCAACGCCCATTTCCCAATTCGAGTATGTAAAATTGGCTTTAATAACATATGCTTAATAATATCGAAATGGGAAAACACATAGACATCAACTAGTTTTATATAATGCTTAAGTTTGGTACAAGAAAAATACAAACAAAGACAAAGCTTTTCAATCACACTGTATCTAGTTTCAACATCATTCAAAACTCTACTTAGATAATAAATAGCTTTTTCCACACCATTTTCATCCTCTTGGCCAAGCATACTTTCAATGGTGAATTCAGACGCTGAAACGTACAATTTCATATCTTTATTGCAAACTGGAGGCATCAGAGTAGGAGGATTAGACAGATATGTCTTGATCTCATCGAATGCCTTCTGCTGTTCGAATCCCCAAACGAATGTCTCAACTTTTTTGAGCTTTAATAGTGGAGAAAAAGGTTGTGACTTTCCACTTAGATTCGAGATGAATCTCCTCAAAAAATTGATCTTTCCTAGTAAGGATTGTAATTGCTTTTTTGTTGTTGGAGACTTGGTCTCCATGATAGCTTTTGTCTTATTTTGATTGATCTCTATGCCCTTTTTATGCACGACAAAGCCAAGGAAATCTCCTGCACGCACACAAAAAGCACACTTTAGTGGATTCATTTTCAATCCACATTTCCTCATTCTTTCGAATGACTTTTTAAGATGACCTAAGTGGTCATCCTCAGATGCAGATTTAATTACAATGTCATCAATATACACCTTCATAAATATTTCGATGAAATCATGAAAGATCAAATTCATTGCTCTTTGATATGTTGCCCCAACATTTTTTAAACCAAAAGGCATTACTACCTATTCATAACTACCTAATGCACCAGGACAACGAAAGGCAGTTTTTGCTATATCGTCCTCAGGAATGAAAATTTGATTATACCCAGAATAACCATCTAACATGCTTAAATATTCATGTCATGCTGCTGAGTCGACTAGCAATTCTGCTACAGGCATTGAATATTCATCTTTTGGTGTAGCGTTATTTAAATCTCTAAAGTCTATACAAACTCTAAGAGACCCATTTTTCTTAATAACAGGAACAATGTTAGCTAACCATTCTACATACCTGGCTGTTCGAATGAACTTGCACTTAGCAACCTTTCGATTTCTGCTTTGATCTTTGTCATGATTTCTGGAGCAAACCTCCTTGGAAGTTGCTTCATAGGTTTTTTATCTGGTCGAAGAGGCAATCTGTGCTCAACCAATTCTTTGCTCAACCCTGGCATTTCATCATAATCCCAAGCGAAGCAATCTTTGTATTCTTTCAAGAGTTCGACCATTTTTTCCTTCAGTGCTGAATCGATATTGGTGCTTATGTAAGTTGGTCTTTTGATAGAGCCATTTCCGATATCGATTTCCTGCAATGGGTCTTGAGGTTGCATCCTTTGACTCGAACTAATTGGGTCTTTCTCGAATCCCAAAGGTTCGTCATCATAAATACAATCTAACCTCTGCATATTTCCAGCCTCTGAATCTTTGGCTGTTTCAACTATATTCATTTGTGAAGAACTATTGGCCTCGACGGCCATATTTTCATGTAACTCTATGGCTTGCATAGCCATTTTTATTTTATTCTCGGCTGCATAAGCCGTAATCCTTTTCCATTCTGGGGACTCAATCATCATAACCATTGAAGTCACCCCAACCAGAGGGTTCGGGAAAGTCACTCTCATTCAAAGGATTTTCAATGTGCTCTCTTTCCCAGCAAAACCCATGTGTAGGGTGCAATCTCACAGAGTGGTACACACTATCAGGATCCACATGTTCATGGTCGAAAGCTGCATCTTGCTCACCACATGGAGCAATCGAAGCCAAGTGTTTGTCAAAACTCTTAAGTGTTACAGTATTAGCATCAATCATGTAAGCACTTTGGTTAGCTTCAACATACTCTACTAGACCATCTTCCCTCCACACAATTAATTTTTGGTGCATGGTTGAAGGTACAACTCCAACTCCATGTATCCATTCTCTGCCCAACAGCATGTTATAGTTAGGCCTTGCAGCAATCACCATAAACAGTGTCTTTCGAGTTGTGCTACCCACACAGACTTCCAATTGGATTGCCCCCAGCAAATGGCCAGTTTTGCCTTCATAATTTGCCAAAACAACATTATGAGTGTGCAGGTCAGTTTCATATAATCCTAACCTTTTCAGCATAAAATGAGGCATAATGTTAACTACAGCCCCTCCATCAACTAAGATTATGTTCACCCCAAAGCCATTCACCTTGGCTCGAATGAACAGAGCTTTCAAATGGTTCTTCATACTCAAATCTAGCTTTTCAAAGATAGCATTCTGATCTTCGACACAGCCATCTTCAGCAACAACATCCCCCTCTACCTCATTTACCTCAGTATTCATATCATACTCTATAGGCAAAATGGATATGACGTTGACCAAGACTTCAAAGTCAGGCCTTTCATCTAACAAGTCATCATCATCCATGAGGTCTTCTTCACCCTCGAGACTCTTCAGCTCGACAACTTTCCTATTCTCAGGTATGGGAGAAAGTCTTTCTTTTGCTGGCCTTCTGGCCGCTTCGACCTTTTCAGCAATAATCACGTTTCCCCCAGCCTCAGTTTTCTTAGCCTCAAGTTTCTTCTTTCTCTGAAACCTGCGCCACTCAGTTCGAGTCATGGGGTTCTTACCTTTGTAATTATTCCTGTACCCATATTTGTTGACTTCAGGCATGATTTTAAGCTCCTGAGGCGCAGCAATGGTATTGGAATCCCTGTTCCCAGCAACGATCTTCACATTCACATTGCTCGAACTGCCCTATTCCATCAACTGTTTATTGACAGCCACATATTGTCCACTCACTCATTGATTCAGCGGGGCTTTTTGGGATGGTTTGAAAGTAGCCTGAGAACCAAGCCTTTGGAAAATGGAAGGGGCCTTCGAAGCAGCATTTCCCCAATCCACTCTCTTGTGTGGCCATCCTCTCTGATTTGGTCTAGGATTCAGCCATTTCCTTTTGTTTTCAGCATAAGGAACCACATTTTGGAGGCCATTCATAGCCTCTTTGTCACACACTGCGCTGCATCTAGGGCACAGCATGACTTCAGCATTGTTCAGCTTACATCTATTCAGGAAATCCACCAACTCTTCTTCAGCCTTTGGGTAGACTTCTTGAACTTTCTTTTCATATTCCTTTTCAGGAACAGCCTTGACCAGAGCAGGATCCACCACATCAACCATGTTACAGTCATAAACTTCAATATGGTTAGCATCAACCTTTGGCAGTGGATCAGCATCGACCTTCATTTGAGGCTTAGTTTTTTCAGCAAACTTCAGCCTTCCTTCATTCAGTGCTTTCTGAACCAGATCCCTGAAAAGAACACACTGGTAAGTTCGATGACCCAAATAATTACGAAATTTGCAATAACCTCGTTTCTTCCTTTGTTCGATTGGTGGTATTTTTAAATCTTTTGGCACAATTATTTGACCATCAGCCACCAATAGATCAAAGATCTCATCACATTTGGTGATATCGAACGTATAAGTCTTAGTGACAAATTTATCATTCTTTGGTTCGACTGGATTTCGACCATTCGAAGGCCTTAGCAATTTGC